>JAESUZ010005606.1:600000-1121805 GCA_017311185.1 Proteles cristata cristata | reverse complement strand
GGGGACCTCGGCGAGCAGGTCAGGCCAGGCCCGCCCCCCCGGCCCGGGGACTGCAACGCGGGGACCTCGGGCTCCTGCAGCAGAGCAGCGGGAGAACGGCCCGAGGGCAACGGGGCTCAAGAAACTGAGATGCTCACACGAGCAGGCTTGAGACACCCGTGCTGAGGGCACACGAGCTGAAGCTGCCGCAACGCCGTCCCCTTCTCGCGGGCATCACCCAGCAAGTATTCGGCACTGAGGGGACGCCGGCTGGTAAAGGAGTAACGCACTGTGGGCCCGACTTCCTTCCCTCGGGTTAACGGACGTCCTGACGTTTATGGACGCCGGAACTCCCGCTGATAACACGGCAGTTCCCTGCGGCAAGGTCAGCAAGGGCACGGCTCCGAGGGCCTTCCCGCCTTTGACCTTCCACGCCCAGGGCCCTCGCCTCCTCTTGGAGATTTTGCCTGTGAAACAGAGTGGCTGGTGGAGAAACAATGTGCACAATCACAAGACCACAGGGCAGACGCCTTCCTCGTGGAGCGGCACTTGTGCACGTGTGTGGTGTGTGCACGTGTGTCGTGTGTGCGTGTATGCGTTCTGTGTGCACCATGTATGTGTGTGCGTGTGTGAATCTGTGTGTGCATGTGTGTGCACGTGTGTATATGTGAGTGTGTGCACGTGTGTCGTGTGTGCATGTATGCGTTCTGTGTGCACCATGTATGTGTGTGCGTGTGTGAATCTGTGTGTGTGGTGCACTGTGCACGTGTGTATCTGTGAGTGTGTGTGCGTGTATGCGTTCTGTGTGCACCATGTATGTGTGTGCGTGTGTGAATCTGTGTGTGCGCACTGTGTGTGCACGTGTATATATGTGAGTGTGTGCACGTGTGTCGTGTGTGCGTGTATGCGTTCTGTGTGCACCTCTGTATGTGTGTGCATGTGTGTCTGTGTGTGCATGTATGAGTTCTGTGTGCACATGTGTCTGTGTTTGCTTCTGTGAATGTGTGTGCACATATGCCTTGTGTGTGCATGTGTGTCTCTGTATGCACATGTGTCTCTGTGTGCACGTGTCTGTGTGTGCATGTGTGTCGTTGTGTGTGCATGTGTGCGTTGTGTGCACATGTGTCTATGTGTCTGTGCACATGTGTTCTGTGTGTGTGCGTGTGTGCATTGTGTGCATGTATGTGTGCACGTGTGTGTGCATGCACTGTGTATGCACACGTGGGTCTGTGTGTGCACTGCGTGTGCACGTGTGCATGTGTGTGCGCCTGGGTCTGCGTGCACTGTGTATGCACATGTGTGTATGTGTCCATGCACGTGTCTGTGTGCATGTTTTGTGGACATGTGTATGTGTGTGCACTGTGTGTGCACACATGTGTCTGGGTTATGCACTATTTGCACACGTGTGTGTGCATATGTGTTTATGCACTTATGCACTGTGTGTATGCACAGGTGTATGTGTGTACATGTCTCTGGATGCACAGGTGTGTGTGCATGTGCACACCGTGCTGTGTATTGCGTGTATGTGTCTGAGTGTGTGCTTGCATATATGTGCACACGTGTGTGCTCACACACAAACACAGGCCGGAGGGAGCGAAGGCAGGCCCCGGGGACTGCGTGCCATGGGCTGGGGAAGGTGAACGAGGCGCTCCTGGGCACCGAGCACACGGGAAGACCAGGGCGCCGCGGGACAGGGCGGGAAGCCTGGGCGGGAGGGAGAACTACGTTTCTAGAAAGAAAGACAAAAGAGGTGCCCTGTGCCCACACAGCGAGTGTGAAAGCACAGCCCCCACCTGACAAGGTCGGTGCCCGGAGCCCCCGGAGGGGGCCCCACGCCCTGGGACGCTGCTGTGCTCATGGCCCGGGACCCCCAGGGGCTCCTGGGTGCCGGTCGGCCGTCGAGCGTCCACTGCTCCACCTCACGACTACAAGTCACACTTCAGAACGTTGTTCTGACGTTTTCCTGGAAGCGTTTCCCGCGGCCGTCGATCACTTCCGCCCCGGCAGGCAAGGCATTCCGCGGGCTGCCAGGCCACCGTGGGCGGTGAAGAACCACGCACCCACATCCAGAGGCGACACAGAGCCCCGGGAGGCAGGACGCCCCCAGGGCTGCGGGCCGCAGCCTCCCTGCTGGGCTCCCGGGGCGCAGCCTGTGTGGCCCCGACCCCGCCAAGGAGGTGCTGCTCTCTGCCTGGCGCCTCCGCTCTGGGCCTGGGCCACCAAAGCGCCACCAAAGCGCCAGGTGCCCAGCTCCTTCCTGGGGAGCGGAGCCACCAGACAGCAGCACCCGGCCAGGGCGGGAGGCTTTCCGCAGCGATGCTCGCGGCACGCCCTGGCCCAGGAGAAAAGGGCTGCGTCCCGGGGCGCAAGGCGGCGTGGCCTCCGGGCCTCCAGGCTGGGCAGCAGACAGTGTGCGAAGGAGCTCTGCCTGGGCTCCTTCCACCCTCCTCCCCGAACCCGGACCAGACCCGAGGCGGGAGGCCCGGCCTCAGAAAGCAGTAACTCTCGAGGGCTCGCGGAAGGATGCGCATTCGGCTTCCGGCCAAACCACACCACTTTCATGAGACTGCGTCCCTTCAAGATTTGGGGTCTCCTAGATGGAAGCGAGAAGGGGAGAGGGGGACATGGGGGGTTCAGCAGCCCACGGCAGTTTCCCAAAGCATCCAACTGTCCACCCAAAATCTGGGCAGACGTGAAACACAGGGAAACAAATGTGGGGGTCTAAGCCTTGTGCCCCGAGCGTGCCGGCTGAATGTGAGGTGCCTGCTGGTGAAAGCTGGGTTTGCCTTTCCCTGACCTGAGACCCCAGCTCATCTCTGGTCCTCAGGGGGGCTCAGTCTCATGGCCCCGTCTCCCCCAGAGCTGGCAGCAGAGTGTTCGGCCCTGGGTTTACTGGTGCCATTACTTGTTTAACATTTTCCTCTGCCGTGAGCCCGTGCCATGCCTGTCCTGCTAACCACCGCCCCCGGCCACCGGCACACTGCCAGGCGGAACAGAAGCCCCCCGAGTGAGGGGCAGATGGGGCGGGGTGGAGGGCACTGTTTTCTGACTCCAGCCCTTCGCTGGATCTACTTATGGATACACTCAATTCCTTAATTCCTTAGCCAATCTCCTAGGGAAAGCCACTTCCAAACCAAGCAGGTAGCCAGACCCTACAGGTCTCAGAATTCCCATCAATGTCCAGCACGGACTTCTTGCCTAGAATTGGTGAGCTCACGTGTGGCCCTCACGTGCTAGGGTGGCACATCCATCAAACACGGTCCAGACAAGACCTCACAATCACACAGGCCGCATGTAAGAGATGTGTATCTATCTGTTACCAGGAGCACCTCTCATCTCTTTGGAGGCTGGTCTATAGGCTCGGGGGCCGCCCAGCCTCGTGCTAATGAAGGAGAACCCGCACTGAAGGGCTTTAAGGCGGGAATAAGTTCATGGTGGCCTTGGAGCAATTAACCAAGACTCCTTCATTGTTAGCTCCTCAGACTCCCCTGTGAAGAGACGTAGAGTCGATTACATTTTGGGCCAAATACGCTTCGTGCGTTTATCAGACCATGTGGTTAAGCAGGGGAGGCAGCCTCTAACATTTCTAATGGGTTTGCCAGAGGGAAGGGAAGACGAGGCACCACTTCCCGGGCCGTCTGCTTTGCTCGTTACCGCTGACTAATCCTGTCTGTGTTTAATTGCACATTGTGCTGAACTACTCAGGACGAGGGTTCTGCCAAGACCATTTCTGCGGGTGCACCTCCACGCCCACGCTCCATGAGTACGTCGCATCATTACGTGCCGTCTGGAGACAGAATCGCAATGCTCTGTTCCGTGTTCAGCCGCAGGACGAAAGTCCAAATACCCGGTTTTCATTTGTCGGAGTCTCTTTTATGTTGTCTTTGATCTTGAATTAAAACATACAGTCTCATCTGGCTCCTTCAAAAAGAAAGCTATGGTTTCTGACAATCAATGTTGTCCCAGGATCCTATTTACCAAAAAAGATTGTTTTTTTTCCCCATTAATCGTCAAGACAAGGGCTAGTGGGGCCCAGCATCATGACGACAGTGTCCTCTCACATGAGGCATTCTGGGCTTTGAAAGCCACAGGACACAATATTCCATTCAAGGATTTAATTTTCTACTCCTCCTTCTCAAAATGGAAACAAGGTCAAATCACTATTTTTAAAGCTGTGCTCGATGAGGTATGTTCCAAATACAGACGCAAATTTTAAAAATGTTAGGATTAGGATTTTTTGATGATTGTAATCTATCACGAGTCTAACATGCCCAAAAGCACGTGACAAAGGGCAGACTTGATGCAGGGGAGAGAAAGCGAGGGGTGGGGCCGCACAGCCCACGTCCCTCCCACGCGAGGGGAGGACAGTGGGAACGGCAGCGGTGAAACCTGCCAGAGACGTCCATGGTGGGGCTTGTGCACAGAATAAGATGAACCCACTTAACGTGGATTCGTTTTTCAGTGACTCCCCTCTGGAATACTGGTAGTATCCTAACCGTGAGATTCGAGCACAGTTTTTAAAGTTCTTTGTTTTCAAAGAACTATAAAAAAGACAAAAGTAGGTGAATGTGGGAACCCATGTTGATTCTCACGAGGACTCTGCCAGATGAGTCATGTGTAGTATGTGGAAATAGGAAATAGAAGCCATCTGGAAAAACTCTTGGCATTACAAGACACCGCAGAAAACATGGAAAAGGAAAAGAGGGTGTATTAGCACACATGATCCGCTAACCGGAAGAGAAGGAACATGCCACGGGACCCTGCAGTGAACACCAACAGCTCCCAAAGGATTAAAGGAGGCACCCAGGGCGTTCCACCCCTCATGTGGCAAAAATCTAGGGCATTTCTCAGAGGTTCCCCTTTTAAAATATCTAGAACAAGGACAGCTGGCTGGGGGTGGGGAGGAGCCTGGGCAATGGCTGGGATCACAACGCACGTCAGGCAAAGCGGTTCACGAAACGCTACGGCGGTATCTGCAATGCGTAACCATCTGCAATGGTTCCCCTCGTGTTTTAAGGGATAAGGTTCTGGAAATGGGTGATGAAATCATGATGCTGACTAGAAACTGGATGGTATTTCCAGACAGACCTCCCAAGTGAGTCCATCTCCTTTTCCCTCCACCGAAAGCATCCCAAATCTATAAACATGCCTCCTAGCAGGGGTTCCGTGGGCCAAAAACATCCTAACATCTCTAACTGAGGCGCTGGGAGAGCTTCTGGCGCAGGTGTAACCGGTCAGCGTCTCTGACCTTGCAGACTTCCCGTGGGAACGGAGGGGTCTTCACGTCCATGTTTGTGTCCAGGAACCCACCCACGGCCGTCCCCGCAGCAAAGCCTGTCCTTGTACTCACGCCACCTTCAAACTCAGCTACTGCGAGCAGACATGTACATATATGACATGCTCCATTCCCCGAGTGCTTTGGGGTGCGATGCCTTCCACGTGCCCCCTGTAGCAGCCCCGGGAAGCCACAGGTCAAAGGCCACCTCCTTCTTCCTGAGGGTAACCTGGCCTAAGTGCCTGCATGAGACACACTCAGCTGGTAGGTGGTGCAGCTCACACCTGAGGAAACTTTGATTCAACAAAACATTCTTCCCTCAAGGCTGTCTCGGACCAGCGACCAGTGAGATAAAAGGGGCTGTGACTGTACATCCGGGGAAGGTATGTGATGTGCCTCCCATTGAGCGCTCAGGGGCTTAGTAAAGATCCTAAGTCATTAAAGCCGATGCCTGGCCTGGAAATAACAAACAAGCATTTAGCCGTAACTCGGTGTTCCCCACACTCAATTTGTCCTTGGAACATTCTTCCCTGTTCCATCCCAAAGGAAACATCTATTAACATCTCAAGATGCTCTGAGGACATGTTTCGGGAAGAGCCAAACTATATTAGTACTGCCTTTTGGAAATACTCAAGACACTGACAAAAATAAAGATATCCAATCAGTCTCAATAATACCGGAAGTCATTTCAAATATGCTAACCAAACCTTAATTTTATGAAACAAACCTCCAAATCTTTTGTAGCAAGTAGCACTTTCTTCTGCATTTTGACTTTATAGATTAGATTTCAAATCTTATGAGTAGAGAAATGGAAATTCTTTTTAAATATACTGGATTCTGGGGTGCCTGGGTGGCTTAGTCCATTAAGCGTCCGACTTTTGCTTGGGTCATGATCTCGCGGTTCATGGGTTCGAGCCCCGCGTCGGGCTCTGTGCTGACTGCCAGCTCAGAGCCTGGAGCCTGTTTCAGTCTGTGACTCCCTCTCTCTCTGACCCTCCCCTGCTCACGCTGTCTCTCTCTCTCCTAAAAATAAATAAAACATTAAAAAAAATTTTAAATGGTAAAATTAAAAAAAAAATTAATAAATAAATATACTGGATTCTGAAATTCTCACTAATCCAAATCCAATGCAATGCCTCTTACAGAGCAAGTGCTTAGTAAATAAATTATTGTTATTATTAATAATTCATTATGAGTAGTCCAAGTCAATTAATTTATCTAAAGTTTCAAAGACTTTACACAAAAATATTTACTTTCATTCACTTGAGAAAAACATCAACTAGGGATAAATACACCTTTAATATTTAAAATGATGGCTAATATAATTTAATTTATGGGAAAGGGATTTTCAATGCCCTGGCCAAAAAAATAAAATAACAGAAAGATAACATATAACATGTGTATTATTCTATACTAAGAGTGAGAAGAGAGTAATTGCTCGTTATATAAAGGACAATGTACAAAGCACCCTGATATTTTTTATTTCATAATGAAATCATGGCTAAAAATATGTCTATGATTAGCCGTGAGTAACTTAAAAGAAAGATCAATGAAAGAAATAGATAAATAAATTGAAGACTGTTGAATTCTCAAAAAATACCAACACAGTGTAGTCCCTGTCTCAAAAAAGAATTTCACTTAATACTGAAAGACCAGTAAGCGCGTGCCCTAACGTGGTCGTAAGAAAGTGAGACCCTTCATCGCACAGGCGACGCTAAGTCCCGAGGCGTTTCTGAGCTCTGCCAGGCCCGCGAGTTGGGGTCTCCAGTCCCCAGCAAGCCAGGTCTCTGCCGACAGGAGCTGATGGGAAGAACCAATGTAAAATGGTACAGAGTCAGAAAGGTGGGAAAGTGTAGCCTGTTCTCTTGTGTTTAGATAGGATTATACTTAGCATGTTCTTTATGCTTTTTCACGGTTATGTGCCGTGAGCCCTTGAGAGAAGGACCCTGAACTTGTTTGTTTTGTTCTCTCTCAGGCTGGCAAAGTAACGGCTGAGCAGCGCACGCTGATGGATCCATCGATTCACTGCCACAACTCTGAGCAGCCCGTGGAAAACAGGGAGAAGGTTCATCTTTCCAGATGTCAACAAGGCTCATGAACAAGCTGATGACCCCAGTCTCTGTGCCCAGAATGTGTAAGTAATGTGGCCATAGTCACCTCCTAGGAGATCAAGGAGGCACGCCCAGCATGTAACAAGGTCACTCCTTCTGACCGGAGTGATGGATTCCCCACAGGACGGAGAATGCACCAGGACTTCCTGGAGGAAGAGGTCCCAAGACTGACCAGGGAGACCCTTCCTGCATATGCCCTCCCCTCGAGGCTTTATCCCGCCCGCTGTACGTAACGAACATCCTCTGATGGGTGCAAACGCTGATTATCCGGGCTGGACATCCCCCTAGCCTGCCTCGGGGGGGAGGGGCGCTCGGGATGAGGGCGCAGGACCCCTGACCTGCTCCGTGTCACAGGCAGGGTGGTCCCTCCAGTGGATGCTCGTCTCGAACAGGAACTGGGAGGGCTGCTGTGGCCCCAAGGGAATAGGTCCGTTTCTCTGTGGCTCCCTGGCAATCTGCCCCGTCAGCACATCCAGAGAAGGGCTTCGGGAGGTCTGCTTTCCTAGGCGGGGCCAGTGGAGCGGCGTACACCATGCGGACTGAGTTTAGGAGCAACGGGAGCTGGCTCCAGACTTCAGGACGTTCTGAGCCCTGAGTTCATCTCCTTGGGCTCCCCAAGATCAAGATCCTCTTATCTTGAATGATGGAAGCTGGTCAGTGCTCTGAGCAGCCCTTAAATCCTGCTGCTTTAAATCATATTCCCTACGAGATGGGGCTAGTTCAGTGGCTCTCAATCTGGATCGATTCTGCTCCCCCTCAACCCCCCTCCAGGGGACATCTGGCCAAATCTGGAGACATTCTGGTTGCCACAAATGGGGGAGAAGGTGCGGGAGGCTTCCGGTGGGCAGCACAGGAACCCCACAGCAAAAACTACCCCAACCAAAACGGGAACAGTGCCAGAAGTGCGAGACCCTGGATTCATCGGTGTCTTCAACGATAAATAAATATAATAATAATGAGCATTAAAAATTCAGCACGGTGCCTGCCTGACCCCAGTGTAGACGTTCAGTGCACGCACGCCCCTCTCCCAGCTCTGAACTCCAGAGCCAGCGTTTTCCTCTCCTGCCCAGATCGGCTGTGAAGAGCAGATGCTACGATTCAATGTTAAGATGGAGACAGACAGGTTTACGTGGCGCCCTGACCTGGGGTATTTACTGACTGTGTCACATGCCTGTGGGACCTAAGTGGCTGGCGAAGCCCCACACCATCCGCTGGAATAAAAGAAAAGAGCGACCTGCATGAGAGAAGCATGAACTTCTTCCCAGATTTCCAAGGCCAGACAGGGAACCTCATTGGCCAGACTCCTCCACCCTTTCCAGTCTGATAAGGCTCACATTCTAGACCAACAGACATTCCATTTTCCAAGTTCCCTGCCTTGCGGGCGATCCGGGGCTGGCCTGGCTGATGACTGGTCACCGCGTGCGGAGGGGGGCTCTGACTCAGTCTACCCGGCGACCACGGGCTGCGCCGCTTCTCCCCCACGCTGCCGGCAAGCAGAAGATGTCAGCGGGTTAAAGTGCACTGAGGGCTTGGGAGACACCCACACAGTTCTCCTTACACAACAGACAGAGCCTGATTCTGTTTCACGAGGACTCGGCTTCCGACGGCGGTGGGGGAAGCCTCTTGCCGGAGTCACAGATTAGGCACCATCACGCCTTTTCGACAATGCATTTATCAGCTGGTCACAAGAGGCGTTTTCTCAGAGGAGCGTGGCTAACGTCTGTGTGTGTCCTTACGCCTGCGCGTGACCCTGCTCCCTGTGCGGGCAAGTGAGGGGCCTTAGCGGACACAGAGCATGCCTGCCCCGCACTTCCCCCGGGAGCTGGTCCCTTTATTCACAGCTGCAGGCCACATCGGGCCACAGGGCCACTCCTTTCTCAGAACCACTGGGGCCGTTTGCTGTGTTCCTCCCGCCGTCCGGCCCTGTCTCCTCACCCCGCGGTCGGCCTCATCTGCAGGCCTCTCACCTCTGGTTTAAGCCGCGGCTCCCTGGTTTGAAGGTTGCAGGGTCATGGAGGGGAGCGCTCACTCTACATACATGGGGGCTCCTGGGGCCAAAATATCTGAAAGACTTCTTACGTAAACTCTACGTGGGCCAATCCCCAAGCACACAGCAGTAATTTCCTCGGAATGTGCAGCCTTTCCTAACATCTCACACGGTTGAGAAAATCAGGTTCTCAAGCAAGAGATGAGCTTAACTTTTGTCTGTTTCTGGGTCAGCCAGAATCCGAAGCGCTAATCAGGTTAAGTAGATAGCGTTTCCCACAGTGCTCAGGCCTCTGGGAGGGCACAGAGCCACCGGGTACAAACTCGAATTAACTACCTAGGAGAACACACCTGAAGGTACGCAGGCCAGCCAGGGGAGCGGGGCCACGGACGTTTCCGCGGGCCCTGAAATCCTGGGAAAGCCTCGTGAGCGCAGAGCACATGCCCAGCGGTAGGCTGATGGCTGAGGTTAGAACGGCACTGAAGATCCGCTGCACTAACACTCACGGAGGGTTACTGGAGAACAGAAGATACTCTGCCAACAGATGACACCCCCTCGAACACGGGACTCAGCCAGCAAAGGCCTGGCAATCGGTGCTGGAGACATTCCAATGTCCGTCGGGGGATTCTAAATAGAACATGAACATTCTCCCCAGGGAGATGTGGAAAAGATATGTGTCAGAAACCATGATTTCCACATTTCCGAGGCGGCTGACACTCTGTCCCACTTAGGTAACTTTAATTCTCTCTGCGTTATGTGGCTCCTACTCTCCTACTTTTAAAACAACAGGGCAAAATTCATCTCACTTGTAGACATTTGAAGAGACCCAAAGTCAGCCGGCAGGAGCCCCAAAGCAGGCCGGTGATCCGGACCGCTGGACTGAAGGGCTGTGATTCTACACCCTCGGCACGTTTTGCACTGAAGCCCAGTTAGCGTGCCCAGGCCGTGCTCTGAGAGTGGATGGGAGGTGATGGCGGTGGAGAAGGACCAATTTCTGTCACTGACGCGCCAGTCGAGAATAAACTCCCCTGTTGTCTGACCTTGGGATGAGAGGGGGATGGGAGGGGGATTGGGGGAGGATGGGAGGGGGAACCGCATCTGAAACCCCAGCTCGGCCACACTCCAGGTACTTCAGGTCATTACACTGACTAACATCAGTTTTAAGACAATTAGAGGAAGTTTAAAGTGTCTTCTTTCCTTTTGTGGGGGAGGACCTCTTCCCTGGGCATGCTATGTGAACCGTGAGGCCTGAAATAGTTATGCTCAGGACAGATCTTCAGTTTTTGCTAGGAGGACATAATACTAAACCTTTTAGCTATTGCCCTAGATTTCAAGGGGCCTTCTGAATCCATTGGACAATTACAGACTTTTAAAACATGAATTCAGAATGGTTTCACCTACGGCTTACTTTTTAATAGTCTTTTTCTAGGAATAAGATTAAAAACCCCAAGTGGACAGAGACAAGGTGCTGAGGGAGCGGGGCCAGCCAGGAGAGGTCACAGAGGGCCTCGATCCCAGGGGCCTGGGCCGCTGGCTGGGGGTCTTCGCGATGCTTACTTAGCAAGGGGGAGAGCAGAAGTCTACTCTTCCCACCCAATCCCAAAGGGAGCGCTCTGGGGTTTTCTGATTTCAAGGCTCAGGATGGTGTTGGTGGGCGGCTCACCTGAGACCCCATCACAAGAAAGGGGCACAATCTAATGGCACATCTTCGCCCTCAGTGCCTCCCCGCTGTGACTGTCCAGTGACCAGTGGGAAGCAAGCATGTTTCCTTGTAAAGAGAAACACACAGGGCGCCTGGGTGGCTCAGTCGGTTAAGCGTCCGACTTCGGCTCAGCTCATGATCTCAAGGTTCATGGGTTCAAGCCCCACGTCGGGCTCTGTGCTGACTGCCAGCTCAGAGCCTGGAGCCTGTGTCAGATTCTGTGTCCCCCTCTCTCTCTGACCCTACCCTGCTCACACTGTCTCTTTCTCTCTCTCTCTCTCAGAAATAAGTAAAACATTTTTTAAAAATTAAAAAAAAAAAAAAGGTAAACACAGACCTGGCCTCCCCTGAGTGCACTGGCCACCTCAGGGTTCCCTCAATACTCAGTTTTGTAAAGAAATGTTTAAAGACCCTTTCCTGGTGGAGCTAGGTGCTAGATGCTGGCCGTGACTCAGATGTGACCCCCACCTTCTATAATGATGTTTAACCAAATCTGAACAAACATGAACCAAGTCCCTGAGCAGCTGTCCTCAAGTCATGGAAAACTCCGTCAAAAATACCTGGAAAGCTATATCTAGATAAATCTGCTTGGTTACATGTTGTTAATGGGTGGATTTTTGGTAAAAATGAAAATGAGTCAGGCTGGAAAGCATATGCATGGAATAGGAAGTCTGAAAAAGCAGAGCCATCGGGGGAAGGCCCCACCAGCATCTGCAGCTGCTTGGATGGGAGGGGAGATTGGGACCCCCTTCACTTTGAGAGCGAGACTCTCTACCCCGCCTCCCCTCCAACTCCTGATGCTTTAAGTTACAAGACAAACATTACAATGTTGATACAGGCCTTCAGTTCCTTTCTGTTGACATAGGAAAGTTCTACTTTTTATAGTTTTAAGAATGTCTTTGTTAGTTCAGCATGCTTATGTGCGAAATTCAAGTTAAACCAAAAAAAAAAAAAAAAGAGAGAGAGAGAGAGAGAGGAAGGGAGAGAGACACAGGTTCTTTGCGTATGAACATACTTGCCCCCACTATAAAATAACTCTTGCGAGTGCACACTGGAGCTAGCTAGGAAAACTTCTCAAATAAAAAGATGAACAGACCACTAAGGTGAATTCTTGTGGATATGGTTGATAATGAAAGTTATAAATATATTTTCACATACTGCATTATTCAAAAATCCACCTGGGTGGCTCAGTCACTTAAACGTCCGGCTTCAGCTCAGGTCACGATATCACGGTTTGTGAGTTCGAGCCTTGCGTCGGGCTCTGTGCTGATAGCTCAGAGCCTAGAACCTACTTTGGATTCTGTGTCTCCCTCCCTCTCTGCCCCTCCTATGCTCTCTCTTTCTCTCTCTCAAAAATTAACATTAAAAAAATATCCATTAATACTGGTACCACCAACTATGAGCATATTTACGAAAATAATAATCATGTTGGTACCTTAGCAAGCAGCTAAAAAGAAACCAAATCATTTTCTGTATACAGTAAAATTCCCTGAATTTCAAGAGTGTTAGCCTGTGACCATGAGCGAGAGAGTAGGCATCCGGGCCTGGCTGACACCCTCAGCTCCCGGGGGTGGACAGCAGTCTGTGGGGCTCCCGCACTCTGTGCACCCCAGCCTGCCCCGCACCCCCACCTGTCACAGGCTGACTGGCTTACTGGCCACGCCTGGTGTCCAGAGCCACCACAGGCGGTTCCAGGTTGCAGCCCTGCTCCTGGGCAAACCAGGCAGGCACCCTCTTTCCAAACAACTGAAATGCACAGATCGACTGCCCTCCAGAGAAAAGGGTTTATCCGGATCTGTGATTCTCAAATGAGAGGGAGGAACACTGACTAAGAAAAATATAACTCAATTTACATTTGGGGAACAATAAATATTTCCTGCTTTTGTAAATACATCTAGACAAATGTGTTATTAATTAAAAATTGGTTAAAAACACTGATTTGAATAAAGGCCCTAAGGTGCAACAGAAACCTTTTCTTTTTTGAGAAATGTACTAAGTTTCGTTCTTACACATGGATTCCAAAGAATACTACTGACTCGACAGGTTTTATGCCAACATACATGTCCCTTCTTGAATCAAAAAAGGAAAGAAACCAAACCCATTTTTCTGCATTAATTGCCACTCATTGTCACAGTCTTTGGGGAAGCGGGGCTGAGACCCCCTCCACATAATGCGAAGCCTGGTTTTGCTTCCTTTGAGCCACTCTGGGCGAATTATCAAAACAGTAATAAGACTTTAAGATGAATTCCAGATGATTTGGGTAGGTTCAATGTAGTTTTTCATGATTTCCACATCGGTGGCAATTCAAAACAAACTGATACCATTTAAGTTTTGGCCACTTACCTTCTGTCCCTTCACTCCGTGGCAGTCACACTTCCCGCAGCCTGAGCCAGCACAACCACCCTGGAAGGAAGAGAAAATGTCTTTAAATAGAAGAACTCTTGCACATTGAGGTCACTTTCTGAACCAAAATGATTTTTGGCACCTTCACCTATTTATGGGCAATGTCCTACTGTGTTATTAGGAGCACAACCTCAAAAGTGAGGTTTGGACTTGCTCTCGTGGGGTTATCACATGCGGAGCCTCTGCCTCCTCTCTCTTGCCTCAGTAGATGAAAGAGTAGTCTTGGAGTAGAGCAAATCAAAGCGTTACTTGCTCCACAAACTGAAGGCTGCTACTTGTACTTTCTGGAACTGCCTTCCTAGGGATGATTTTAACAGGCTGCCACCCATATTTGCAAGGCTACGATACTGATTTAGGAGTTTCAGACCAGAGACCAGGGAAACTGAGGCCCCAGGAGGCAGAGTCCATGCTTTGTCCTTCAAATTCCCAAGGACACAGAAATGTGCAAAAAAATGTTTGTGCAAAGAGGAAATAAATGAAGAAGTTGATTTTAAGCCCAACTTTAAAGAACTGATTTTCAATTCAATTAAAACTTGAATAAAAAGAACCCAAGCATGTACCAAAAGCTGGAAAAGAGGAACATTCTCCAGAAGAGATCACATATTAGGCCATGAAGCAAGTCTCAACAGATTCAAAATGATTGAAGTCCTACCATGTATCTTTTCTGGCCATAATGCTAAGCAACTAGAAATCAACCACAAGAAAAAATCTGGAAAGACCACAAATACATGGAGGTTAAATTACATGCTACTAAACAATGAAAGAGTCAATCAAGAAATCAGAGAAGAAATCAAAAAGTACATGGAAACAAATGAAAAATGAAAGCATGATGGTCCAAAACCTTTGGGACACAGCAAAAGTGGTTCTAAGAGGGAAGTTTATAGCAACACAGGCCTACACCAAGAAGCAAGAAAAATCTCAAGTAAACAACCTAACGTTACATGTAAAGAAGCTAGAAAAAGAACAAACAAAACCCAAACCCAGCAAAAGGAAGGGTATAATAAAGATTAGAGCAAAATAGACACTTAAAAAAACAAGAGAACAGATTAATGAAACCAGGAACTGGTTCTTTGAAAAGATCAACAAAATTGATAAATCTCTAGCCAGACCCATCAAAAAAAGGAGAGAAAATCTAAATAAAATAATTCATGAAAGAGGAGAATAACATCCAATACCACAGAAATACAAGCAACTGTAACAGAATATTATGAAAATCTATATGCCAAAAAATTGGACAACTTAGAAGAAATGGATAAATTCCTGGATGGATAGATAGATGATTGATAGATAGATGATAGATAGATAGATAGATAGATAGATAGATAGATAGATAGAAATGTATATATAATCTACCAAAACTGAAGCAGGAAGAAACAGAATATTTGAACAGACCAGCAATAAAAATTAATCAGTAATCAAAAAACTCCCAACAAATGAAAGTCCAGGACCAGATGTTTTCACAGATGAATTCTACTAACATTTCGAGAAGAGCTAATACCTATTTTCAAACTACTCCAAAAAACAGAAGAGGAAGGAAAACTTCCAAATTTGTTCTTGAGGCCAGTATCATTATGATACCAAAACCAGATAAAGACACCTCAAAAAAAGGAGCGGGATTGGGGGGGCGGACTACAGACCAATATCCCTAATGAACATAGAGGCAAAAATCCTCAACAAAATATTAGCAAATTGAATCCAACAATATCTTAAAATAATCACTCACCATGATCAAGTGGGATTTATTCCCAGGATGCAAGGGTAGTGGTTCAATACTCACAAATCATTCAACATGATACATCATATCAACAAGACAAAGGATAAAAACCATACGTTCATTTAAACAGATGCAGAAAAAGCATTTGGCAAAGTACAACATCCATTCATGCTAAAAACCCTCAATATAATGAAGGCTAACAATGAAGCAGCAGAAAAAGAAATCAAGAAAATAATCCCATTTACAATTGTACCAAAAAAATACCTATGAATAAATTTAACCAAAGAGATGAAAGACCTATACTCTGAAAGCTGTAAAACATGGATGAAAGAAATTCAAAGCAACACAAAGATATGGAAAGACATCCCATGCTCATGGATTGGAAAAACAAATATGGTTAAAATGTCTATACTACATAAAAGCAATCTACACATTTAATGCAATCCCTATCAAAATACCAACAGCATTTTTCACAGAACTAGAACAATCCTAAAATTTGTGTGGAACCACAAAAGACCCCAGATAACCTACACAATCTTGAAGGAAAAAAAAAAAAAAAAACTAGAGGTATCACAACTCCAGATTTCAAGTTACATTACAAAGTGGTAATAACCAAAATGGTATGGTACTGGCATAGAAATAGACATAGAAACAATAGAATAGAATAGAATAGAATAGAATACCTAGAAATAAACCCACAATTATATGGTCAATTAATCTTTCACAAAGGAGGAATGAATATACCATGGGAAAAAGACAGTCTCTTCATCAAATGGTGTTGGGGAAACTGGAGAGCCACATGAAAAGAATGAACCTGTGCCACTTTTTTTTCACCATACACAAAAAATAAACTCAAAATGGATTAAAAATCTAAATGTGAGACCTGAAACCATAGAAGTCCTTGAAGAGAAAACAGGCAGTAATCTCTCTGATATCGGCCATAAAAACATCTTTCTGGATATGTCTCTTGAGACAAGGGAGATAACACCAAAAATAAACTATTGGGACTATGTCAAAATAAAGTTTCTGCACAGCAAAGGAAACAATCAACAAAACTAAAAGGCAACCAACAGAATAGGAGAAGATATTTATAAATAACATATATGATAAAGGGTTAGTATCTAAAATTTATAAAGAACTGATATAACTCAACACCCAAAAAACAATAAACAACCCAATTAAAAATGGGTAGAAGTCATGAACAGACATTTCTCCAAAGAAGGCATCCAGATGGCCAACAGACACTGAAAAGATGTTCAACATCAGTCATCATCAGGGAAATGCATATCAAAACTACAGTGAGCTATGGGGCACCTGGGTGGCTTAGTCGGTTAAGCGTCCGACTTTCGCTTGGGTCATGATCTCACGGTTCGTGGGTTCGAGCCCTGCATCGGGCTCTGCGCTGACTGCCAGCTCAGAGCCTGGAGCCTGTTTCAGAGTCTGTCACTCCCTCTCTCTCTGACCCTCCCCTGCTCACGCTGTCTCTCTCTCTCCTAGAAATAAATAAAATATTAAAAAAAAAAAAAAACTACAGTGAGCTATCACCTCACACTTGTCAGAACAGCTAAAACCAAAGCACAAGAAACAATATGTGCTGGCAAGGACGTGGAGAAAAAGGAACCCTCGTGCACCCTGGTTGGAATGCACACTGGTGCAGCCATTGTGGAAATCAGTATGGAGGCGCCTCAAAAAGTTAAAAATAGAACTACCTCACAATCCAGCAAATGAGCTTCTGGGTATTTACCCAAAAAATACAAGAACACTAATTCAAAGGGATACATGCACCCCTGTTTATTGAAGCATAACTTTCAATAGCCAAGATATGGAAGCAGCCCAAGTGTCCATCCATGGATGAAGGCTAAGGAAGAGGTGGTGCATATACAATGGAATATCACTTGGCCATTAAAAAAATGAAATCTCGCCACTTGCAATAGCATCCTATAAAAAAAGAAAGCTGGAGTGGAAGCGAACTAACGTGTTCAAAAGCTACAATTTGTTATCGTGTTATTTAATCAGCTAACAGTCATTTTGGAGTAAGTGTTACCATCCCCTTTGTCCAGATGCAAGAAGTGACTTTGGAGCTTGAATAGAACATGCTAAGAGGAAACTGAAATTAGAACCCGCCGCCAACTTCCATGATGCAAAACTGCCAGAGTATTAAGAGATAAAACTAAGAAGGTGCCTACGCACATTCTCAAGTTCCTCAAACTCAAATTTTAACCCAAGACAGACACAGGTATCGGAGACAGAATGGAAGGGGGATGTGCCAAGAACTTTAGTTAATATGCTTTATTAGAGGCTGGGTACGAAGTCTGAGCTATAACGTGTACTTCAATTCTGCTTCAAGTGATCATCGTTTCTCAAAACTAAGACAACACTATTAATAGAACTGTGATCACATTAAGTCTGTTGCTTTACCAAGATCCTCAAGCCTTTGCCCCGTTGCTGTGGAGATCTTCTGCATACAACAACTACATCTG
This sequence comes from Proteles cristata cristata, assembly GCA_017311185.1. Classification (NCBI taxonomy): domain Eukaryota; kingdom Metazoa; phylum Chordata; class Mammalia; order Carnivora; family Hyaenidae; genus Proteles; species Proteles cristata. The sequence goes on along the minus strand of JAESUZ010005606.1, from coordinate 1,104,154 downwards.
GGGATATTTTTTTCATAAAGTGAAATCTGAACAAGTGTCTCCAAGACAGTAAGCTGTCATTAATGTTATATTTTGGAAATGGGAACAATTGACCACAGTCCAGAGTCCATAGATGACGGGTCTTTTTCTTTGCGTGACTCACGTGTGGCAGCCATCAGCATGCAATCTCATAACCTCCTAACATCTTATGTCAAGCCATGTGCACAGTTTTGCTTCACAGTCTGGGTTTTGGTGACCACACCGAGTTTTCCAAAGACAGGAGGCCAAAATCTTAAGCCTGTGCTCCAGAAAGTTCATCCAAAACGCCCAAATCCAAGTACTCAGAGACCCAAGAGATGTTCCCAACAATATCACCGTCTCCTGCCTCCTCCCCACGTGAGAGCTGGCTGTGCGCCCCCCACCACCGGTCTCCCACAGTGGGGCGACAGGCCTCTCCGGAGACACCTGCCCCGTGCCCCTCACAGCCCCCTACTCAGCTGCCTCCCCAGGACCTGGGAACATTCAGGGGGGCAGGCCCAGAGTCACCCCAAGCTTGACACAGACTGCATCTCATCTGAGACCGCATGGGTTGTAAGACTCACGCCAAGAAATAAAGAAGAGCACAGATTAACGATGACATGTCATCCGTCGTGAAGATCTACCGGAGCCTCAGACTGGAAGCATTAATAAGCGGGGATCTAGGAACTGAGGAACCAGAGCAGTGCCCACCCGGCTCCCGTGGGCTTGCTGCTGGTGGTGGCCATGTAACCAACCTTAACTAACAGGTGCGAGAGCGATCCGTTGACACGCGTATGTCAGCTCCTAACACATTACTGCCTAGCAGCGCTGTGGGTAGACACTCCGAAGAGGAAACTGGGTGTGGACAGTGGGACCTCCAGGGAGGAGGGGGCTCCCGGGGGTGCTGAGTGAGCCCCCAGACCAGGAAAGTCCGGCAGGCAGTCGCTGGGGCTCCGGATCAGCCCCCCCGCCTCACCCCCCGCCAGCTCCCAGCCGGGCCCTCTAAACCTCTGCTGCTGAACCCGGTTCAGGAACACGCCTCTGCTCTTTAAACTCTGTAACCCCCATCCCACTCCTGCAGATGCCAGAAGGAAAAATCACCCAGGCTACTCATTTATCGGGTAGGAAAGAAATGTCCACCTACCACCCAGGCTTCGCTGGCCAAAACCCAACAGCAGCCTGAAGCGGGAAGGCAGGCTTTTCTACTCAGCTCCATACGGTTTCTTCCAAACTTCAGATTTAGGATCACATGGCTGGAGCGAAAATGGCTATTTGGTCTTTCTGGGTTTTCTCTTCTGAAACATTGATAAAATCTCAGAAGCTTATCTCCATTCAACCCGAGGGAAGTTATAAACATGAATTTCCTGGAACAGTTCCCTTCAGCTCTCAGCAAATGCTTTAATTGCAAGGGACACCAGATAAGAGGTTGCAGGGCCACAGCTGTGTCTGCTGGGGTCAACCTGAGTCTGGGCCTTCGCTACAGAAACACAGCCAGCGTGCTGTGTCACCTATGGGTGACAAACGGCCAGTTTCATCCTGGGCAAGGCTGTGGGTCAGGACAAACTCTTGGGGCGATCGGAGATGAGAAATACAGAACCATAGCCTTTAACACAGGCTGTTATAGGAATGAAAGATTCCCCCTGCCACCACCACCACATGCTCTGTATCAAGCAAAACTTTTTTAAAAATTCCCAGGCAAAAGACATTCATGAATACTTTCTTAAATTTCTTCTCAATGTTTTTATTTATTTCTGAGAAAGAGAGACAGTGTGAGCAGGGGAGGGGCAGAGAGAGAGGGAGACACAGAATTGGAAGCAGGCTCCAGGCTCTGAGCTGTCAGCACAGAGCCTGACGCAGGGCTCGAACCCACAAACGTGAGATCCTGACCTGAGTGGAAGTTGGATGCCCAAACAACTGAGCCACCCAGGCACCCCCATGACTCCTTTCTGCTTTATTCTTGCAGGAAATTTGATTACCAGTGCTGGCCCTAAAAAGCAATCCGAAAGAATTAATTTTTCTAATAATATCAAGATTATGGTCAGCCTTTCAGAACGAAAGGCATTTTTAGACCATGATTTGTGTTTCACATTCTGGGTGGCCTCGCAGTTTACGTACATGGCCCCGTTAAAAAAAATAATAATTTTTAGACTAACAAAAATTTTTTAAAATGCATGTTTACTTTGCTAAATAAAATCTCTTTTGCTTTTTTAAAAAGTTTTTCTTCATGTAAGTAATCTCCACACCCAACATGGGGCTCGAACTCATGACCCCAAGATCAAGAGCCTCATGCTCCTCTGACTGAGCCAGCCAGATGCCCTGAAAATGTGTTTTTGAAGTATCACTATTCTGGTCCTTAACATTGTCATTGCACAGTGGCCCCTGCTGGATATCACCCTGGCACACGAGGTATTTTAGCTGTGATTTTAAGGTGTGCTGCTAAAAAGAATACCAGTGATGCTCTAAGAATCTCTTTTAATCAGGTGTCATGCATGATTTTGAAACAGCTAAATAAAGTAAGAGTCTTAAGTAAATTACATCCAAGTCTCAGCTGTGAAACACTAAGTTTAAAAGGGCAAATGAACTATGTGAGTCCCTCCGATCCAAAATTTCACTGGTGACCCCCCCCCCCCAACATGTCAGAGATGGCGTCACAAATGTCATGATTTCCGGAGGAATTACGTTTTGCATCCGGACCTTGCAGCAAAATCATGAGATGTGCAGGGTGTCACCCACTCCCACAGCTCCCCACCGGCCGCACGTCTGAGGGAGTGGACTTTACGAGAGCTGCTCATTTCTCCCAGCATCTGGAACGTATCGGGCCTGTCGACTAGCTCCCATCCGTCTGCTCCAGATTCTAGAATGGGAAGAACCTGTACCCTCTGTGAAGCACTCCTACTTCTTTTCCTTGCCTCTCCCCTCACTGGGGTGCAAGCGTCAAGTCAGTCAGCTCGAAGTTAGGAGGAATGCCTGCGCTTCCCTGCCGAGCAGCGCTGAAACCAAGAGGTCACGGCTGAGGAAGCCGGTCACAAAGACGTTCTCCACTTGAACGTGGGGGATGTGGCTGAAGACCGCAAATGCTTGGTCTTTGGGGGTTGTGGATTTTGGTCTCTTCTGCAGAAGTGGGATCTCCATGGCCAACAGTGGGGGTCTCCCAGACCCGGGGAGAAGAGACCCCCAGACGGCTCCCAGGGGGAAAGCATCACATCTGTACCCTAACGGTGCAGACCATCTTAATGAAAACTGCATCCCTCTTATTGATGCCTCTGGCCTCTCCCCAGCAGGACCACAGCCAGTAACCCACCACGAGAGTGTCAGAAGTTACTTCCAGTGAAAGCTGAACTGAATGAACTGCACTTTAAACAAAAACCCCCACATTTGTTCTAGATGGAGTCTGGCAGACCCACACACAGCTTCAGTGACCACTTCGAGCACCAATTAATGATAAAAGTTGAAAGGGACGCAGAAGGTACAACAGTGCAGCCCGGAGAACAAGTACCTCTTCCAATCTGTCCCAGTCCCTTTCTATTTTTAAATTTTAAATGTTTTATTTATTTTTCAGAGAGCGAGAGAGTGCAAGCAGGGGAGGAGCAGAGAGAGAGGGAGACACAGAATCCGAAGCAGGCTCCAGGCTCTGAGCTAGCTGTCAGCACACAGCCTGACATGGGGCTCAAACCCATGAACCATGAAGTTCGAGCTGTCAGCACAGAGCCCGACGCGGGGCTGGAACCCACGAACCGCGAGATCATGACCTGAGCCAAAGTCGGACGCTTAACCGACTGAGCCCCCAGGAGCCCGTTAGTCTCTTTATACATTTCAGGACCTGACAAAATAATTAATATTACATATTTTCTTTCATGCCCCAATTTAAGATTTCCAGAGGGACAAACCATCAGCACGAATGCTCTGAAGTATGTTAAGTTCTAAAAATTCCCAAAGATTTGGGATTTACAGTCCTAGCACCAAAGAAGGAAGGCGGATCACGGAGGTCAGTGACTTTAGCTTGAAATGAAGCCTATTTCCGGCCCTTCTCTGATCTTCAGACCAACAGGGAGGTCTTCTCAACATTAAAGTGAGTTCCGTGTGGGAAAGCAGGGAGGGGGAGGCTCGCGGACTCTGTTTGGAGGGCGCCTCTCTGCTTAACCGAAGGATGCCAAGGGCTGTGCTGCTCTGCGTGTGTGTGCATGCACGCGTGTGTGAGCACGGGGGGGAGGGGGAGAGACAGACAGACAGACAGAGCGCAAGCCCGTACACACGCTCTGTCCCACAGACCTGCTAGCTGCGACACAGCCTTTGGTAGGAAGGCATATTTGGAATGGCTCTAACGGTGAAGTCCTCGATTTTCCCACTTTTTTCCTGCTTCTGATGGAAGGGAGACCTTTGACATCACTGCTTTCACAGTTTTATGTGTTTCCCATCCCACCAAATACGGACATGTGGAGCTCTGCCAAGTCTAAACAGCTTATCTTTCAAATTCCTTTGCACATTCCCCACGCTGTGCAAAATGTCAGAATAGTTCTCTGGTGATATTATCATCCCGACTTTCTTCCTGGTTGCGGCAGTTCTTCAGGGAAGTTTTGGAGTGATTCTCCAACTGACGAAATACGTGGAGCCCGAGGCACGTGGGCTCTCCTACTCGCCCCTCTCCCCACGGGACTGTCAAGTGGGACAGAGGCGGGACAGCCGCTCGGCAGTGCCCCAGGACCCGAGCCCCCACACGCGGGCTTCCCTAGCGACCGCTCGCCTGGCACGTGCCCCACAGGTGCGCGCGGGTTCACGAGCATCGCGGGGACACGGTTTTAACAAAACCACAGTTACCCTCATCCCAGGCCACCAGACTTTGAACTTCTCCATTCCATGACGTTTCATTCTTCGTCCCCTACCAGAAAAGTGCTGCCGTGCTCGATCAAGAGCCCACCCTCTATCTGCGTACCGAAACATCGGAAAGAAACACAGGAGATGCGGGGGAATTGTAACAAATGAAGTGTCCTGACTCCCGTCCTGTTTGAGAATTTAAGCGGCGCATGCTATTTTCGGTCATGCTTATTTTAAATGTTTGCCCGCTGCCATGAGGTTGTGCAGAATGACTCCCCACATCCCCACACCCCCACTGCCCAGACGGGACCGCCCTGAAAGAGAAGCTCACCGCTCAGAAGAATACACACACTGGTCCCGCTGCCCTGGCCCCAAGGACGGGAGCAACTCTCCAGGGTGAAAAAGTCCCAAGGGTGGGGGGTCGGCCAAGGGGTAGGAGGGGGTTTCCTGGGTGCTGGACATGGCCCCTGCTTGATGAGCAGGGTGGCTACATGGGGGCGAGGGGAGAGGAAGCTGCACCTGCAAAAACTGACTGAGCTGGGAACTCACAATTTCTGTACTTTGTTGTATTTCGATCAAATCAAATGAAGTGTATTCAAGAATGGTCATCACGTCAGTACGCATGCTGGCCCGAGCTGCAGGGAGGGTCACAGACAGACACACGGCGGCTCGCGTACAGTGAGCTCTCTGCACACTGAGCGCGGGTGACCGGAGCACGGGGGATCCCTCGTGCACACGGCACTGAGGGAAGGAAGCCAGGCACGGTGGAGCAAGCCCACCGGCTCCGTCGACACAAAGCTGAAAACTAAACAGAATTGAGCTGGATCCTGGCCGCCCTCGGGGGCTGTGAGTGAGGGGAAGGGGGACCTGGGGGTTTCTAGGCTTCTGTTTGGTGGGTGTGTTCTGTTTGTGCAAGATGCATTCAACTCTATCCATATCATTTCACACGTTTCTTCAATAAAATTTACCCCTCCCCCAGAAAGTATGCATTGGATTTAAAACTTATTAGCAAAATAGAGAGCGAAACAGAGGCCAGATGTTACAGTGCGAATAGTAATTTCTGAAAAGCTTACATTTGTGCAGCATTTTTGAACTCCCAAAACTATGTTTGGCATTACGGATGTAAGGATGATTACTCTCCAAGGAGCTCACCATCCCCATTCTCTTATCTGCATTTGTTTTATTCTATCAGGTTTGTCTGGTTTTGATAAATGTTAAATGCGATTCAAAGGATGTGAAAATCAACTTTTGTCGTTAACTCGGTGGAAAGGAGAATTCCGTCTCAGTAAAACAGCATTTCTGTTTTGTTCAATCATGGAAAACATGGAAACCAAATATCCTTACTACTTTTTGGACTTACAAAATATTTCTGTTCCCATTTGAAAACAACTGCGAGTGTTGATACATTCTTGGCAAAAGAACAAATTAGCACGAAACCTTTGAGAAACAAACTGAACTTGTGACATGAGCACGTCTGAGTAAGAGCAGTGCGTGGGAGGCTCGGGGCCCGCGGGGTCTGGGGGGCTCCCAGCAGAACCGCACGCGGAGGAAGTGGGGGGGTGTCCTGGCTCGTCTGACCGTCAGCCTGGGATCGCGGGTCTGTGCGCGTCACCCACCCTACGACCTATGTGGGCTCATTTTCCTGTCTCTTCCGCCCCTTCTCCCACTCGGCGGGGGTGGACGTTCAAGGTCCCCGCCCGGGGGACGAACTGGGCCGCGCTTCACCTCCAGGTCATGTCTTGTCCAGCTGCAAGCAGATGTGACTATAATTAGCCGCCCCGTGACAGTGGCTCAGATGTCTCTGTGTGAAAGGAGGTGGTGGGCTGGCGTGTCCGCTGGGACGCACGGGTGGGGCGAGGCTGGAGGCCAGAGCCGCGGGGCCGGGGGCTCTCCCTGCTGCTGCTGACTCACAAGTTCCGGGGAGGTTAAGTGGGCAAGTCTCCAGCCCAGGGGTCCTCCCACTGACTCGCTTCCAGAATGTTCCTCCGGAGCGAGAGGCCATCCTGGGCGAAGGTGTGGACTCGGGAGCTCCTTGGCCCCAGAGGAAACACATTTCCTACTTTCAGGGGAAGGAGGGAGCCTCCCGACACCAGTAAGACCCTTCTCTTGCCTACTGTCCCTGAAGCCCCCGGAACCCATCCTGAGTAGCGGGGCCGCCGGCCCCCCCCTCCCCGCTGCCTCCACTTCCCCCCAAGTCCTCTTCCCACCCAACGCCTCCTCGAAGGCCCTTCCCGAGCACCACACGCAGACTCCCAGCCACTCTTTGACACACAGGACGTTCCCCAGCCAGGCGGGGGGTGGGGGGCGGGGCCAGGAGCTGGACTCTGTTCTCCAACTTTGGGAAAATGTGCAGCCTCTGTTGGGCCGAAGTCCGTGAGGCTCCTCTGGCTATTTTTGTTTTTCATCCTTTCTCCCGCTGCGGCTCCAAAATACAAAGCAGACTTGGCTGCGTCTACGCCCCAGTCTGGCCACCGCCTGGCAGACATCCGCCTTCATCTCTTACCTCTGAAGCCCCCGACCAGCCCCCGGAGGCGAGCCCCCAGGATGCAGGCGGCCCCACGGGGGCCTCAGCCACCCCGTCACTCACATGTGGTCCAGGACCCTGCGAGGCTCGTGTTTTAGCTGATGGGTCAGAGTGTAGCATCTGCCGCACCTGACAGGGGCCAGGCGCGTGCGGCACTGAGCGTGTCGGCAGGTGGGATGAGGAAGTGAGAAATGACGGGGTATCACCTCCTACAGGAGAGGGGAGGGGAGTCCCACAGACACAGAGGCGGGAGACAAGGCAGAGAGCAAGAGGGCACTCGGCCCCGGGCGTGGGACACGGGTGCTGGGGCCCGAGGGGGACGTGCTGTCCAGGAGGGAGCGCGGGCACAGGAGGCGGGTCGGGGTGGACACATGCTGGGCCGCTGGGCAGGCGACGAGTGACACCACACACTCCTGAGGCTGCTGGGCAGTGGAGCGTGGAGGCGCGAAGGGCGGGGCTGACTGCCCGCAGAGGCCCGGCCCGCGGCTCTCGCCTGTGTCCACTCTCTGGGACGCCAGTGACTCGGCTCCAATCGATCTGTAATCGCTGTCCTGAAGAGACAGCAACTGGCCCGGACGACCTCGCGGCCGACAGCCTGGTGTAACAGGTGCTTCCTTGCTAATTCCTAGCCGCGAACAGAGTAGGGCTTCGTCTGCCCTGCGTGCGGTCTCCGGCTCACATTCAGTTCGCAAGTGGAAGTGCCGGGTGCCTTCTGCACGCCAGTCGGTGTGGGAGACGTGAGACAGGGCCGCGCTCGAGGGTGCTCTCTAGGGCTGGGGAGGAGACGGAGTTGGGGAGAAAGGGGAAGGGATGCAGAGGAGACAGGAGGGGAGACAAGGTGGGTAGCCGAGGCCTCGTCCTGCTAGCTCTCGGCCTGGACAGCAAGAACCCAGGAGAGGTGGCCCTCGGGGCGCCTGGCGGCTCAGTCGGTTGAGCATCCGGCCCTGAGTGAGGCTCAAGTCATGATCTCACGGGTTCGTGGGTTCAAGCCCCATGTTGGGTTCTGCAATGACAGTGCAGAGCCTGCTTGGGATTCTCTCTCTCTCCCTCCTTCCGTCCCTCCCCTGCGCTCTCTCTCTTAAAATAAGCAAACTTTATAAAAAACACAAGTGGCTCCTTGGACCATGTTGCTGTCTGTCTCTTGTTCTCACCCTGAACCTGGATCCCAGATTCGCACTGTTTCTCCCACAGCCGTACCATAGCATTGCCTCCGCGGTCCTGCGGCAAGGGTGCCACGCCTCCACAGGAAGGTGGGCGGGTGGACACCGCCAGGAGCCCCTGCTCAGCCCGCCCCCACCCAGCACCTTGCGGGCACTTGACCTTCAGAAAAACTCCTAACCGCGTCTCAATGTGAAATCAAAAGAGCATTCAGTGAACTTCAGATGCTTTTCCTTTCATGACCCAGAAAACACGCTGCATTTTACTGCATTAAATGAAACATTCCGAACAGGCGGACGCGTCGAGCGCTCCGCTGCGTGTCTACGGGCAGCTGTCAGGAGGGATCTGTGCCGAGTAGTCTTCCCATCATCGGGGCTCTTTAAAGAGATCTCCCAAAGGCTCCCCGTGTCCCGGGGAAGCGACCAATGGGGAGAGGGAAGGGAGAGGGAAGGGAGAGGGAAGGGAGAGGGACGGAAGGAGGGAGCTCTGAGCTCTGAGAAGAGGAGGGGTGGGCGGGACGAGGCAGGGAGGGGAGGGAGGGCCACAGGAGCTGCACCTCCACTAGGTGTGCAGTGGGGAAGGGGTATTCTCCAAAGAGCCTGAATGCAAGGAGGGGAGAAGGGGAGGGAGGGGAAGGGGAGAGACGGGAAGGGAGGGGAAAGGAGGCAAGAAATAAATGTGTCTTGTTTCATGACAGAAGATGGTCACTGATTTTCATTTTCTCGGTTGGCAGTTCTGTCCGTTAAACAATTTCTTGTTTTTCCCTTAAGTTTATTTATTTATTTTGAGAGAGAGAAACTGAGACCACGAGTGGGGGGAGGGGCAGAGAGAGGGGGACAGCGAGAATCCCAGGCAGGTTCGGAGCTGCCAGCGTAGAGCCCGACTCGGGGCTCAAACCCACGACTGTGAGGTCATGAGATCATGAGCCAAAACCGAGGTCAGAGGCTCACCCGACGGAGCCACCCAGGCGCCCCTCAATTAGACTAATTTCAAGTGAAGATTTACCCTGTGTCTAACTGTACGTCTCATATGTTTGTATCAAACTTTATTTAATTCATTATCCTATTCACTGATGCAAGAAATCACATAAATCCTGAAATACTATAGATGCAGTAGAGCACATTCATCTCGGCCAGTCGCCCATGACATGTCCGAGGGCACCGACATGAACACACGCCTGTGTGACGTTCACGCACCATCCTCGGTGACGTGGGGGACCGCGCACGAGGCGTGGCTCCTTCCTGCAGCTGCAGCTGTGTTCTAGTCCAGAAGGAGAAAAACTAAACTAAAACGTCAGGAGCATGGGTGTCACTACCTCTGCGGGAACGCAAGAAGGAACGACTATCTTGGACTGAGCTGATACACCCAGAGGGAGGAAGGAGGCCGCTGCTTGGCGGCCAGGCCCCGTCGGGGTGGCTCCGGTGGCTTCCCGTTCTGGCCAGCAGAACGCAGGGAGGTTGGCAGAGCCTGGTGGGAGGGACAAACGTGGACATTCCAGGAGGAAGCAGGTGAACCAGATACAGAGGAAGCAGAGGAACGCAGAAATCACAGAGGATGGGAGCCAGGAGCGTGGGGCAGCGCAGTGGGAAATGCGGCTTTCGGCCGCACGGGGAAGGGTCTGTGACCTTCCCAGATGGCAAGTCCCCGTGCCCCACCGTGGGGAGGCTGCATAGAACGTTCCGTAGCAGAGAGAAGCCGGAGAGCCCTGGTCGTGGGGCACAGCCTAACGACACAGCACGCAGCAAACAAGCGCGCAGGACAGCGTCCGCGGCCCTACGGCTACCTCCATCTCCCGGGGACACTGAAACATCCTGTTAGGATAGAGCAGCCACAGCCGCTCACCTCCCGGGTCACGTGCGGGACACACTTTGGAACATGCACACCGACGGATCCCGGCCAGAACGAAGCTGAAGAGCGTCGTTGTACCTGTGCTCAGCTGCAGATACCAGACCCATCGGTAAAGCCACTCTCCAAAAGCAGACTTACACTCTGTGAACGACAGGTGCTAAGAGGCCGAGGTCCAGTCCTCCCCGCCCAGGGGAGGTATCGCCCCCCCGTCCCGCCAAGGATGCCATTACTTGATTTGTATCCTTGAACCCAGGTTTGAGAACCCAAGCAAACCGTAGAGGCGCCCTGGTGGCTCGGTCGGTTGGGTGTCCAGCTTTGGCTCAGCTCATGATCTCTTGGTTCATGAGTTCAAGCCCCGCATTTGGCTCTGTGCTAACAGCTTGGAGCCTGGAGCTGCTTCAGATTCTATGTCTCTCTCTCTCTCTCTCTGCACCTCCCCTGCTCACACTTTAATTCTCTCTCTCAAAAAATAAATAAACACTAAAAAAATTTTTTTTAAACAAAACCAAGCAAAATGTGAGCAGAAATGTCCCATGGTTCCCTCTGTGGGTGAAGGAACACCCCACAGTGCAGCAGGCATTCTCCGCGTTTGACAGAAGGCCCGGGATCCGTGCGGAGGTTTGCGAGGCGACACATTTCCGGGTCCCATGCACGTTTTAGCAGGACCTCCGCTATTAAACCTTCACCAGGTTCACTGGGCTTCCGTGGAACGTAATGGACTGTAAACCAAAAATGCTACTTTGCAAACCACCGTGGCACTTCTGAAGGACCCACCTAAACACACAAGCACAGCACTTATGGTCACAGCAGAGAAAATAGGGCGAACCACAGGAGGAAGCGAAGCGCCCGGCGGTCAGGGCCGTGGCTTCTCGAGGACAAGCTCTGGTATTTACGCTGTGGCCAAAAGAGGATGCCCGCGGTGCCTCTGAGGTTCCCGTGCGGCCCCGAGGTCAGCTGCACATGTTTACTTAGTGCAGAGGCATCATTTCCAAACCACACCTCCCACTCGGTCCCTGAGCAGAATCCTCTTCTTACACTGGAAACAAATCAACCCTCCAGTCTGCCACCACCTCCTAAAACCACACGAGCTAATCCACAGCCACGGTGTCCGTAGCTATCAAAATGTGTGATGGATCCAGAAACCCCGATCTTTCTTTCCCAAGAGAATTAAGAAAACTATTAAGCGGACTTAAGCCACTCATGATTTATTATAAAAGTGAAATAAATAACATATGGAAATGAGAACTCATTCTATCTCCCTGATCCCTCCATTTGAAGGATACACAAATACCTCTAGCTTCTTTCTCATTTACATTCACCAAATACTTATTTCGCCAGAACAGTCACTGTGCGTTCAATACAACAGAGCTTTAGGAGATTTATGGGAATGAAAATGTGGTTCTTACTGGTACAGCACTCCCAGCAAGCATGCTAACATCTAGAAAATTCTAGAAAACTTTTCGCTACGGTGGGTGGAGTTTAAATGAAAGAGAATCCATGGGGAGTCAGGATGAACAGGACCAGGAACACAATTCGGAACAAATACTTCCTGGGGAGGCGCCAGAAACCAAAACCACTTTTGTGCTCTTAACGACTATATTTCCACATTTTGATGGGCATCTTCACATACCAGAAAGCAGCTAATTCCTTCTTGGAAAAACTTGAGCGACTCTGCCAGGAGCTGCCCATTGTGGAGTTCAAATGTCTACTCTAATTTCTAAGGAAAGGTTCGTTTTTTAGAGCAGCCCATTATTATTTCTGCATTTGGGGGAACAAGGCACTGGTCGAAGGGGAAAGCTAAGGTCACAAACACAAAGGAACAAAGACAAGACAAGGCACCTGGATTCGAGGGAAGACACCCTGGATGCAGTGAACCAAGACAGTTCTTGGGTGGACTCAAACATGGATAAAGCCAAAGGCTAATACAAATATTCAGAGAGGGCACCTGGCCAAACAATACATAAAACCTGGAATCTTTAGGAGATTACAGTCATAATGACACAATCAGCCACATTCATGACCAGCTGACAACAACCCGGTTTTCCTCTACAGGTGATGTCACTGACGGTTCAGAGCATCAGTGTGGACTCTCGTGTTAAAACGGCAGAAGTGGCCTCCACTCCAATTCATGTTGACTTGGAGGTAAAATGCCAGGCAATAACCTAGTTCTTCTGGGTTCCTTGTGCTTTACTTATTTCTGGTTGTTGGACTCCAATACAGGTCCCTCATGTGCATCCAAAGACACTGCTCTCCTAAATTATCAAAGGGATTTTGGTCGTAAATCAATATCACATTAAGAATCAATAGCATCCCATGAGGCACCTGGGTGGCTCAGTCGGTTAGGCGGCCGACTTCAGCTCAGGTCATGATCTCACAGTCTGTGAGTTCGAGCCCCACGTGGGGCCCTGTGCTGACAGCTCAGTGCCTGGAGCCTGTTTCAGATTCTGTGTCTCCCTCCCTTTCTGCCCCTCCCCTGCTTACACACACGCTCTCTCTCTCTCATAATAAATAAACATTTAAAAGAAAAAATTTGTTCATCTGATGAACAAATTATTGAAACCTCTCATTCGCCTGTTCGATCAATCCACAGTGTACCTCTACAGAACCCAGAACTTGGAAATCTACTTCTGAAATCAAACAAATCCCATTGTTTTTGCCATTAAAAGGAGTGGAGTTGTTTTGACTGGGCTGCTCAGAGAATAAATATGGGGGTTCTCAGCCACTGGATGGAGACCAGTTGGCAGCCTGCTGGGTGCCGGGCCTGTGGTGCGGCAGCTGAGGCAGCAAGTGAGCCCGCGCCCACGGGGAGGCCCTACAGCCGGAGCCTGACCAGAGCTCGCCCCACCGCACGCGGTAACACGCGTTCCTATAGCTGGGTGGTTGAGACGTAGTAGATGTATTTTAGAGTTACCAGAATCCTGTCCATAAACATCAGGATGAAGTATATTCTGAACAGATGAGTGCTGTGGGTTGAAATTTCTCTTCGTGGTCTTGTACCAACTGAAAACAAGTTCATGATGGTCTGTGTTGTGTTTCCTCGAAAGTTACGCTCCTTCAGTCTGCACATGGATTCAGCCTCGTCATGCACCAGCCATTAAGCACATGAGCTAGAAGACTGGTGTGGGTGAACTATGGCTTCACGCTTTTTTGTTAGTGTCCGACAAATAAAAATACCCCAAGCCCAATCGATTAGTTTAGATGGTGATCTATGCTTGGAATTTTTTATTTCAGTCAATTTACTACAACCATGTGCCTTCTCTCCATTAAAAATACAGCGCGGGATTACCAGCTAATGCTAACAATGAATTAATAAGGAAGCCACTAAATGACACTAGCTGAAGTTGTTGGAGATTTCAATTTTTAGTTTAACTGGGTCTTTTGCCCATCTTCCAGTACAAAAGAAACCTGATATACAGTGGTTTCCAAAATACATATTTTTTAAATCCTAAATTAAGTATCCTCAAAAAAGTTAAGACAAAGTAGTGCCCGGTACTGTCTTAGGGTACCTGCGTTTCATCGCGTTACAAATGGAAAAGACACATAGGATATATGCAGCCTTGATCTATGGGCCAAATCCTGGGTCTCGGTCACTGGAAGCAGTGATCAACCCTGAGCGCCTGCCCGGTAGCCCGCCCAGCTCTGGGTGGCATCTGGCCCGCACGTTCGTTCCCATCACCCCACCAGGCCCTTCGGGGAGGCCCGGGAGGCCTCTGTGCTCCATCCTGTGGTACGCACCTTACCCAGCTTCCAGAACCACACACAACGGGGGTTTTCCCTCCAGTCCATTTGTACGTTGTACCTTTTTAAGGAAATACACTCCAGACCCTGTTTTTCTGTCAACAAACCACCATTTCCTCTTCCCGCACCGGCCCAGCCTTAATTATTTGTATTGTCTTTAGCTCACTAACCCTAATGAGGGGGCCCCATCAGTGACCGACTACATGATTCACTCTCTAGTCTGACACGACATGTTTACTTCGCACAAATCTAAAACAAACGTTGAAAGTATTTCATCAACAATAGTGCTTAAAAAAAAAAAGCGTGTCTACAAAATTAGGTGGAGCAAAACATGTCATGGGAAATCTTAGTTTAGCCCAAGGAGTCGAAGGAATCAAATTGTCCATCTTTCCTCTTTTGTTCTACTGTGTCGGCTAGACAGGAAACTGGCAGATCACAAGCCTTCCCCCCTTGAAACCCAGAGCGTTTCTTTACTGAACCGTTCGCTGCGCCAGGCGGGGGAGGAAATGCGCTGTCTAGTCATCTGTGAACGGTTTTCATATTTTTGGTTCATAAAAAAGGTGACAGCAAAGGTTTATTTTCAAGAATGTGCTTAGAATGTGGAACAATGTTATCGTCCGAAATCAGAGCAAGTCAGTCACTCTACCCACATTCTGTTCCTTCAGGGGCCACGGAAACCAGAGGTTGCCTGGCGTCAGGGGGCACGCACCACACAGCCAGGGCCACACACGGAAACCCCACAGGCCTGGCGATGCTTTCTTCTCTGTGTTTGGGGGACACACGGCTGTGTCCAGCTGCGCAGGGTGACGCTGCCCCCGTGGCCACCTTGCCGCGCAGCCCGACCTGGAAGCCGGGAGCCACCTGCGCCCTGTGGGACGGAGGACGGGCCGGTAGTCACCCCACTCCCGCGCACTCAGTGTGTGCACTCCACGGGAGAACAGGACACCGGCCTTCCCAGACCCCCCGGAGAGAAGTGCAGTGCGCGCCCCTCACGCCAACAGGACTTTCACGTTGCTCTGTGGAATGGGTAGCAAGCCGCAGTTTGCCGAAATGGGCAAGCTCTGGAGATGGAAGCTGGGATGGCTGCATGACACTGGACTTAAAGCCACTGAACCGCACACTTAAAATGGTTACGATGCAGGGGTGCCTGGGGGGCTCAGTCCATTAAGCGCCAAACTTGGACTCGGGTCATGATCTCGCGGTCCAAGGGTTCGAGCCCCGCGTGGGGCTCTGTGCTGACAGCTTGGAGCCTGGAACCTCATTCAGATTCTGTATCTCCCTCTCTCTCTGTCCCTCCCCTGCATGTTCTCTCTCTCTCTCAAAAATAAACATTCTTTTAAAAAATAAAAAAAATTATAAAATGGTTAGGAGGATAAATTCTGTTATGCATGTTTTATGCTGATAAAAAAAAAAAGGTGAGAAAAATTTTCGCAGTCTGGCAAACTCTCCTCAAAACCTCAATGTCCCCCAGCAGCCCTTCCTGCTGTGAACCCACAGTCACAAGTGACAGTGAGCCCCCTGGGCCCTCGTGTCTTCCCACAGAAGCCACGGCCACGCTCGTCGCTGCTGCTTCCAATTTTGGATTCTCCAGAAGAAGATGCTGACGTTTGCTCTCTTTCCTCCTACCAGGTCTGGGGACCTGCTGGCACGCCTGATGCTCGTTCTGGGCCACGTTCTTCTGAAGCACCCCCCCCCATCTCTTGTATTTGGGGAAAGAAGGCCCCAGAACTTCTCCTTAAATGTCTGCAGCCCAAACACTCCTGAGCCTTTGAACTGAGTGTCTCCTCAGATTTGCCCAAGGTGTGCCAAGCCCAACTTGGCCAAGCCCAGAAGGAAGACACAGTGGTGACTTCAGAGCTCCTAGAAAGCGCTGCTGTCTGCCGCTCCCCAGGGAATCACCCACACGGTTGCTGGAGAGCCCCACACATATCCAGGACCTGCCGCAGCGAGGGCCCGGCACAGGGCTGGAGACTTAGCACTGTGACAAGCCGTGTCTGCAAGTGTGACACCACTTCCTGTGAGATCCACCACCAGAGGCAGGCGTGAGGGACACGGGCGTGGCAGCATCCGGACCCTGCAGTGAGGGATACGGGCACGGTGGCACCCGGGCCCTGGCTGTCACCTCCTAACAGCACGCCTGGTGCCTCCTATTGTCACCGCTCGAGCCTCGTGCAGTACCCCGGAGCGGGGCGGGGCGGCCAAGCCTTCGGCGGGGCCTGAGCAGACGATCCCACAATGGCAGGGACGTGACCTACTTAAGACCACTGGACAGTGGGTTTGCCCGGAAAGTGAGGACACATGGGATCCAATTACAGGAATCTGGAAAACACAGGTGGGCCAGGGCTCTCCCTCCTCCGCCCTGCCTGAGGACACTCCCGCCACACCTCTAACGGGATGGAGCGAACCCCCCACCTCAGAGGAGGAAGGGAAAGGGGCCAATGTCTTCTGACACCTACTATGTGCTGCTGGGGCTTTGGAAACAGATTGACACCAAAGCCCAACAGGTTCTCACCTAACAGATCTGCAGAGCCCAGCATCTCCCCGCCAGAGTGCAGGCACCAACGTCCAAACTGGGACCTGGCTCCACGGCCTAGCCCTTTCCACAACGGGCTGTGTCTGCAACGGCGCCCGCACCACCAACCGCCCCATGGACAGCAGTCAGAAGGGGGACCTCCAAATTCTCCTGCCCCCGCCCCCAGCCCGGGGGCAATTAATAGGCAATTAAGCCACCCTATTGGCCAACTGACTGTATTTACGGTAAATCAGAATGCAGAAGTCACTTCCAGAAGCTTCCGTGTGTGTATAACTTCAAGTGGGACTTCCCTAACGCTTCTTCCTCTCGTCACTGCGAGTCCTAGTCTGTACTTGCACAAGAACGCAGAGGATGCTGTCTGGCCCCAGTCCCGCTTCCATCCTAGAAGGAGGAAATGTGATCCGTGGGACTCCCCACTCCCAGGGGCTGGAGTTCACAACGGGAAGGAGAGTATAAACAACACATTTTCAGGGGAAACACACATCTCCTGATTCAGCTGCACTAATTCAAATCACCTACTTGGAATTTCCAGGCTAAGGGTCTGTCCTAATAATCTACTACTTTTCTAAATTTTCAACTCAATCCTAATGATTTCCGCCTGACGAGTCTGTCTCCCCCATGATACCTTCATGTCAAGGACTGTGTTATAAAATCAAGATTGCATTTCAAGTGTTGCCAAGAGTCTATCAGCCCTTCCTGCCCAAGGGGGCACCCGGGGCACAGACCCCACGGACCATGCGAGCATAAAGGCACTCTTGACGTGGAAAGTGGAAGGTCACGGTTTGCACTCAGAGTTGTGGCTCTGGACTTGAATCTGATAAGTCAGACTTGTCCCCAGCAGGTAACGCTGGCTGGGGGACTCTCCGTGCTCCAGCCTTCCCGGAACTCATGCATGCGTTTGTGTTCCTTGTTTCTTTGCAAAGAAAATGCACCATGTCCCTCTCTGCCCCGAAGCAGAGAGCAAACCACCTGGACCAAAGACAGCCAAGGCTCCCATGAATGCAAGTGAGCTCTGATCTCCAGGAACGACATCACACCCCTAGTCTGGCACTTCCAAATCTGGGACATAAGTTCAGCGGAGAGAACAGGAGGCGTGTGCCACCAGCAACTGCCAGAAACTACCCGGCCATCACTGAGTCGCATACAAAGCTGATTATTAACAGAAACTGAAGGGCATCTGCCCTTTAAAACTCACTTTGAAACGTGCATTAAAATGAGCAACTTTGCACTGTTCTTACTGTCACCAAACGGGAATGATGTTATTTTTGAAATGAACAACACATCATGTCTCTTATGAGGAAATAGTACAAACTTCAATTGCGTATTTAGTGAAAACATAAACTTAATAGTTGAAATTGTGTTGTTACTTTGCAGATCACTTCTCATAAACACCTATCAGGTTATTTTATAAGCTATACAGACATACAAGGTTGGCCTACATCAGGACCCAGTAAAAATAAATTCCTAATGATAAATCTAGGAAAATCCACAACGAAATAGTTAAATGTTAGCTCTCATTTAAAAAAAAAAAATTAAAAAGTAGGGCAGATCTTTTTTCAGAGCCAACACATCTGTGAAAGTTGTACCAAAGACAAAGTTCAGAACATCCTCATCCCGGATGGCGCTCGGCATACAGTCAGCGCAGCAGCTGTATCCCCAGGGTGCTAAGACTTTCCCAGAGCTCAACACATCCCCCACCCTCGCCCAGTCAGGGGCTCCGCGTGGGCTCCGCGTTGGCACATAAGCCACACTCCTCGCGAGTCTGGGTTAATTGGTTTCTGAGGCTGAAGCCCCAAGGACTCAGGGAGGAGCACAGGAAACTGTTAAGGAGTTCACAAACCATAACCATCTGTCCTCATGTGTTCTCAGTAACACGGCTGTCATTCCAGGGAGACCCATCGACTCTGTTCCCAGCTGCCCACGCCGCACGGGGTCCCCTGCTCGCTCGCCCCCCAACACGACTGCCTGCGAGGGACCGAGCCGGGGAGGAGAGAGAAGTCCAAGACGACAGTGCCGCTGCCCACTTTTCGGAGTATATCAAGGAATGGGAAATCCCATATGTGAAGTCTTCAGGTCCCCAAATTAATTCACTTTTGAGAAGGAAACTGTTTTTGCACAGCACTTCGCTGGGGCGGGTGTGGGGCAACTTCCTCCTTGGCCTGTGCGCTACCTGGGCCACTGGCCCCACGGCCAGAGGCACGACGGTATAAGGCCTCCTGGGCTCTGGGAGACCCTTCCTCCATCCCATTGCCTCCTACTGCTGTGTTGTAACAGACTTTCCTTCCCTCCTGCTCTGTCACTGAATAACCAGGGCGTGCAGAACACGGACCCCGTGAGCCACAGTGAGGCGCTGGCCAGGCAGGCGCTGGGCCCTGTGTCCCAGTCTCGATGACATCCACCTCCCCGGTCCAGGGAGCTCCACTCCTCCCTCTTGGTCTTCAGGTTCAGATTTAAGAATCTGGGGGCAAGGGAAACCTGACCTCATTTCCGTTCAATGTGATGAAGGTCAGGATAAAGAGAGAAAGGAGGAAGGCAGAAAATCATGGAAAGATGACGGCTGATGAGTGAAGGGCAGCACAAATTTGATTTCTTTCCCGTTGCAGACTGCGTAATTCTCCTGCACACTCGCCGGAAGCCATCGACCCAGCCAGAGGAGCCAAGGAGAGCTTTTGAAAGCCCTAAGACCATGAAGGTAGCTCAGGATGGAAGGATTCATGAAGACAGCCACAGTTCCAAACTGTGGTGGGATGGGGGAGTTCCTTACCTAGAGACCTGCCCAGTTAGGGTTCATACTGTCAACTCAGAAGTGACCGACACCCCCACTCTCACCAGATAAAAGATCTCAGCACCCAACACATGGGCACCACACAGTCAGACTAGAGAGGCTGAGGCTGGAAGCCAACGGCACAGCTCAGCCAGCGGCTCCACCAAAGGTGATCTCAGGCCAGAGTAGGGACAGAGTACCGTCTCTGGCTTCCAGGCTGGGGGGCCCTCTCTGCTGTTCGCATGGCGCCCGCCTCCTTGCACATCGATGAGGACCATGGTGAGCAAAAAGATTCATTTTCTGAATTACTGCGTGCATTCCTGCGGCCCTCTGTCTTGTGGGCGATCCTGGGTATGGAAGCTGCCCAAAGAAGCCAATTGAACATTCTAATCCCCTCTCAGCCGGGCCAGGCTTCCTCATCAGGTGCTAGATTCAGACAAGAGCCCGCGATCAGCCGATCTCCCGGAATTCCTGCCAATCCTCCCAGACAGCGGCATGCCCATTCAGATTCCACGCAGCGCGGAAGTCCTGGCTGCCGGGAGTCGCGCTGCCCACCGCGTGGGGGGCACCGAGCAGGACGTGCCGGCTCCGGGCGCGCACACAGCAAGCCAGAGCAGGGCTGCTGCGTCCTCTAAAGAATGAAGTCATGCCCCGGCCTGCACCGGGGAAATCCTACACAGCAAAAGATCGCCAGCGCGATAAAGAGCTGAAAGCAATTCCCCGATTCAGCTCTTTTAGCAGCAGAGTCTAGGAATGAGCTGACAGCCAGCCGCATGCACATGGCATCGGGCTTCGGGCCACCCCCAGGGACTCGGGGGGCGCAGAGTCAACTCCCGCTGCGCTGCCGGAAGGGCGTGTCATGAGCAGCTCTCTGAGCGTGGCCATCGCAGTCACCTTGGACCTCACGGCGGGCAGAGACAGGGGTTCCATCCCCCGGGTCTTCATGCCAGCCCTGCAGTCCGCTGAGGGAAAGGGGGCCCCTGAGCCGCTGCGGATCAGAAAACACCCAACTGCACCCTGTGGACGAAGGGTGGCCTCGAGGAAGCCAGGCCAGCACGGCAGCCACCTGCACACGTCACCGCGCACTGGACGCTGGCGCCGGAGATGTGTGGGAAGCGCGGTGCTGCTGACGAAAGCTGAAACTGGGCTGCGTCCTGGGTGTTAAGTTTCCTGGATGTAACAGTGCACCACGCTTCAGCCAAGGACCCTCCTGACCTCAGACGTAAGGCTGACACGACCCGGGGCCGTGGGACACGGATGCCGACAACCCGCGCAAATGGCTCTGCAAAAAGCGGTAATAATAATTTGGACACAGAAAGCACAAATACGGCAAAAGATCAACAACTGATGTATCTGGCTGGAAAGTACAGGAGTAATTTTTAGAATTCTTGCAAATTTCATATATATATTTCATATATATGTATATGTAGATATACGCATATATCTACATATACATATATATATATATATATATACGTATATATATATGTATATATATATATTTAGGGAGAGTAGAGAAATACTAAAATATGGGAAAGGACACCCAAAGGAGAAAAGGGGGTGAGGCGGCGTCCACGGGAACAGCAGCCACATGGCAAATGTACAGCCTGCCCTCTGGAGCCACTGAGGGTCGGCCACAGAGAAAGCCTCCCAGCGCGGCTGCTGACAGAGACAGAAATGACACAAAGCCCGAGAGAAAGGACCCGTGGTCACCGCGTCCAGGGCCTGCCCGCGTCCAGGGCCTCGTCCACCTCGTGCTCGGTGAGCCTCTTCCTGGCTGCCCAGGGCCGTGGGGGTGCAGGGTGTGGGCAGGGGGGAGGGGCCTTGCCCAGCGCAGTTTGTAGCCACAGGGACCTGCCTCCTGGAGCACAGTGCAGCCTCCCTCCCACATGAGCCCGACTCATCTACAGAGTGTGGACAACGTGCTCTGCTGAGAACGTAATTCCTAAAGACATCGGTGGCTGAATGTTCTTAAACAAGTGTAGCAATTCAAGGAAAGCTTTAGAAAAATGGCTCCTATTCAGAAAAAAAGACTCATTCCTTGGTGTCAGAAAAATAAGGTGTTTCTATCCTCCAGTGTTCGGGTACGCTAAAGAAACAAAAACGAAAACCTTATTTACGACACACCTTAATAACATAGGAAAGAGGGCCCTGGGCGGCTCAATTGGTTCAATGTCTGACTGGCTCAGGTCACGATCGCACTGCTCCCGAGTTCGAGCCCTGAACCAGGCTCTGTGCGGACAGGACAGTGCAGAGCCTGCTTGGGATTCTCTCCCTTTCCTCTGCTCTCTCTGCTCCTCTCCAACTTGCACACGCACTCTCTCTCAAAATAAATAAACTTTAAAAAAAATAATCAGGAGAGTCAGTATGTTTCTTACCGTGTAGGAGGAAATGGTCATAAAAGTCTTTTGACTAATGCTGACAGGCTTGGCTGACAGTTCCCTTGCATTAAATGACTACAGAATCTAGAAAATGAAGGTCCTTTGGAATGATGAAGATAGCAGTCATTTACCCCATTTTACCCTTAGTCTATATATTTATAATAACCAGGGTCAGAAACGAGTAAGAAATCCTAGAAAGTAAAGCCAGCTTCCGGAGCTCATGAGACAGGCAGCAATGTCCACCTGAACCGAATTCACAAGGGCTGGCCATGATTCCCGCACACAAGTCATCACGTTGACACGTGGTGGGACACGCACACACGGCAGGGGGGGAGGGGCAGCTAACCACAGGTCACAGCACGCCCAGGCAGCTTGACCAGATGACACCAACTTCGAGGGGCCCTTGAGGGAGTTTCCGAAGTGATCGCACCATGAAGGGTGCGATTTCAGGGTCCAAAACAAACAGAAAGAAAGAACCTTTCTGTTCTGTTCAGGTTGTCTGCCTGGGTGAAGGGTCCTGACATCTCATACACCCAGCGAAATACCTGAAATGCCAGCCAGCAGGCACCGTGAAGCCAGAAATGCCGAAATGCTTCGAGAGCTGGAATGCGCGTGACCTAATTCCGGGAGATGCCAAAATGAGACCAGAGCTTCTCACAGACAGGACATGCCTCTCCCAACCCCTGCTGCCTCCTGCCTTGGGCACGAAATTCTCAACCTGGAGGGGCCAGATGCCGCGCCAGCTCAGCTGGAGGGTGAGGCCGACGCCCAGGCTGCCAGGGAGGCACACTCGATCATTCAGAGACCTGTCCCTCCTCCTCACAGGGATGGCAAAGATAAGGAAGCAGTAGAAAGATTAACCTTCCAGAACCTGATCTGTGATCATTCTACCACACTCAACTAAGAGCACACTAAGTATTTCCTCTTTGAAATTGTTTTTAATACCAATGCCAACTTTCCTCTTCAAACTTCCTAATCAGATTACAGAAAGAAAAAAGCAAAGTAAGGATTAAGATAATATCAAGACAGTGGTGGAAGCATGAGCTACTAGCATATGATGCGTTTGCACAAGACAGAGTTGTGTCACCCCCTCCAGGCTCCACCCACCACCACGGGAGGGTCATTTCATGGCGCCTGAGGCTCAGGGTGGGTAAGAGGGGAGGCCAGGGGTCTCTGGCCTCCACGCCCAGAATTTCCACCACTCCATGAGGCTTCTACGCAGCCACGCACAGAACAAGACAGGCCACACGGGCTGAAATTCTGCTCTTATGACAGATGCCCTTTTTCTAACAGAAAGCATTAACTGCACCTGGGAGTCCAGAAAGCAATGGCGACACAGTGGCCGTGAGCACACCCACCCCTCACCTCTTGGTTTCTAAACACCATTCTTCAACAGAAGGAACCAGAACTGTGAGGAGGAAGGCTGCTCGTGCAGTGTACAAGGAAAGCAAAAGGCTAACTCTGCTTTTTCTGAAAAGGCGTAACACAATTACATGCTGAATGTCACATTTTTGAAACAAAAACACTCTTCAAGCTCTGAATGCGAATCACACGTTTCTAAGAAATACCTTGACCTACAGAGCAATCGTCAGGCACGCAGCAACCGTGCAGCTGCTCCTGTCCACCGTGGCACGTGGCTTGCGCTGTGAGCCTATGTCTCCCAGGGTCCTCGGCTGCCCCAAGCTCCACGGCAACCTCCCTCTCAACACGTCAACCGCTCTACATCGCAGACACTGATGTTCAACCGTGTGAAACCGCAGCGGACGGACAGAGGAGGGGCTGGGGAGACTGGTACCTGACACTCACGGCTACCTGCCCAAACCCTCTTTCTCGCCAACACAAAGGTGAATGTTAACAGTGAGATGGGGGAGAGAGTTTATTTTATTATTATAGTACATTATAGTTACAGTTACTATAGTTACAGTATAGTATTATTTATTATTATACCCTTAACAATTAAAAGGGAAACCACATTCCAATGTGGACTTTGCTGTGCAAATGTGACACGGCTGAGGTCAGAATCCCTTACCCCAAGTCTCCCAACAAGAGGCGAGCCCGTGGGCACGGTGAGGGGTGCGGGAGCCCACAGTCATTCCTCTGGGCTCATTGGGTATAAAGGGGAACCTAAAGCAAATTGAAATGTCTCTTTTCTCCTTATTTCAAGGAAAAAAAATGTGTGTGTGTGTGTGTGTGTGTGTGTGTACTGGCAAATTTTTAAGTAAGCACAGTTAAAATTTTCAAAATCTAAACAAGTGTATTAAAAACAGTAAATGGCTGCCTGAACTTGTTCCAGAGCACAAGCGTTTTGGATCCAGATCACCTCTGAGGCACTACTGGCTGGGTTATTCACTCATGTAATTATTAACTCAACAGGTCTACTTAATCCCTGTTACTGCCAGCCATGGCTCTAGGTGCCAGAATGGACAATGACGAGGTCCCTGGCTATCAGGGGACGTACCTTAGAAGGAACTAAGGTTTGGTGTAGGTCTGCCCTGACAATCAATGACATGACCCACTCGTGTCAAAAAAAAATGCTTTCTGGACCGCAGAGTGTGCGCTCCATCCCCACCCACAGCAGAAAACAAGCTTTTTCAGGCTCGTTAAGTCCCTCATGGGTGTTCAACAAATAGCTGTTGAATAGTTCATCGAATATGCAGGTAAAATGTGTTTTAAACTCACCTCTCCTCCCTTACCTCAAGTTCTCATTTTAAAGACAAGATCATAAACTCTAAAAGCTTCAAAGGGCAACGTTCTTTAAGGAAAAGTCTATAAGTCAAACATGTGCTTACTTTAGAAACTCAGATCCCAGAGTTAAATGCTTCCTTGGGGAAATGGTTTTAAACTGCCTAACACAACCAATAAAGGAAAGGTAAAGAACTACAATTATTCTTCCTCTTTCTTCTTCTCAAATGACAGACACAAGGGATTCAAGACCACACCTTCTGGTTAGGAGGTCAGAATGATCCTCCAAGATGACCTTGACATCCACCAGCACCGCCTAGACACAGACCCTCTTCTTGATGAGTGTCAGAGTGACAAAAGTCCTCAGCTAAAGTGTGGACACTCTGAAAGCACTTTCAGAAGTTTAATCACGAAATGATCCCATTTCCCTTAACTTCCCAATAAATTTAAACATTATTACATTGGAAGGCAAAAAGACGAATAAGATTTGGGCTAGGCCAAATCAAAAACTCTTATTCAAACATTGACTGTTGCAACTGTTTTAATTATGCATTTGTTTATCCATACAATAATACTGAGGAAAATAGTATACTAAGTGGTATGGGTAGAAGGGAAAATACTAAGTCTTTGTCCTCAATTAACAGGGAGATGATAGTGTAATAAAAAATTACGATGTCGCTGGCTAGTCGCTACAATGAGGCATGGATGCAAGGGAGAGACATCGACACCTTTCTTCTTGAATGCACAGAACTCAAATTGAAATCATTGAAATCTGCAGGGGAGACAATGAAATATGCATCTGGGCATATGAGGTGGCTCTGCCTTCACAAGGCTTTTTCCTCCGTGAGTTATTAGATGTTTTGCTCTGACAACCATACCATTCATCGTGAGCCACGTGATCAAAGGAGCACAAGAAGCCTTCAGGAGAGGCGGACCTGAATCTGCCTGACATATGGCTTGGAGCAAGTCACTGAAGCCCCGACCCCCGTTTCCTCCAGAAGAGTGGGGACACGATCACCTAACCTGTTGAACTGAAATGATACCCGTGTCCATGCGACAGACTGTCAACGACACTCTATGTGCTGGTGGTGCCTCCAACATATTAAAAGTGCCACTTCCGGTTCCCAGGCTTTCCAGACTCAGACCTGGACATGCACCCTCTGCCCCCCGTGAACTTGGGCTGCAACTCCAGCTGCACTTGACCCCACGGTCCAGGTCTGCAGCCTGCAGATGCTAGATCATGGGGCTCCCCAGCTCGGCAACTCTGTGAGCCTGCTTCTAAAAGAAACATCCCAGGGCACCTGGGTAGCTCAGTTGGTTAAGCATCTGACTGTTTTGCTCAGGTCATGATCTCACGGTTCATGGGATCAAGCCCCCAGTGGGGCTCTGCGCTGACAGCATGGAGCCTGCTCAGGATTCTCTCTCTCTCTCTCTCTCTCTCTCTCTGCCCTTCCTCCATCCTCTCTCCCCCTCTCTCTCTTTGCCCTTCCTCCATTCTCTAAGTAAATAAACATTAAAAAAGAAAAAGAAATCTCCTCCTATACGTCTCTCTGTACATCCTGCTGGCTGTGTCTCTGGGAAACCCTAACACAAATGGAATCCTTCAGAGCACAAATCTCTATACCTCTTTCAGATGTAGATGTAAATATGCATATATGTGAACATGTGTGGGTATATGTGGAACATGAATTAAAATTATTCAAGATAATCTTTATGGGGTACCTGGGTGGCTCAGTTGGCTGAGCATCCAACTGTGGCTCACGTCATGATCCCATGGTTTGTGAGTTCGAGCCCCATGATGGGCTCTGTGCTGATAACTCAGAGCCTGGAACCTGCTTTGGATTCTGGGCTCCTGTCTCTCTGCCCCTTCCATGCCTTCTCTCTCTCTCTCTCTCTCAAAAATAAACATTAAAAAAAATTTTTTTTTAATTATTCAAGGGGCACCTGGATGGCTCAGTTGGTTAAGCGTCTGACTTCGGCTCAGGTCATGATCTCACTGCTCTTGAGTTCAAGGCCCGCATCGGGCTCTGTACTGACAGCTCAGAGCCTGAAGCCTGTTTTGGATTCTGTGTCTCACTCTCTCTCTGCCCCTCTCCCACTCCCACTCTATCTCTCTCTCAAAAATAAGCGTTAAAAAAACTAAAAACTAATTATTCAAGATCAATTTTAAGCATTTTGAAATTCTAAGACACCTTTAGGTTGATGGGAACCTTTTAATGTGGGGATGGACTGCATTACATGTTTTACCCTTCACATGTTTCTGTTTTTACACCAGACCTACAGAAAAGGACATGCATATATACAACCCTAACTTATGAAACCGTCTGACGGAGTTGAGTAAACAAAACATCTGCATGATTGTTTCATTGTTGACCCAAATATTTTGTCCTTTCCTTCAATAATTCAATTCCGTGATTCAGTAAATTACCACAGATGTTGCCCAGCCCGTGCCGGGCCCTCAAGGAGCACATCCCAGCCTCGAGCCCATACCTCGCCATCCTGCCAAGTGCCCCCACTTGGCCACGGTGCCACCCACGCCCCCGGCGTTTCAATCCAGGTTGTTTGGGGAGGATCCGCAGTTTTGGCATAATGTTTAGCACAAGATAACCCTGAATATTATACGCAGTAATGACTTACTATATTAGCTATATTACATAAGACAGAGAATTCATTATACATTAATAACTAATTTCTCAATTTCAACTAGTACCTACCGTGTTAGGTACAGAAATGGGCTACTTAAATGCAGGATAATGGTCAAAAATATCAGCCCACCAGGACGATATGCCATACCAGCCAGTCAGAACGATGCTGGACCTAGAGATGCAGGTCCCCACCACTGGGCACCAGCTCTAACCAAAAGTCATGCACAGTCAACCCAACGGGCCACAAAACACTTCAGCACGAAGATCCCACTGTTTTCAATTTGGAACAGAGGTGGCAAAGCTGGTGGTATCTGCCTACAGACGTCTCATGTGGCCTGAACCATATTTAGAGTTTTTAGAATGAATATTTTAAAAATTGAGACCCCAGGATTCTAGCTCTTAATGTGTAAAAGCGGGGCAATCGTGGGCTCCTTTCGCTCAGCCACCGAGCACACTCAAGGACCTCAAGGTGAGCTCATCAACTCACAGTGGACCTGTGAGCTTCAACAACTGAAATCTGCGTTCCAGGACGTCCACACCTACACTTATGGGAACGTCACCCTGGAGCTGTATTCCAGGGAACGGAGCGCTCCCTCGGGTGGTTACGTTCGGACTTCCCTGTATTATCAAGCCTAATAACACAGTTCCATTTTCACTAATTAGCCATTCCCTTAGCACACAGGTCTATCCTTTAAAAACTAGCCACTGACGCCAAATTTCCTTTTCTGCATCATTCTTTTCCTTTCCCACTCTGCCTCTCTCTCAAATCTCTGATGTGATGGCTCATCTTTTCTGAATATCTTTTATCAGGGAGTTCAAATTAACTTATATAATAATCCCTCCTATGGAGCAGCCGGATAAGTTGGTGACCAGGGCGCCGGGCCACAGGGGCACCATCTCTCCTGCAGAGGGCCATCGCCCTACCCCCACCCACCTCCTCTACTCCCATCCCCCACGTCCACCCCACCCCCACACCCAGACCACCCCCCCCTCCATCCCAGAATCTGCTCTGGTCTCAGCTCTCTCCTAGACCCCCTCCAGCTCTGGAGGACTCACGCCCTTGCACACTCGTCCCTTACAGACTTTGCCCTTCCTGCCCTCGTATCTTCCTTGACCTCAGTCTTGCCTTGCAGCACAAGTTAAAGTTCACCCTCACTTAACCCAACAATTTCAGTTTCTTGAGATTTCTCAATACCCATTTGGTTTCATTTCCCCTTCATTCCCAATCATCTTTTCAAATCATTAGCACTCAGTCTCTCTCTTTATAATAATCTCCTTTTCCAAACTTGAAGCATCATCGCTAACTTCCTTTATCAACACAGCAACGCACCACAACACTGCACTCAATGGAAAATTTTCAAATTCCTTCGTGCTTACCTCTGCCTCTTTTTTTCTTTTAAAAAGATCACAAATGGACTTGTAGCTTTCTCGTTTCCTGCCCCCTCCACTGAGAGGTACATACGTTAACTACGTTTCAATAATATTTTTCTCCTAATGATTCAGAAGATCTTAAAAATAAGTTCTAGGAGCCACTTACAGACATGGTAGCTGGATATAAATGAGGATGCGATGAAGAAGATGCATTAAATTTTACAAAAAGGGAAAGTGCTTTCCAGCAAAGCAGTGCCCAGGCTGGCGGGAGTTTTATATTCTTCTCACCTCACCTTCTCTCTGAGTCTATTTCCCACTTTTTCCAGAATTTATTCCCAGAATGTTTAATGAGCCAATCTGAGTTTTCTCCTTCCCTTTACACATTCTCTGTCTCTCCTCCTCTCCTCATCACCCTGATTTTATTTGTATGAACTGGGTTCTGGAAAGATCTACATACTGGTCAGTCTAAAAGCCCTACACTTCAGAGCATACCCTGGAGTCCCTCTAGGAGCGTCATGAAACTGCTCTGCAGACTCTTTCCTCCTGTGGGATCTCATTTCTCTCACGGACTCTTCTACCCATCCAATGTGTACCCACAAAGCACTCGCACTGGCTTCCAAGTCTTTTATAAAGTGTTCTTCCTAAAGGATGTCCATTTTCTGCACATAGTAAATGTTCGACAAATGCCTCTGATTGGTATCATAACTGACTTCTCGTGGCCATTTCCTTTTCTTTACGTTCTGTGCCACGTGTGGAATTCAGGTGGGCTGCACCTCTTGCAGGAAGGCTGTCCAAGCATAGAATGGGATTGCAACTCAAGGAAGCCCTGCTGTCCTCAGACAGAACCCCCGATGCTATCACGTTGTCAATCTGTCTGCCCACCTACCGTTGGAATGCCGGTTACACATCCTCTGTGTTATCGCTTTCAGCAGCTCAGAGACATCCTGCTTTTCTTTTTTCTCATTTTTTCCAAACCAAACTCATGTCTTGTCCTGTAAAATGCCTTCCGTCCAGGGCTTTGCTGACGCCCACTTCTTCCCCCACTCATCTCTCTCCTGCCCACCATCCCCGCCGGGACGAGCTCTCTTTAGCAAAGGTCTTTGCACTCACATAGTCGTCCATTACTTTTTGTAATCATGTTCTGCAAATATATCATCATCTGGCTTCAATGATGATAACATTCCAATAAAACATTTCCAAGTCTTAAAACCATAAATTACTTAGTAAAATCGCTATAGACTAAATGCTGGTGCTCTTCCAAAATTCGTAGGTTGAAATCCTGCCCTTTCCCCAGTGTGAGGGTAGGGCAGGAGGCAGCCAGGTGCCGCCCTCGTGAGTGGGACGGGCGCCCTCACAAAGGAGACCCCGCAGACACCCTCGCGCCCCACCACGTGGCAAGAAGATGGGCGTCTGCGAACCAGGCGGCAGGCTCTCACCAGACATGGAACCTGCCAGCACCTTGATCTTGGACCCCCAGCCTCAGAACTGTGAGAATTACACATCTGTTGTCCACAAGCCCCCCGGTGTGGAGTATTTTCATTACAACAGCCCAAACTAAGACAAAGATCAAGTAGCCAACACTTTCTGTCCCAAGAAAGGGACACAGTCATTTGCCAAGACATGTCTCAGTCCTTCTCCCCTCAGAGGGTTACCGGCGTTTCTCAATTCCATGTCACTCTATTTTCCTTCTGTAGTGTGTCGGGAATTACTTCGCTCTCCTCCATTCTTACTTTGCTTTTCCTTTGCTACCCCGCAGCCTGGCACGCCACAGCAACACGCCACTGGTGTGTTGAGTCAGTGCCCCTTCTGCTGGGGCCCGACCGCCTGGTTTTCCCGCACCGTCTTAGATCAGGATGGGATAGCACAACATCATCAAGAGAACCGTGTTTCTGGGTAGTTCCTAGGGTGGACGAACCACGTAGCATGTTTCATGCAGTTGCTTGTATCCTGACCTCATGCTCGACACATTTCATCTACCCTTTCTGGGGTTCCAAGGGCCTCATCCATGCCTATGGGTTTCCAGAGGGAACCAAAATATGCCGATTCTTACTGCGTACATCCTCACTTGCAGGAGAAAACCTCCTAGCATCAAATCCCGGCCACTCAGAAGGGTTTAGCAGGATTTCCTTCAGATGTTGTCCCCCTACCTACTGCCAAGACTTCATATACTGAATTTTGCTGTCACTGTTCAACCCTCTAACCATTCCAGACCGTTCTCTCATCCACAGCCACTAACCTCCTTTGCATTATTCTTCAATGAAAATCCCTTTTACATCTCTCACCTGTCTTCTGTGGACTGTCACCGAAAAGGCCACACTGCCCTGGCTGGCTGTGCCCACTGCCTTGGCTGAGCTCTGCCCGCCTCCCCCCACCCCAGAACTCCCCCCTTACACCTGCTTCAGCAATCCTAGCATCCACAGTTCCCTTTGGGTCTTCCTTTCCAATATCCCTTTCCTTTATTTCTCCTCTTTATTAACACTTTGTTTCTAGAGGCGATTTCTCCTTTTAATTTAGAGCCCCTTTTTATTTATGAACCCATCCCTAAGTGAGAAACATCTGCCAGGTATAATAAAGAGCTCTGTGTTTCTTGAAGCGAGACTTTAAAAGAACTGAAACATTACACGTTAATTTGTTCAATGAACAAGCAGAAGGCAACTGGCAGTTCTAATTTTGCTATGCGTTTATTCCATACTGTCCTATGCAAAACGTACAACTTTTCAGAGACACCAAACACGCGCACACTGGATGCCCTCTACCCAGCAACAGTCAACGAGAACTTCATGTAAAGGTCAAAAGTGAAATGCCTTTAGGAGTTCCCTCAAAATCTTAAAATAAAAGTCACATTCCAAACTTCATAATTCTCATGAATACATCACAAAGTCGCCATTATGCTATTGAAAACGAAAACAATTGTGGGCTTGTAGGACAGGGGAAAATATTCTAAAAATGAATTATATAGTAAAACCAGGAATCTTCAAGTTCTCGCTCACAAACCATGAGTTTGCTTTGGCTGAAGTGTCTTACATGACATGGTCTTTACACATCACACCTCGGCAGACAGCACCAATGCGCTCCTCCAACTACAGAGCCAAATTCGGTGTGCGGGCTCTAAGAGAAGGGTGCCTCGGAACATGCCTTCTCACTGGTCCTCCTGAAGCTGCTCTCATTCCTGTTCTGAAAACGTGCAATCACGTTGGTAACACTGAACTCTTATCTGTAGGTGCATTTCCTTTCTTCCTAAGACTTAAAGCCTTTCTTGGGGCACCTAGGGGGCTCAGTCAGTTCAGCGTCTGACTTTGGCTTGGATCAGTATCTCACAGCTCATGGGTTCGGGCCCCGCATCAGGCTCTGTGCTGACAGCTCAGAGCCTGGAGCCTGCTTTGGGTTCTGTGTCTCCCTCTCTCTCTGTCTCTCCCCTGCTCACACTCTCTCTATATATATCAAAAATAAACATCAAAAAAAAATTTTTTTAAAGACTTAAACCCTTTCTCATATTCTTGGTCAAATACTCTTTATAAAATAGACATGAATACCAGGTAGAAGGTCTGCCTGCCAATGTGCCTCTCTGTCCATGCGTGTGTGTACGCTCAACATGTGTAGCTGTCTCTTCAGAGCGCCACATTACCCTTTGTTTGCTTCAAGAGTTACCCAGTTCTTTGGGATCCATGAAAGAGAGAAGCTTCTTCTCCCACCAAATCATGTGTTCCATTTTTTTAGCTATTTGGACCTAAAAACAACTGTACGGCTCCAAGCTTTTTCAGTAAACAAAACATCCTCTGGCCGGGAGCCCCAACATCTTTGACACCATCCATGGGTTTGTGCAGCAACCAAACATGTATGATACTGTCTCCAACTCTCTTCTCTGGGGAGAACAGCTGTAAGAATCAGCATTGTTATGTGATGACAAGGCTTTAGAAAGGGTTACCCCTGTCTCCTACAGCTGGGATTACTGTTTTTCAAAACAAAACGTGAGAAACAGAAATACTGAGCATTTTTCAACAGCCCAAAAAGTACTCTATGCTCCTTGAGGCACATTTTATGATATTATTTCAAAATATTTTATTAACATCTTCAGCCCCTTGAGAATGGCCACAGGAAAAAGCAGAGCCGTCAGCTGAAAACAACCAGCCTGCTCAGAAGTACCTACACAGGGTGAAAAATTTACCTCTGCGGCAACTTCAGGGTGAAGCTCCAAACATGAAGCAGGACGCCTACATTTCTAACATGGGGGTTCAGAAAACTCCGTTTTATCCAAAGTCTGTAAGTTAAGTAGTCACGAAAACTAGAAGTTAAGGTTGGGAAAAGCCAGGGGTGCCTGCAAGGCTCAGTGGGTTAAGCATCCGACTTTGGCTCAGGTCATGATCTCACGGTTCGTGGGTTCAAGGCCCACGTTGGGCTCTGTGCTGAATGTGGAGTTCGCTTGGGATTCCCTCTCTCTCTCTCTCTCTCTCTGTCTCTCTCTCTGTCTCTCTCTCCTGCTGACCCTTCTCTGCCCACACTTTCTCCAAAATAAAATTAAAAATCAGCTACTGGGGTGCCTGGGTGGCTCAGATGGTTAAGCGTCTGACAGTGGCTCAGTCACAGTCTGTGGGTTCGAGCCCCATGTCGGGGTCTGTGCTGACAGCTCAGAGCCTGGAGCTGCTTCACATTCTGTCTCCCTCTCCCTCTGCCCCTCCCTCATTCACACTCTGTTTTTCTCTCAAAAGAAAAAGATTTTTTTTTTTTCATTTTTAAAGATTGGATAAAGCCAAATCAGAGGGTTCTCCATCAGAGAACACACTACCCACAAACCCTCTCGCTTCTGGAACATTAGGTAACTCTCCGCCAAAGACTTTATGTAAACACCAAGGGCCTTTTCTTATTTCTCGAGTTAAGGCCATTTCCCAATCTGTCAGCAAAGTCACGTCCCCCCTCGTGTGCTGATAAACGTCTCCAACAGTCGGCCACCATCACGGGTCCAACAGTCCGTCCACACGGCCCGATGTTCAGGCATCGTCACTTGGCAACGTCCACCATGGACTCTACGCTGCTCCCGCGAGTCTTCCCGGTGCCGTCTTCAGCCGTGCTTCCGGGCCTTCCCTGCCGCCCCGGCCACATCGTTCTGTCCCCTTTCCGGTGCAGATCCACCACATTTTGGCCACGGCATGCACACCGCTTTCAAGCGTCAGCTCCTACCAGACAAGGGTGTCACTGGGAAGAGCTGTGAGGCCCCAAGATGGCCGAGCAGGAGGCTGAGACTCTGGCGTGGGTCCCACCTCCCGGGCGAGGCTCAGCAAGGGCCCAGACCACGCTGGGGTTCGCGACACATCGGTGTGACAGCGGCTCCTGAGCGAATGTGCCAAAAGCAACACACATCGTGCCTACTGATGTGGGGGCCACCGTGCTGCCTCCCTGAGGCCAGGGCTGCGTGTCCGAGTGTTCACAGCCTCCCGCCCAAGCCCGTGTGTGGAACCCAGTAGCGTGTGATTTCTGCGTTTGAGCTTTGTCCTATTTTCCTTAAAAAT
Organism: Proteles cristata cristata; assembly: GCA_017311185.1. NCBI lineage: Eukaryota > Metazoa > Chordata > Mammalia > Carnivora > Hyaenidae > Proteles > Proteles cristata. Next base: position 1,070,197 of record JAESUZ010005606.1, on the reverse strand, counting down.
CACAACATTGGCCACCTCCCGTCCTTCTGCACCTCTCTGCGTTTCAAACACCGAAGCCGAGAGGCAGGGGCCCTGACCACCCCCGGATTCTAGGGGCACCACTCACCTTCGGTGACATGAAGGTGCAGATTAATGTAAAGTAGTTAAATGGTATCTTTCCCTCTCTTTACTTTGTGGCCCAACATTATCTATCTATTGTTTTCCATTTGAAAGACATTCTTCTTTGGGGCGCCTGGGGGGCTCACTTCAGTTGAGCGTCTGACTTCGGCTCAGGTCATGATCTCATAGTTCATGAGTTCGAGCCCCGCATCAGGCTCTGTGATGACAACTCAGAGCCTGGAGGCTGCTTCGGATTCTGTGTCTCCCTCTCTCTGCCTCTCCCCTGTTCACACTCTGTGTCTGTCTCTCTCTCAAAAATAAACGTTAAAAAATTTTTTTTAATTTTAATTTTTTTTTCTTTGTAAGAAATCCAGAGGCTGAGGGTAGTTACAAGATTCTTCCCAAAACCAAGTAATAGAATTTGTTCAGAAAAGTCATCCAATCAGAGATTTGGAGGACAGGCTGGGGAAAACAAAGAACAATGTAGAGCAGCAAATTTTATGTCAGCAGCTTGTTTTTAAATCCTAGATCTGTTTTTTGGATATTCGATAGAACTAGCTACTCAGCCAAAAGTGAAATGTGTGTATGGTGTTGACACAGGAAGAGAAGGTGCACTAAGCCCAGGGCACGAGGCAAAGTGCTCAGAACGAGCAAAGTGCTCAGACGCCAAAGGAAGGCCCATCGTGTCTGGGGCCCCCACCCCCTCCGGCGTGCACGTAGACACACAACCACACACATACAGGTGCGCACACACACAGAAACTCCCCTTAAGACGCCCTCCATGGGGAGCTCACTGCCGGCCCCACGCACGCGTCCCAGATGCTGAGCGCCGGGCCAGGACACGGCTGGGCGGGGCCGCCTGGGCAGCCGAGATGGGTGGCATTTGTGGGGAACGTGTTCCCTTTCCTGGCCCCGAAGGCTCCAGGCCCTGCGGCTGGCTAACAGAGCCTCGGGTTGGCAGCAAGTGAGGGCAGGAGAAGAGCCCCCAGGAGGCTGTGATGGTTACAGGCCGACAGCCTTCAGCAGGGGCTGGTAGTCACAGGGGAGGGACCGACCACTACACAGAGGGGCTCCCCCGCGCCTGCCCCCACAAAGCCCAGAGCCCGCTCCGAGGCCCAGGGAGCCGGAGGGGCCCCCATCCAGCCTGCGGGCCTGAAACTACCCAGTGGAAAGCTTTTTTCGCTCCTAGGCCTGGGTTGCCCTTCGACGCAGAGGGAGTGTTCTGGACTCATCTTCTTCCTGACCCCCTGTCTCACCCCCACAGGAGCATGGACACCACTCCCATCACAGGAAGATGGGTGCCGGGGGGCCAGAGCAAATCAGCACCCAGGCCTCCGGCCCAGGGGGGCGCAGCCACTGCAGGGGCCACGCCACGGAGGAAAGTACCGCCGCTGAGGCCACTGCAGACACGAATCCGCCTACTAACACCGCCAGCAATGCTGCTGCTGCTGCTGCTGCTACTATGGCCAGGGCCACGGCCGGCACCGAGGCGGTGGCTCGTCGCGCCACCAGGACTCTTACTAATACCGCGGCCACTACCACTACTGCTCAGGCGTTACTACTGCTGCTGCTAGTAATAATACTGCTGGTACTGTTATCCTATGACTAAGGCTACTGCTAATGCTGCGGCTACTAAGAATATACCTACTAACACCACGGCTACTGCTACCACCAACACCATGGGTCATGCTGCTGCTACCACGACTAGTACTCGCACTGTCGCTCTGCTAATGCTGCCGACAACGCTAGTGATGTTGCCCCAATATTAATAAAATAACAATAGTAATACTAGTGCTAATATTACTGCCATTACTACTAATGTATCTAATACTACCAATACTATTGCCAATGCTGCTGCTAATGCTACTAGTGCTGCTACTACATCTACTAACAGCACTGCTAATGCTGCTACTGATATTACAGTAATTCTGCTGCTGCTCCAACTACTAACACTGCTGCTACTGTTGCTGCTGCTAATGCCGCCAATAATGCTAGCAATGCTGTCGCTAATGCTGTTAATAATAATACCTCTAGTAGTACTAGTGCTAATACTACTGCTATTACTAATGATAATACTTCAAATACGGCTACTACTATCACTAATGCTGCTGCTGCTGCTGCTGCTACTACTACTACTACTCTAGCTACTAACACCACTACTACTGCAACTACTACTACGATGAGTATTGCTGCTACTACTACTAACACTGCTGCTACTGTTGCTGTTGCAAATACTATTGATAACGTTAGTAATGCTGCCGCTAATACTCATAATAATACCCCTTGTCATTCTAGTGCTAATACTACAGCTACTACTAATGTATCTAATAATAATACTGCTAATACTGTTACTACTATTACTAATGCTGCTGCTACTACTACTACACCTACTAACACTACTACTAATGCAACTACTACTACTACTACATCTACTAACACTACTACTAATGCTGCTACTACTACTACATCTACTAACACTACTACTAATGCTGCTACTGCTACTACATCTACTAACACTACTACTAATGCTGCTACTGCTACTACATCTACTAACACTGCTACTAATGCTACTACTGCTACTACATCTACTAACACCACTGCTAATGCTACTGCTAACGCTACAGGGAATGCTGCCACTATGACTAACTCCCGCTACCACTGCTGCTGCGAATACGGCCAACAGTTAGTAAGAGTGCCGCTAGTGCTGCTACTAACACCTCTGGCCAGACTAGTGCTAATGCCGCCGCCGAAACTACTACTACTACACCTGCTAACGCCATGGCTAGCGCTGTGTCTAATGGTACCGCAGGTACTACTGCTACAAACACCGCTGCCGGTACTATTAATACTCTACCAGAGCCAGGGCCCCCGCCACTGCAGAGACCCCGACACCACTGCTGACGTCACCTACGCGGCTGTGAGTTCCGCCGCCGCCACCGAGACGTCTACTGACCCTGCTGACACCAGCGCTACTGCCGCCGCCAGTGCCGAAAGCGCCACCGCCGCTCCTGCGGTCCCCCCGCCAGCGCCACCGCCGACAACGCTCTGTGCGAAGCCGCTCTGTGCGAAGCAGCACCCACCACTGGGTCCCTCGACTCTCACAGCACAGGGGACGAGGCCCAACACACACGGACACACGGAGCCCAGGCCGCGTGAGAAACGAGCCTAGACAGGCTTTGACAGGGGGAGGCCTGAGCACAGGAGGGACCCAACCGGAAACGCCCCGAGTGGGAGCAGGAGGCAGAGAATGAGGCCGTGACTGTGCGACTCAACGGCCCACGCGCGGGGCCCGGTGACCGCACTCCGGACGGGGGGACGGAGGGCTGGGCCGGGGCCAGGAGGGTGTCTGAAAACCTGGCAGCTCCCGGAAGGGGCGGGCGTGTGGGCGTCTCAGAGGGCACAGACGAAAACGGCGGCCCCAGGAATGGCTGGCCGCCCGCGGCCGGGCCAGACGAGGGCCTCTGCAGGCAGGGCGCCTGCCCCGGGGACAGGGCCGGGCCTGGGGAAGCTCAGGGCTGAGGAGACGGGCGGGGAGAGGCAGCGGTGGGTCATCCGGGGACACCATCTTGAGGGAGGCGCGGAAGGGGGACAGCTGCAGAGAGAACCAGGCTGTGCCCAGAGGCAGCAGGTCACGGCCAGCCAGGGAGGGAGGCAGACGGCTGAACGGGGACAGGGTTGGATGGTACCCGCGGGCACCAGACAGGTGGCCCGGGACCCCACTCCGCTCCCCAGCCCCGGGGCCCCTCCGTGTGCGGGGCGAGCACAGGGCAGGCCACAGAGAACTAGGTACTGGGTGGGGGGGCAGGGGCGGCCGGAGTCCAGCCTGGACCACAGCGGGACCGGCACCGTCTCAAACGCCCACTTCTCCCAGGTCTGCGCGGTGAAGGCTGAGCCCGCGTCCTCCTGGGTCTCGAGCCATCGGACCCCTGACCCGCACTCGGTCACGAACGAGCTCCACGGAATCTGTTTCTGGGAAGAATTCCACCTTGCACCTTCCAACGTGAGTTCAAAGCTCTCCTTGGCAATGAGCTTGGAACCAACACAAAACTGCAGAAAATTCAGGAGCGGCACTTGGAGGGACGGAGGCCGAGGGCGAGGAGGCATGCTCATGTGCTCCGCACCCCGCGCCTTCCTTCTCCAGAGGCCACCCAGCCAGGGGAGCCGAGCAGGCCCCCTGGCACCCCCGAGGCACACGTCAGGGCCACGAGGCCAAGGGATGGGGCGATGGACGAAAGAGATGCTCTTATTCCTCCCAAATGTCTGGGGGACGATACCCTCCCTGGCTCCTGGCCCACCTTCCAACAAAAGCAACAGAATTCCGTTTGGATCCCGCCACACCCCAACCACAGCACGTGGCCCCCACCCTGGGGCCCCAGGCCAGCCGTGGCGGCCACGTGAATGGCCCTGGGCGGCTGCAGAGCTCAGTAACGCGCCCCCCAACCCCCCAGCCCATGGCGTGTGTGCGCAGGATCCGGTGCCCTCGCTGTCAGTGTGACACTCCCAGGGCCGGGGTGGCCACGGAGAACACGGAACAAAGTGACACGCACTTACATTTGGGTGGGTGGAGACCGTGAACTGTCACCTGCATGGGAAGCCCGTCCCGCTGTGAATGGCAGGGTGACGTCAGCGTGTCCTCTGGCCGGGCCCAGCGGGGGCCGGCGGCAGCTCAGGGCCGCGCGTGGAAAACCAAACACACTTCCCCGTCCGGGGGCTTCCGCCCTGGGCCCAGGCAGGGGCACACGCGGGCCGCAGTGTGGGGCCCCTGCACCTGAAAGCCACCAGGCGTGAAGGACTCCCGGGCGCGGGGACAGACGCGAGGAGCCCACCAGCGCTAGGAGGCCTGGGGCCCGCTCGGAGTCCGCGGACCGAGGAGGAGAATGTGCCCAAGGCCTGTCGTCACTTCTGGAAAGAACGCACGGGTGCAGAGATAAGAATTTTATCTCCCGCAACCAGACTCCGCTCGAGGACGATCTGACCTTGGGGACGGAGCTGAGCGGCTGGCCGGGCTGCTCCCACGTGACCGCGTCGATTTTCATCACACAGTTTGTGGACTCCTCTGCACAGACATCTAGAAGTCGCTAAAACAGGAGTCTGTTTAATGCTGGACTGAGCCCATTACGCGGAGCCCCCGTCAGGGCCGAACACTAGCGCCCTGGCTCCTTCTGTGTGGAAAGCGCCAGAAGCGAAGGAGCTGGGGTGCGGGCGACGCCGCAGGCCGTCCCTCATGGGACAGACTTGGGGCAGCGGCCTCCTCTCTCCGGGTGTTGCGCTGGGCAGTCTTCTCTGCCTGCGGACAGACGTGGCCGCGGACGCCCGGGCGCAGGCCAGCCACGCTCCGCTTCCACATCCTCGCGGAAGAGGGGCAGGCCGGCCTTCGGCCCCCGGGAGGCGGGGAGAGGGTCCTGGGCATGGGCCGCGTGGTTGCCGCTGGACTCCTGCAGCCGCCGCTCGCCTCGAGGGCGACCGGGCGCTCTTCCCGTCGAGGGGCCCCGCCTCGCGTGCAGTGCGCTCACGGGCTGGGCTGCCGGGCGGGCTTGGGGCTCTTCGTCCTCTCGCTTAAAGCCTGGCTCAAGGCCCTTAAAGTGTGTTTCCTCAGGGCCGCCTGGGTGGCTTACGTGTCGGACTTCAGCTCGGGTCAAGATGTCAGGGTTTCACGGGTTCGAGCCCCATGTCGGGCTCTGTGCACTGACCACACAGAGCCTGATGAGGATTCTCTGTCTCTCTCTGCCCGCCCCCTGCTTGCACTCTCTCTCCCTCAAAATGAATAAATAATGTTTCTAAAGTGTACTCCTCGAGCCGTGCGACACCTGTGGACACACGTCCCCGCGAGCACGTGGGGCACGCTGGGAGCTGAAACAGCCCGACGGAGGAGCCTTGCAGTTCCCGCCTCCGGCCCCCCCAGAGGGAAGCCGATCGGTGCAGCGTAAGTTTTATCGCGAACATGTCACTGCACTGTTTAAATTTTATGTCCAAGACTTAATTTCTTTTATGATTTACCCTCTTAATCAGTACATCTAATGACCCACAACATGTTTATATTACACCAGACTTGTCCTTAAAAGGCAACAGAGCCCGTAACACTCCTTTCACAGGCTCCCTCGGCTTCCGGGATCCTTTGTTCTCCTCTGACTGCAGCTCTGCTCCCCAGCGGCGCGCTCCCCGCGGCCACCAGGCCGTCCCCCGGACGGGACAGGACGGGCCAGCGGCCGCGGAGGCACCGCTGACCTTCTGCGGGGAACACACTGTCCTGGCATCACCTCCAGCTCGCTAAACCCCTGCCCCCCGCCCCCCACCGTTTCTGACATCACCCTCAATCCTTCCACCTGTGACCTTGGCTCCCACTAGTCTCCCCCCGGGCTGGTCAGTGAGCAGGGAGAGGGGTCACCGGGCAGGGGCGGCAGAACCTGAAAGGGAGCGAGCATGCCGCACGCCCCAGGGTCAGGTGTCTGTGCTTCCGGACAGGCACCAAAGTGGGCAAATCAGTGGTGGGGGGGAGGGGAGGGAACCTAGGGCACACAGAGTGGCAACCACCCCTCTCGACAACAGCCAGCACCTACCTGACCGAGAAGACTGGCAGCATCCCCTCCTGACCTTAAACCTGTGTCTCTAAACCCTACCTCCACACTCTGTCTCCAGGAGGAGATTCGGGGACTTGGAATCGCTGGGCCACCTCAGTGGCTCAGTCGGTTAAGTGTCCAATTCCTAGTTTCGGCTCAGATCATGATCTTAAGGTCTGTGAGTTTGAGCCCCACATCAGGCTCCATGCTGACAGCGTGGAGCCTGCGTGGGATTCTGTCTCTCCCTCTGCCTCTGCCCCCACCTCCAGATACATAAACTTAAAAAAAAAAAAAAAAAAAGCTTAAAAAGGAAAGAATCGCTTGTCTCTGACCATCTTTTATAGTGCACTCCAAATTCTTCCTAACTTTTGACTGTATGCTTTTAGTCCTTCTGCACCTCTGAGGACCAAAGAATGTGCTTTCGTCTTCAGAACTGGGTAGGGAGCTCTCAGAATGCAATCTCAAAATCAGGCTCCCATATAAGTTATCTGTCAGATCAGGGCGCTCGCTGTTGGGGGTGAACGGGAGCTCTATTAATAATTAACGACCCCACCGGGGTCACCGGCCCGGACTGGGCTGGCCCTCTGAACCCCTGCTTCTGCGCCTTGCATAGCGCACAGGCAGTCCAGGGCATGGGGCTTGGAGTATAACGGCCTCCCACAGACATGCTGTGACTCACCGTGGCATGAAGCCACAGCACGGCTTCGTAAGGACACGCTCCATCGTGTTTTCTTAAAAACGCTTCCCCTGTGGGCCAGGCAGCCTCTTCTGCAGCCCCTCTCGCCTTCTCCTCATTTCAAGGCTCTGAACTGGGCTCTTGAAGCCATCGCCCACTTCCACCATCTGCAGACAAACAAATTCTGTGTTTGTCTCCAAAATTTCAGCTTCTCTAGCACGGCCTTAGATCAACAGACCCTTATTCGGCGTCTGTCGTGTGCAGTGCTGGGCACGTACGATGCGAGGTGTGGTGGGGACACTGAGGCTGAAACACAGGGAGCAGAAGAGGTTTGCACACAAAGAACAGTGGTTCCGGAAAACGAGAGATACGTGCCAAACATCTGACAGAGACAATGAGACCCATGTGCCAAACCTGCCCTATAGCTGGCTGTCCCACTGCCCTCACAAGTGCCTGCATCCTGCCTCCTCCTAAGAGCCAACTCTTTGAAGGCATGGTCAAATCTCTCTCTGTTCTTCTCCACTGCCAAGTTCAAGGGCTTTTCCCACGAGGAATCTTTTGCAATAGATCTTAGTATAAATATCAGCGACCAGGGTGCCTGGGTGGCTCGGTCGACTGGGCATCCCACTCTTGATTTTGGTTCGGGTCATGCTCCCAGAGTCGTGGGATCGAGCCCCGCGTTGGTCTCCGTGCTGAGTGTGGAGCCTGCTTGGGATGCTCTCTCTCGCCTCTCTCGCCCTCTGACCCTTCCCTGCCCACACTCTCTCTAAAACAAAATTTCAAAAACCAGTTACCAAAAATGCCTTCAGACCAATAGTTTGTGGTTTGTATCTCTGCCAGAGTCTGATAATTTCTCCAGGTACTGCCTCCTTCAAAACGCACATTCACAGACTCATTAATGTGCGTATGATTCAGAGGGACCCCACCCCCAACTGAAGAGAACACACTATGGTCTAGACCATTTGTTTTTACTTGTAAGTTTGATTTTTTTTTTAAGTTTGATTATATTTTTCCCAGCTTTGAGATGTCACCGCCACACAACATTGTGTAAGTTTGAGGTGCACAATGTGTTGATCTGAAAGACTACAAGATAGACACTAGCTTATCGTTTCTTGGACTTAATCTTTCCAGTCGCTCTAATTTGGGGATGGGTAACCCAAACCATCTTTTATCCTCAATTTATTTTAACTAGAGAGAGAGGAACCAAATGTCAGGAAGACCTGTGCATGGTTCTCTCCATTGGGCTCCAAGCCCCACTCCCCACCCCCCCACCATCATGGTCCTGCCTGCCTGGTGCTGGTAAAGGACACAGACAGGAACTCCATGGGGTTGGCTGTAGGCAGGCAGGTTGGATCAGCCAGCCGTCAAAGAGAGGTATCTCCATGTGGAAGGTTAGGAGAAATGCAAGTGGCTGGGGCTGTTACCAGCATGGTGACCTCAGGTAGCAGCTAAAGATGACACAACTCACATTCACAGGTAGACCCTGCGATTATGAGAAGTTCCTGATTGCTGCGGTAACAACCCCTTTCCTCAGAGCTGCTCGATGAAATATCTGTGGTCACTTTCCTCCCACTGATGCTAAATGCTGGCTTCCATTCAAAGTTGCCTGGTGCCCAGAGCCTCTTCCAGCTCAAAACACACACACAAGAGGACCAATCATGGGCACAGAGTCCAGGTCTGGTGATTTCCTGCCACACTCACCACCCAGTGCCACAGTGCACACCTATGCAGATTAGCAAAGTCCCCAATTTTGAAAAACTAAGACCAAACCTGTATAAAACTGTTGCATATAAAGAAACCTCTGCTTTACACAAACTCAGGCTGCCGGAGCCAAAGGCCTGCACATGTGTCATGGCTCAGACTCTGGGAAGATGGAGAAAATACGATACGAGCCAGTGACGGCTGTATTGGCCTGCGAAGCTATTACTAATGAGAAACTCAACCTAATTATTTTGCTTTGCAAGGCAGAGCTTTCAAATTAATACCGTATCCTCTCAAATTATACAGTAGTACAGAACCCAGGACTAGAACAGGCTGACGCAGCTTCTGGAGCTGCCCATCATCTGTCATTCTGGCTCGAGGTCAGAAGCGATTCCGCTCAGATATGAGAGCCCGGACTCAGGGCAGCAGTTTTACATGGTGTTTGGACATACTGGAAACCGGCTGGTCTTCCCACCTCTTTCCTCTCTGACACTTCATTTATGAAGAGAACGGCCAATTAAGGAATTTAGCTCACTAAGGATCGGTTCTATAATGACCTCCCACCAAAAACGCTCTGCAACATCACACATTTCACCAGTGATTTTTGCATTACAACTTTGCCCTGTAGTAACATCTCTTCCTCATTGCGAGATAGTATGGGACTCCCAACTGCCTGGCACAGTTCGCCAACGTCTGTCGCCAAGAACTATGACCCATGTTTTCTTTCTTTAAGCACTCGATATTTTTACAGAGACAGTCTCTGTGTTTCTGACTCAGTATCTCTAACTCACACGTTAGATCGGTTTTGCCCAGGAAACCTGGTAAACCTAGGTCCCTAGAGAACGATTTCAATTTTGCCAAATAGCGTAATTCACAGAAGAGGGCTCCCTACTAACTGTGACAAGAACTCCTCAGGTTCAAGGACGTGTTGAGTGAAGACTATCAAGCTCTTCGTTTCTCGGTTTGGGTGTCCGTTGCGGCAGCCCGTCCCATGGGCCTCGCCGCGGGGGGTGGGGTGACCCCTGTGTCTTTTGGAACTAGAGGCCCTTGGGGTGCGTCCCTGTCGATTACAAAAACATCCCTCCTTCTGTCTGCAGCAAATCTCTTCACATGGGGTGCTGCCGACTTGGCCACACAGCAATTTTAAGGCAAAGGACAATGTTCTTGCAGCATTATTGCGACACATGCCATTCTCGTTACAATGCCTGGAAGTCATGAACACTGTAGAAACACACTTGCTCTTTGAAGTGTCCATGCTTACATCTGGTATTTCCACATTCGGTGCCCTTGTCCTTCCTAAATCCGAAGCGTTCTCCCCCCAGCTAGTGTTGCTTAACTCCCAGGGGGAGAGGAGACCCAGGCTAACTCATTCCCTACTCTAGAGATATTTTGAAATTCCTAGTTTTTAAAAAATTTTTTAAATGTTTATTCATTTTTGAGAGAGACAGAGCATGAACAGGGAAGGGGCGGAGAGGGAGAGAGACCCAGAATCGGAAGCAGCTCCAGGTTCTGAGCTGTCAGCAGAGAGCCCAGCGCGGGGCTCGAACCCACGAACCATAAGATCATGACTTGAGCTGAAGTTGGACACTTAACTGACTGAGCCGCCCAGGCGCGTCCCCTCCCCCCGCCCCCGCCTAATTTCTAAATAAATAGAACAGCCCTGAAGGTCTGTTAGAGACACAAAGTAGGTAATACTTCCAATAAAGGATTGATTTTCTTCCTTAAATTTACAGCTCTTTTAACAATGTTGAATTTCTGAGGCTGAGCCACTCCTGAAAGAGTAAAGAGGGGCATCTTTTACAATATTTTCTAGTTCAGTATGAGAGAAGGCCAAAGCCATGTGCTTGTGTTAATTCTACAAACAATCTTGGAGGGCAACAACTCTGGTCTGTTTCGTTCTACAGCCCTGACTCATACCTGGCACATAGCGGACGCACAATACTTATTGCGTGAGTGAATGTATGAATGTCATTAATTATATCAATATATATAACACATTTAAGTCATGCGAATGTGTGTATACACAAATACGTAAATATGTGTGCACATATGTATCGATTGAAGGTACCTGATACAAAAACTCTAACATCCTCTGAATGATCGTTTCACTGTAAATGTACCAATGCGACTCATTTCCCAACGACACGCACAGAGCTCCGCGGGATGACCCTCTACCAAGATGTACGGGGCTCTCAGTCTTGGGCTTTTCAGGGGATAAACATCCGCAATATGTCAGCATGTTTGGATTTTCTTCGTATGCTCTCCCAGTCTGTGGCTTCCTGACCCCGACCTTCTGTGGATCTCAGCAGCAGAGGGTTCCGTGGCTGGGAGCCCCACGTCTGGTGCCTCGTGGACACTCCCACGGGAACGCAGCCCCTTTCTGCAGGATGACAGGGGACATGCAGGGCACGTGCCATCGCAGCACCGGGCTGGGCCTCCACTTGGATCTGCCCCCACATCTGCACTCAGGCCAAAGCCGCTCGCTGAGCACCACGACTGGCTGATTCCCGAGGAATTTGTCACTACCAGACAGGGCTGTTGTCTTCAGTGAGGTCCATCTGCTCTGGACTCAGCAGATGTGCTGGTGGAAAATTACCAGAGCCCATGGTTCCTGCCTTCGAGTCTCAGACTCCCAGAGGCCACGTGCGTCTGGGAAGTTGAGGAAACAAGGCTCTGAGAACCCTCCATTTCTCAGGCTAAGTAAAAGATGCCCTTCCTCATTTGAACAAGGTCCGGCAGAAAGTTCTGGAAGGTGGTTCCCACCTCTGCAAAATATTCTACGAATCCATGCTCTTTTCACACTAACCACAGGCAGGAAGAAACCCACAGAAGACACCTTCTTCTGCGTGGCTCTCAAATACCGACTGTGGGCATCTCGCGAGGGCCTGAAACCGCAGTAATATGGTCACTTCCCGTACAAAATCACTACACTGCTTTTCCTTTCAATTTGCTTGTGTTCGTTTTATTTCTGTCTTCAAAGCCCAGTTTTCCATGATGAGCATAGAATTATGCCCTTAAAGTTATGCAATAAAAACTTAATTTTTATAATCCTAATATTTGTAAATTATCCAGGAATTATCTCATTTTAAGGAATGACCTGGAGGCAAAAGAAAGATATTTTTCAGTCACATCATTTATAATCATGAAATAAATAAGAGCTGATGTGTCCGGGACTCATGATATAACAGTTCCTCATTTAGGTGCTTCGGAGGTATGATCACGTACACTATCTTCACAACAACCCTACAAGGGAAGAGTATCATCGCTCTGACTTTCAAATGAGAAAACAAAGCACAGAGAGGCTGAGCAAGCTGCCCACAGTCAAACAGCAAGTCACCGGTGAGCCCCGAATTCAAACCCACGTGGTCTAGCCCCAGAGTCGGTGACTGTGTGATGATCTCTCTACAGTTTCAGAGCCTACGTGAAAATTCTGGGGACAAATGAGAGAGCAGTGAATGTTTTAGTTGTTCAGTATCACATCTATTATCCCACTATTATGGCTGTTCTTGCCTTCACTTGGGCACATCGCTCTTCTTACTGCCGGCTTAACTTCTGCCCTCGAGTGAGTGCCCAACGCACATTTGTGCAACAGATTTTGAATGCCAGAAGCAAGATACTGAGCTATGAACCCATTAATTAGTGCTAGGCGCTTCCGTGAATTCTTAGCCTCATTTATTTTATTTTCACTGATGTAAAAAAGGGGGGAGGAGTTAATTACAAATCTGCCTTCTAGCCTAGAACAACGCCCAAGGTTAGGTATGTTTTAAATGAATTACCCAATCAAGGGAAAAATATGTAACTCTATCATGTACTTCGTATACTCTATCATATACTCATGCATATCATGTGCACGATCACTCTATGAAGGCAGGGAAATTATCTAAAACCAACAAGAAATTATAAAAAATGATTAACTATAAAATGTTTTTCAAGTTGTAAAAGCCTGAATCCCAGAATAAAGAAATGCAATCTTACTGTTTCAGTGTTTGGGAAAACCAAAATCTAATTATTACTGAGGCGCCCAGTAGATATTTGTTCAGAGTTGTTTTGACCAACTGATAAAAAGCATCTGTCATCAGCATAATGTTTACATGCAAAAACGTTTGTTAAAGATAAGGGATGAACCAAGAACACTGCGACCCCCTGTGTAATAAAGAGCGTGCCCTTCCCGGCTTATCGGTGGACAGAACTGAGCCTGGACCAGAATACATCTGGCCCAGAGGCTGACCTGCTCATACTGTAGTAGTTTTCCCACCCTCCTGCTTTGGCAAATTTTATCTGAATTTTATAGGCCATTTCCTGACCAAAATTTAGGAGTTATTTTAAACCACTAACCCCAAATGGTCTTTAATATCCAGGAAATCGATGTAGCCATAATAGGACACAAACCAGAAATTCCTCGTGAGGAGGCCAAGCAGCAGAGGCCCACCGGGGGCGGCTGGGCGGGAGGGCGCAGAAAAACATGGCGGCCACGCCCTGGGGAGCCGGCCTCACAACCCACCTGTGCTCTGGCCGGGCCAGCCTCTGGGCAAACAGCCTGTGCACATCCTCAGCAGGGGTGTGTGTGTGTGTGTGTGTGTGTGTGTGCGCGTGCACACGCGTGAGTGTGTGTGTGTGAACAGAGCCATAGAGATGGTCAAACGCCTGACTCAAGGCAGATAATCATGAGAAGACTTGTGCCCCGTGTCCTGAGGAGGAGAGGAAGACCGCAAGGGACCAGCATCCTCTCAATCCCCGTCGGCCAAACCCTCCTCAAATTAACTCTCAAGCATGCTGACACTCTTCATATGTACTTCTAGAACCTTCTTCCCACGTCTCCTCCTTCAAATGGCCCCACAGGGCTAGAAGTGGTATTGCCAGGGGCAACAATAACCATGAAGAGGAAAACGAGATTGTTGAGTCATTTTCAATACAAGGGTTCAGCTTCTACTTGAGGCCAAACTAACGCCCAGAAGGGCGGGTTTACAGCCCACACACATCAAGCAGCGGGCCCTGTACGACAGAGAGAAAGGACAGACTGATGGCCACCTGCTAGAACGGCAGTTCTCAGGTGCACGCCACACCCCCGAATCAGGACTCTGGGGGGGAAGGGGGGCGCCCGTTCTCCACGACGCCCCCCAGGAGATTCTGCTGAGAGCGCAAGTTCCCGGACTACTGGTACAGGTGACCTTGGGTGGTCTTCAGCCCCAGGGTGCCTTGATGATAGAGTTACTTTCCTACTTATTCCTCAGCGCTTATTTTTCCTTAAGCAAAGAGAAAGGTGCCTGGCACTGTATAAATGCCTTGTAAACAGTAACTCATTTCATCTGCATACACGTCCCCTAAAACAGGCACCACCCACCGCGATCCCCATCGAACAGGCGAGGAAATGCGGGCGGAGAGAGGGCGGTAACTCGCACCCGGTCACACAGCTTCCGAAGAGGCACAGCGGGAGGCGAACTGGAGCCCTTGTATTTAACCCCAGCGCCTGCTGCTCCTTGTGGGACTTCTCTCCGGATGCCCCCAACACATGTGACTGTCCTTCAAAGTAGCAGTGTGCACACGGCCCAAGCCACGCATCCCAGAGAAGGAGACATCTCTTCTGCCTGGCTCACCGGGTCCACGGAATTAAGCCGACCAACCCCTTCACAGACAATCACTTCTACTTAAGATATAAAGCCAGGTCAAGTATTTTCCAAATGGATGTGACAAAAAATGGGCCACATGATAGGTTCTGTGACCTTCTTCTTCCTCATAAAACGTTACATGTAAAAAGGCAACGATGTTACCTTCACTCAAGCTTTTCTCCAGGAAAGATCTGGACTTGGCTGGTAAGTTTTACACAACCCAGGATTAACTCTGTGACATTCAAGTGTTACTGTATGCTTTAAAAAAAAAATCTAAAACAGGACTTGAAAATGAAAGCTAATTAGGAAAAGGAATTGCCTGCATTTTATTTATTTATTTATTTTATGTTTTATTTATTTCTGAGAGAGAGAGAGAGACAGAGCATGAGCAGGGGAGGGTCAGAGAGAGAGAGAGAGACACAGAATCTGAAGCAGCTCCAGGCTCTGAGCTGTCAGCACAGAGCCCGACGTAGGGCTCGAACCCGCAAACTGTGAGATCATGACCTGAGCCGAAGTTGGACACTTCACCCACTGAGCCACCCAGGCGCCCCAGCCTGCATTTTTAAGTGACACTTTAGGGCTGATGCTCTTGGATGATATAGATACTAACACTCCTATGCTGACTGGTTGCATGAAAGCATCATTGTGGGATTGTAGAATAAACTGCGATTGTTTCTTCGCACTATGAAAGTAACATGCTTACTTTATAAAAAATACGGTTAGCAACATAGCCCCCAATCTTCTGCTGATTAAAGTATACATTAACCCTCTTTATCAGAAACAAAGGATTAGTACCAATATAGTTATCCTTGGTTTATCTGTAACATCCTGAGGCCTACCAATAACTGACACATGGCAGAGAAGGTTCATCTTTCCAAACTGAAGGTGCCCTGTGGCCCGCCACCCCCCTCCCTGAACCTCTTCATTGCCAGGTGTGAGCGGCTGCCGTGAAAGCTGTGCGCCCACAGCTACAGAGACATTCAGAGTTACGACTAGAAAACTCTGGGTCCTGTTCTTCATGAAGGACTATGCTGATCTTCTAAAGCACACACTCAAAAAAAAAAAAAATTTAACCATTTTAACAAAACGTCAAGCACAGGAGCACACTACGTCTCCAAAATATTTTGCTGGGTTCAGACAACATCTACTTGAAGAGCTAAACTCTCTCTGAAAGAGGGTACACACAGCCTCTCCCTCTGCCAGTGTGTTTGGTCAAGTGGGAATAAAGCAATGGACTCCATTTTGGCTTCACGCAGGCCACAGCCAGTTACGACTTGCTGTTATCGGACCAAGAAAGAAGTGCCCACAGGCCACTGAGATATTTGTTCAGTAACAAACAATAGTCAATTTTAAACTCTGAACGAAGTATTGATTCTGAGAGCAGTAAGAGATGAAAAGGTTGAAGACTCGCCCTTTATCAGCAAGAGATGAAGCCAACAGATAGGCCATGGCTGCACAGCGCGTGCGGTATCCCTCTCATATCTGATTGGGCGCTTCCGTTTGTCCTGTACTTTACCACGAATCTAGCGAGCCTTACAACTCAGATGACATAAAAAGCTCTTCTAGGGTACAGATGAAAAATCAAAGATAGCAAAGCCAGGAATGTCTCCTAAATCACAGAATAAACTATTTACACAAAGCGTTCAGCACTGTGTATATTTCAAGTCGTGTTTAGTCTGTGGTGCAGAAACTACTCCAAATTCCTAATTAAGAGGAAACACCTTTGTTTGGCACTAATTTTATTACTGTTCCCCAACACTGCCACGGAGACGAGGCACCACTCCCATGCGCCAACGCGGTCCCAGCGGGGTGGACAGTGAAGGCGGCCCAAGAATAGGGGCACCAATCACTAGTGATCAGTGACACCACCCCCCATGGGCCGGGTGCTGCTCCACACACTGGGGGGATTTTAAAAAGAAGCTGTGTCCTCCAGTGTCTCGGAACTGTCAGCGGTGTGAGACTGACACACACAAGACAATGTGACCCCAGCCACGCGGCTGTGATAACAACCAACATTTCTCAAGTTCTGACCTACTTTGCGCACGACCACACAAGGCGACGCAACGTTGTATTACTAGATTAGGGACCTGAGGCTCAAAGAGATTCCATCGTCCCATGGAACACAGAGATTGGTCCTTGGTGGCAATTACCCACCTTCTAGGCTGGGGAGTAATGAAGAAGAAGGCCAGATAAATCCCATGGATCTGGGTTGCGGAGGGCCCGCAAACCGCATCCAAATTAAAGTCGCAATGAGACGCTGCTAGACCCACAAACTCCAACACTGACCACACCGAGTGCTGAGGAACACATGGAGCACAGGAACTCCCACCACTGTGATAACGGTGG
Source organism: Proteles cristata cristata (assembly GCA_017311185.1). NCBI lineage: Eukaryota > Metazoa > Chordata > Mammalia > Carnivora > Hyaenidae > Proteles > Proteles cristata. The sequence goes on along the minus strand of JAESUZ010005606.1, from coordinate 1,053,212 downwards.
GAACGCGAGTGGCACGGCCACAGCATGGCGGTCACCCATAAAGCTAAACCTGCTCCCACCGTGCGACCTGGAATCACATGCCTAGGTACTTACCCAAAGGAGGTGAGCACCTAAGTCCACACAAAAACCTGCACTTGGATGTTTAAAGCGGCTTTATTCATAATCACCAAAACCCAGAAGCAACCAAGGTGCCTCTCGGTAGGCGAGTGGATGCATACACAGAGGTGCGTCCAGACGAGGACTGTCACTCGGTGCTAACAAGACCGTAGTTACCAAGTCATGAAGAGACGTGGAGGAACCCGACAGGCACGTCGCCACATGAAAGAAGCCAGTGTGAAAAGGCTACATTCTCTAGGACTCCAACCACCTGACATTCTGGAGAAGGTAAAACCATGGAGACAATAGAAGAATGAGTGCAGAGAGGGTGGGAGAAGGGAAGGGGGAGGGGGTCTCGAGGGCAGCGAAAATGCTCGGGCTGATACTACAGTGAGGGCGGCATGTCACTGCACATCCGGCCAGGCCCACGGAACACACCACACCGAGGGTGACCCTCACGTAAACAAGAGACTCAGGGTCTGGGTGATGATGACGTGTCACCGTAGGCTCATTCATTGGGACAAATGGAGCACTCTGGTGGGCGATGTTGGTAACGGGGGAGACTGCGCTCATGTAGGGGGGAGGGGGCTTACGGGGAATTCTCTGCACCTTCCTGTCAGCCTAAAGCTGCTCTATAAAAAATAGTCTTTATTAAAAAACAAAAACCACCCAGCTGCAAAGAAGGGAAGCTCTGGTTAGATGGCAGGTAGCCACTGTCAGGGGAGTCACGTGGTCACAGGGGGCTCTCCGCAGACCGTTACCCTCATGAGAACACAACGAATGGATGGGACCCACGACTATAACAACATGCCCGAGGGCTTCGGGGCAACGCCATCCAGGGTGCACAGACCTGGAAGGGGGTTGTGGCCGTGGGAAGGGAGAGCAGGCAGGGACAGGGAGAAGCACCTAGAAAGAAAACATGGCGGCCTCGGTGGCTGAGTGACATGGAGGTTGGAAAGCAGAGAGGGCGAGGCCTTGGGGCGAAGCCACCGCGTCTGAGCTGAGTGTCAGCAGACACCGGGCCACCAACAACCAAAAGGCAACGGTCAGGATGGGCAGTCGGTCTGGGTCGGGTAAGGGGCGGTTAAGTTCGGTTCTGAACACTCTCACTAAGTCTAAGATCAGCGCCAAGGTGGCCTGTCCCAGGGGAACATGAAGACCCAAGACTGGAATTCAAGAGAAAGGTCTGGAACGGCCTTCACGGAATGATGAGGGGTCATTCCAGGAGATCTCCCCAGCTGGAGAGGGAGGGGGCCGGCTGGGTGGACCCCACGGCACATCCCCGTGAAGGCCTGGGGACAGGCAGAAGGGACAAGCAGAAAGAAAACTAGGAGGGACACATGTCACCAGACTGGGACAAGGAGAACAATGGGGGGAAACACAGGACGGAACCAGTTCACCGTGTGCCGGATGAAAAAAATATTAACCCCAGTAATCCTCCTGGTGTTCAAGTTCTCAAAAGAAATTAACCATTGAAATGTGTTCTGGTTTATATCCTCTTTCATTGTACACATAAGAATGGTAGGAATATGTCTTTTGTATTGTTTTATGGTTGACATTTTTTGGTGGTTGTTTAATAATAGCAGGAAGAACAATGTCCTAATGGTATTATTTTAGGCGTTCTATTGTTGCCTTTGCTTACTCTACCTCAAGAATTCAAAATACCAAATGGGCTCGAGAGGCATTTTAATGAGGCTAATCCTTTTTAAATTTCTGGAACAAATGTTATAACAAACACTGTATATACTTCTGCAAATTAAGTGTTGTAACTTATTCTAAGTCTTGATGCCGTCCGGACTTCCAAAAGGATTCGTTTTAGAGCCTCGCTCGTGGGTTCAATGGGTCTGCAAAATCTTCACCAGCTCTTAACGAAATAACTGAACTTGTAAAGTTATGACCATCCTTACCAGGCCCAAGATATTTGCCAACAGGCCTGTTAATGAATAATGCAGGGTTTTGTGAATTCCCTCATGTCCTTGCCCAAGCGTGGGCAGGTTTTCTGGGTCAGTTCCTAAAGGCACTCCAGCCTGGAATCAGCCATCCATGTGTCAACCTTCCAAACATCCCCGACGGACCCACAGCCTCGGGAGAGGGGACACCACGGATCTCAGGGCCACTGGTGGGAGCCGGGAGCTTCTCGCCACTGTCCTCTGAGACCTTGTCCATCAATGACTCTACCCTTCCAGGAGAGAAGTTAGGTCACCATGATTAATAACAGAAGCAATGACATCTTGATATCTCAGAGGAGGGGGCCTTAGGGTCACTTTTAAATGCAAACACCTGGAGGTATACGCAAGACCAGGTGAGTAGATCTATCCCCCCTCCTGAGTATAATGTACAGTAACAACTCATGAAAATAATACACTGAATTTATAATCCTATTTCCCCCTCAGATTTGGAGGCGGGATGTCCTCAAGGAAGTTCCCCTGAGTTCCCCAGAGATGCTTAGATGTCCCCCCACCCCCAAAACTGGCCTTCAATTCACCTTGGTGGCAGCCCCGACCCGCCTGAGCGGTATCTGCCTGGTGCTCAGCACTTCTTGCCGAACTGTGAATTTCCTGGAGGCAGAGTGGGTCCCTCTCACTGTGGCCCGGCCACCACCAGGCAGAGAGCAGGGCATGCGGAAGTGCCTAGGGCGCATGTGCGAACAAAGGAAGGGGGGGTGGATCCCCGGAGAAGGGACGGATCTGCCCGCGACGGAGGCGGAGGATGAATGAGTCCTCCAAAACCATCTGCTTACTAATCACAGGCAAAATTTAAGATCACTTGGTCCCTAAACCACACTCGCTCTTTGTGTATGTGATTAACTTACACCACTAATAATGCGGTGAAGCGTCCACGCTCACACGCTTCGCAATTCACATACGCTATTTCTCCTGGTTGGTATCAGAGGTACAAGTCTGCCTGCAGAGACGGCGATGGTTTGGATTATACCGGGCTGCTGCCCGTGTCGCTGTCATTGGCTCTAAGTTAGAAATCAGCCTTCTCGTTTAAGCCACACAGCAGAACATGGCTGGTCCCTACTCACACGGGAACCGAAGCTCACTTCATCGGAATTCCGGGCCACTGAGCCCCAGGAGAGTGAGTGATGGACTAACGACGGCAGTACCACGCGGCAGGCAGCCCGCACGGAGAGGAAAATCGTCCCTGTTAAGGGGTGTCCCTCGGACCAGGGAGGCAGGAGCCAAGGCTGCACGCGCTGGAGACCCTTCCCTTCAGTCTGGCTGCATGACTGGGAACAGAGGGCGCCCCCAGCCATAACACTCTGGGCCCAGTTTTGTGTCGGGCTTGCACCCCATTCCTCCTTTCTTGCCTCAGAAAGAAAAGCGTGGATGGGAGTCAGCGTAGACTCGGCCCGGGAAAAAGTCACTGGCTAATAAAACCCATCTACTAGTATCTACCATGGCAGATATGGTCAAGTATAAAATCAAGTAGCCCTCCATATCGGGGGAGGGGGGCTGTGCACTTCTCGCCCGGCACAGGAGGTGATGTTTGGACAGGTACAAATGCAGGTAAAAGTGTGACTCAGACACTCTTTCAAAGGCACAGGTGATCCGGGGCGCCTAGGTGGCTTAGTCGGTTAAGCGTCCGACTTTCGCTTAGGTCATGATCTCGCGGTGTGTGGGTTCGAGCCCCGCGTCGGGCTCTGTGCTGACTGCCAGCTTGGAGCTTGGAGCCTGTTTCAGTCTGTGACTCCCTCTCTCTCTGACCCTCCCCTGCTCACACACACTCTCTCTCTCTCTCTCCTAGAAATAAATAAAACGTTTAAAAAAAAACAAAAAAACAAAGGCACAGGTGATCCAAGAATCATCTGTGTTGGCTTCTGTGTCCAGATTTCATTGATTTATAGCACCTTATCATTCAAAATGTACTTTTCAATGGGTTTTGCTTGGATCAATACTGAAGTTATTTCAACCTGTTGGTACCTAACAGGTAACTGTGCCAAGAGATAAGCAGAAAAATGTTCCTGGTGGCATGAAGAGTGAAACAACTTTAAAATTAGACAAATTATTATTTTTGGATTTTCTTATACATCCATAAGTCATGTCCATGTAAGTCTAATTAGGCCAGGAAAAATAAAGTAGAATGATAATGCCTGGTAAGTCAACTGGTGATTGATCAGAGGGGTGTCCATTCACATGGCAGGTATCTTAAGATACCATGTGATCCCTTGAGGTTTAGAACCAAGCCAGTGGACAGGAATGTGCTTGGGCCTAAGTGAAGAATTAAAGGGAAATGAAATAATCCCAAACTGAAGAGCAAGGAGTTTGATTTCCCAGGCAAGAACAGGGGTTCCCATAAATGAGTGGCTCATTCTTTAAAGTCCTGGCTGTGTGAAAAGCTCGCTCTTATAATTAGCTTCGCTTTGCTAATATCATCAGGTAGAAACTCTAAGTCCAAACAGAGGTTCCTATTTCCAAATGGAGAACTTTCTCTCATTTGTTTGCCACTGAGTTTAGCAATCTCTCCTTGGAAGTCATAAATCTTTTGGTCAATATTTCTACACCCAAATAAAGTGTTGTAGAGACTGCTCTTTTGAAAGTATTTTGTCACCGTTACTAAAGAGCGTTTAGACGGAGTATGGAGCTTGGCTCCACTCCGGGGCGGGGAGAAACCGTCTGAAGTTCATTGCCGCTGTGATCACCAGCCTTTTCAACACCCGTGAAGGGGTTGCCAGTAAAGGGTCAAGTCCGGGATGGTGCGGCATGTCGTGTGCACACCACCAGCTTCTCCTGGCCCCTAACAGTTAACACATCCCACATCCAGTGAGGTGGGGTCGGTGGCAATCCATCCTCCAGGAGAGAAGTGAACACAAACAAACAAACCAAACCTAAGAGCAAGATCAGGATCTGAAACAGTGAAGCAAGTGGGAAAATCGGCAAGAAGCAAAGTAACTTTTAAATGTTGAGGGGGGGTGTGCAAACCGCGCGGGGTAGTCATACTTTGGGGGGTTTTGTCCACAAGGCTCACCCACTGGGTAACGGGAAATGTCTTTATTCTGTCTGAGCGGAAGAGGGAAAAAAGAAAGGAGCCACAGCAAACCAAGGGCCGTCCAGGGCTGGAAGCCTTGACCAGCAAGCCGGGCTCCCGGATCCTTTCCCGGCAAACACACAGCCCGAGGAAACGAAAACAATTTGTGCTTAGAACAATAAGATGGAGTTTCGCTTTGCCTTCACGCTCAAATATCAAATGGTTATAGCTTTGTAGCGCGAGGGGCCCGGCTGGCTACCTCGCCCGAGCCGCGCGCACAGGAGCCCCACTTCTGCGCGGAGCGCCCTGCGCGGCGGCGGCGCGGTCGTGGGAAAGCACAAATACAGCTGTTTCCAGGCAAACGGCCCAGAATGTACAGCATCGACCAGGAGAGTCGCCCGAGAACGGGAGAAACACGCCCAGAGCGACTCCCGGGCACAAGTGTGGGGCTGTGCGCAGCGCGGGCGCCGCGCCCGGCCCCGCCCTGGCCCACCCGGGGGCGCCGGGGCAGGTGAGGGCGCCGGGCCGCCGAGGCCCCGCGCCGCGAGTTCGAGTCCCTCCCGCGGACTCCCGGGCGCGTGTGCACCCCGCTCCGCTGCGCTGCCCGGCGCCCGGGGAGCCCTCCGCCTCGCCCCTACCCAGCCCACAACAAAGGAGGCTCCCTAACGGATGCGCCGACGCAGCCCCCCCGGGGGTCACCGGCGGGGACCGGCGCCGAGAGGGCACCGGCCGTGCCCCGCGCGACCCCCCGAGCGGCGGGCCGCCGGGCCCGGGGACAAAGGGGCCGCGCCGACCGCGCGGGGCGCGGGGCGGGACGCGGGGGGACCCGAGCCGGCCGGGGACTCACCTTCGCAGCGGCCCGGCTGCGCTCCTCGTGGAGCAGGAGCGCGGCGGGCAGCAGCAGCAGCCAGACGCCGAGCCGGGGCCGCATGGCGGCGGGGGCGGCGGGGCGCGGCGGGCGGCTCGCTGGCGGAGGGCCGGGGCGCGAGCGCTGCGCACCGTCCGGGGCGCGGCGGCTCGCGGCGGAGACCTGAGCGCGGCCCGGCGAGCTCCTCAATTTGTTGGCGCTGCCCCCTCCCCTCGGCGGCGCGCGGGCGGCGTCTCAAAGGGGAGGACCCTGCGGCGCGGGTAAGAGGCGGCGGAGCGCGGCCCGCGCGGACTGCGGCCGCGGCGCGCCGGGACGCCAGGACTCCGCGCTCCGCACCCACCGGTGGCCGCCGCCGCGCGACCGCGCCCCCCGCGCTCGCCCGCCGGCCGGAGCACGCAGCACCGGGCGGGCGCCCGGGGACCCGCGAGGGCGACCGCGCGCCGCCTGCGCTCCGGCAGCGGCGGATGCGCGCGGACGGCCGCGGACGCCGGGCCCGAGGTGAGGCGACCCCGGGGACGCCGAGACCCGGGCGGCGGGCTGGGAAGTCGGGGCGCCCGGAGCAGGCGAGGGGCCGCGCGCGCTTCCTCTGAAGCGGAGCGGGGCGCGGGGCGGCCGCGGCGAGGCAGCGCCGAGCAGGGCCTAAGTGCAGGGCTCCCCCCCTTTCCCCCTGGTCTCGGGGCGGCTCTCTGGCACCCCTGCGGGGATGCGGGGACGCGCCCCGCTGTCCCGGGGGCCGCGAGGCTCCGTCCCCAGCCCCTGCTAAACCCGCTTTGTCTCGCGCCCCCCAGGCTAGGACGGACCGAGCGGCGCCCGCGGTGGCCGGACCGGGAGCATGGACAGACCCCGGAGCCTGGCGCCCAGCCCTGCCCTGCGGCGGTAAGCGACTCTCCCCGCGGCCGCGTGGGTCCTGCGCGCGGGGGCCCTTGCGGGTGACCCGGGACGTGCGCGCCAAGCCGGCCCCGCTCACGGCGCTCTCCCTCCCTCCCTCCCTCCCCATCCAGGTGGCTGCTGCTGGGGGCAGTGACCGTGGGGCTCCTGGCCCAGAGCGTCCTCGCGGTAAGTCCTGGGGCCCGTTCGTGGGCTTTGATTCGCCGACAACAGAGCAGTGGGGGCAGAGTGGCCTCAGCAGAAGGCAGTCCATGCGTGCTCACCTGAGTGTGCGTGTGTGTGCGTGTGTGTGTGCGGGCGCGCGCGCGGCCGTGACCCAGCCCCGGTTCCTAGAGAGCCGGCTTTCCCCGGAGAACTCGAGTTTGCGTGCCCTTGGGTTCCCCACTTCTGCCGTGTGCGTTACAGGCCGGGTCCTCCCACCGGAGCCGGTAACTTAAGAAGTAGCCTGCGGCATCGTCTCCTGAGCGCAACCGTGGCTTCTGGAGGGGAGACTGTGCTGGGGGGGCGCCCGGGTACCAGGAGAAACGTGTGTGCGGACCTGGGAAGGGGGTCCAGATACCGTCCTTGGCAGAGAGTTTTCTCCTGCCTCTAAATGAGAGGCTTTGGGAGAGTGGGCGGGGCGAGGGGGGAGCGAGACAAGAGTGTCGTACTTCGGGGACAATGGCAGTTTTCCTGGGTCTGAGTCCGGCCCGGGAACTGGGCAACGGAGGTGCTGAGGGGGTGCCAGCGTGGGCATTGCCCTGGAGACTGCAGACGGGATTCTGTACACTGGGTTTAAGTAGCTGGATCCACTTTTGACCGGGCTTGACAGGACCGGGCCGAGAGCCACAGGGTGGCCCGGTTGGTGGTCCCTTCCGCGGTGGACACAGATGTCCCAGTGGGACAGAGGCGGCCTGCGCTCTAACAGAGTTCCTGGCCTTCGAGTGGCTGCGGGCCCCCTGTGTGGGCAGAGCACACACAGGACGCTGGGAAGCTGCCTTCCTGGTTTGGTTGAAAGTTGTGTTAGTTGCATCGTCTGTCCTCGTGTAAAACAAACAAGGATTTTAAAGGCAGTGAGCGAAAAAGCGCTCCCCCAGCTTGGAAAGAAACTTTAGCTCCGCTTTTCTGCCTTCTGCTCCAGTCCTGGCCCCAGCCTGGGACGTCAGAGGTGAAGTCCGTAGACTTTCACCAGAACATTGCAGGCCAGAGTTTTCTTAAAGCCCAAGTCTGTCTCTTCTCCGTCTCCACGTGTTCTGGCTGATGAAGATGAAAGCCTAGATAGTGGAGCCACGGAGTCCCGTGGCCCTTGGGCACACCGGCAGGTAGGACTTGGCCCACAGCTATGAGTCAGGGTGGCTGACTCCCTCTCGCGCTGAGAGCATGTGCCTGGTGTGCTCTCGCCACACCCCTTGGCCACAAAACCACTTTAGTAATACTCGGGGTTTCTTCCTGGGGATGGTGGTGAAAGTGTCATGAGTCTTCCATGGTGCTGATCCTAACACTGGTAGGAAAGACCAGTGTTACACTGGTCTTCGGTTACACTGTCCGAAGACAGGACCACTATACGGAGCTCTCCCTGGTCCCGCAGATCCTGAGCCCGGGGGGTCCAGACTTAGAACGGGAAGAGAGTATTCCCCGCCTGTTACAGAGGCAGGCGCCCACCCCCGTGCCCTCCCCCAGAACCGCTTAGAAGCAGCTCGCTCCCCTGAGTGTCTGCCCTCCCACTCACGGATGAGACTGAGAGCATTTACTGTCTGGCTGCACTTCCCGGAGTGGGTGCCTTGGACCCCTCCACCCACCCGGGAGGCTGGGTCACTCCAAATCTAGATCTTCTGGTCAGACTTCCCAGGGTGGAGGCTGGAAGTCTGGCTTCTACTTGATGCCCCAGTTTGGGAGCCCTTGAATAAGAGCACTGGGTAGGGAGACAGTTGGCATCACTTGCCACTTGGAGTCATTTTACTAGAGGCTTACGGGTACACAGTCTTCAAGAGATAGGTAACTTATACTCAACATTGGATCTTCTACTTATTAACTTCTTATCGACCTCTGGCTTTAATAGGTATCACCTCGATCCTTAACTGCATCCATTAAGAAATCTGCCTTATCTGTGGCAAGGTCATCTCCTCCCCTATTGTCTGCGAGGCTCAAGGACCCTTGTTTCATTGCCCTTTTGTGACAAGGACTCTTCCCCGAGGTAGGCAAGGTCAGAAAAAAGGGGCTGCTTGTCATAGCTGGAAGAGCTTTGTAGCAGAAGCAGCTGAAAGTGGTTGTCAAAGAGCATAGACAACTATTTATTGACTACTTCTTCTGTGCCTACTTGTGGGCCATCTAGGCCTCATGCAAAACACATCTACCTGAGTAGGTAACTATTATTACCTCTGTTTTACAGATGAGAAAACAGAGGCACAAAGTGTTTAGACGGCTTGCTCAAGGTCTCCCTTTGTCAGTGCTGATGTGGGGTTTGAACCCAGACAGCTGCCCCCTCAGTGACCCGGGATCAGACTGTAGGTCAGTGGTGGGGACGCTCCTGAGGTTCAGTATTTGAGCCCTCTGCTTCTGCTTTCTCTTCGCTCTTGACCGTGACGAAGAGTGAAGCCCACCGCCCGGGTTCTGGAAAGGGAAGTGTCGCTCCTTGTCCCCACTGCCCCACTGGAAGGCGTGGGAGCCCAGGTCCATCAGATGGACGGACCCCAGCGCAGTGGCCTGGAGCAAGTGCCTGAGGCATCTGCCTGGCTCCTGGGGGGGATGGTTCCTGCCGAGGGGCCTTTGTAGAGACTTGAAAGCCCTGCTGCAGCCTGTGCTGAGCATTGTTACTTATCTCCAGAGATTGGGCAGCAGCCTTGAAGATCTAAGAGACCAGTCTGGTGTGAATCTGGGGGGAAGAGAATTCCAGAGAACAAAGGCCTTCCCTGAGATCAGATCTGCTGTGGGCCAGGCTGACTCCATGGCCTGGGCTGGGGAGGGGCCGCAGGGGATAGGTTCTCTCGGGAGTCAGGGTGCAGCCAGGGGGGCCTGGAAGTGCAGGTGCTGTGCGCCCCAGGAAGTGCTGGGGTCCACACTGCCTTCAGCACCAGCTTCAACCTCCAGGGCCCCTTCCAGGGCTCCAAGCCCTGGGAAGTTCACGCAATGCTCCCGCCAGCAGCCATACCTTTCCCCCCGGCCTTGCAAAAAAAAGGCAATATCCTCTGAAGTTTTCCCCTCCCCTTTGGTGTGTCGGTCCTGAGATGTCGCCAGTGGGGACACAGGAATCCAGGAGGCGTTTCTTTCCCGGAATTCCCTAGAGCACCGGTCCCAATGTTGGAAATCTGGGCCCCTGAGAAGAAGGGAAATGGCACAGCTCTGTTCGTGGAAAAACAGGCAGGAAGCGTGGACCCCGCTCTCTGGAGGCCAGGAAAGCCGACCTCCCCAGGTGGCTGGCGTGACTCAGCCACAGGGAGTGACAGGAGGGACTTGTCATAGCGTCGCAGAACTGAATGCGCCACCAAGGGTGGGCGTGGGGACAGCCCTCGCACCGTCCATGGCGTGGTTCAGAGCCAGAGAGCGAGAAAGTGAAAAGTTCGAGAGTAGACAATGAACACGTGGCTAAAACAGTAAACGTGAAAAGATGGTCTTTCTGAAAAGAGGATTAAAAAAAAACAACTAGACTAACCAAACAGCAGAGACACGTGAGGGGGAAGCAGAGCCTTCAGCGTTGGGTCTGATGGCGACAAAACGGGGCTGTGGTGACGCGAGGCGGGTTTAGAGCGTCTGCTCTTTTCCTCCGAGATGGAGCACTGGTCTGTGATGGGGAAGCTTTGGTGACAGGGCTGTGGCTGCGTCCTGCCGTGTCTGCGGGGGTCGGGGGACGTCATCACCGCCGCTGAGGGCTGCAGGTGGAGTGTGGAGCCCCGGCCTCGGCTGCTTCGGCTTGTAAACCAGGCGGTCTGTGCAGGGGCTGGTGGCGCCCCAGGCTTGGGGGTGGCAGAGACAGACGTGCTGCTGCAGGGTGTGACTTGAAAATAGATAGACTGGGGCGCCTGGGGCCTCAGTTGGTTGGGCGTCCGACTTCGGCTCAGGTCATGATCTCGCACTTTGTGGGTTCAAGCCCCACGTCGGGCTCTGGGCTGACAGCTCAGGGCCTGGAGCTGCTTAGGATGCTGTGTCTCCCTCTCTCTCTCTCTGTCTCTGTCTCTCTCTCTCTCTCTCTGCCCCTCCCCCACACGCTCACACATCCCCCCCCCCAAAAAAAACATAAGTTAAAATCTTAAAAAGTTAAAAAAAATAAATATACTGCCTTAGGCTTTTTATCTTCATGGTGTGAGAAGCTTCTGGAATCCAGTGAATGGTACAGGCAGGTTTTTGGTGGTTACCTCTTGCCCTGGAGGCCGAACCCTCAGTTAAGGAGACTGGGCCAGATAAAGGCCTAAGTGATGCACTAACCCTGATGTCAGTGGCTTCACCGAATGAATGAATGAAAGAGGGGGTGTCTGATCTTAGGGGGACCCCACACGTGTCTCCAGTCCCATCCACGCGGTCAGGGAGTGGAGATCAAGGGAAGCCCCAGCCCCAGCAGTGCCCCTGCAAGCTCGGCCCCACCCGCCAGCTACGGGCTCCCCATGCTGGGTGCCGCTCCTCCCAGCGCCCGGCCGGGCTCCTGGTGCCCAGGGAGCCCTCTTAGGCTGTGCTCCGATGCTGTGAGGGACGCTGCCTTTTGAAGCAACAGGTTCTTTTGTAAATAGGCCCCCCTAAGTTCGGCGTGGTGTCCTGGACTGAATCTTGGAAGAGAGAAAGAACGTTAGCGGGAAAACCGGCAAAAGCCTCACAGCGTCTGTAGTTAACGCGCTCGTGTTACTTCGTCGTTCTGACAAAATGAAGACGTAGAGCCGTCGTGTCCTCATTCTTGACGAAGGCTCTGCAGGGACCCTCCGCGCTGTCTGTGCGGATGGGAATGTGTCCGCGCCAGCGCCTGCTCGCAGGGGCCCCGGAGCAGCCCCGCGGGGCCTGCACGTGTCTGGGGACGCTGAGAAGCAGGTCTCCAGCTAGCGGGCGGCGGGTGTGGACGGCACGAGGGAAGTACCGTTCCCGGCTTCTCTCTACTGGGCTAAGGACGAAAGGTGCCCGTGTGCGCTTGGAGGACTAGCAGAGGCCGCCCCTGCCTGGCACGGAGCGTCTCTGCCCCTCCCTTGGGTGGACCGGGGAGGGGAGGAGGCACCCCGATGCAGTTTCCACGGCGCGGCCTGTGGTTGGGGCTCCGAGCTTGAGCCACGGTGGCCTCCCTCCCCTTGACTGACTGCGCGGGGACGAAGCGGCTCTGGTTCTTTCCAGACCTCGTGGCAGGACAGGCTGGCACGATGGTGCCGCTCTCCCAAAGCCACTGGCCGTCGCCGCCTCACCCGCTGGCCCTTGCTGCTCCGTCCGGCCGCGTCGGTAGGCCCGTAGGCATGTATGCAGACGGAGAGCACCGCCCCACCTGCCCGCTAGAAACCCTGTGGACAGCTGGGTGGGAAGGCGGCTCTGCCCGGGGCGGCCGGGGTCCTGGAGCCCCGCCTGTGCAGGCGCCCTGCCTCGCCCCGGCCTTGTGATAGAGCTTGGAGTGCCACAGGCCACGTCCCCAAGTGGCCACACCTTCCACTCCAGTCATGGGCTGCGGGGAACAGGCCAGGAGCTAGGATGGCCAGTGGCCAGCAGCTGTCACCTCACACATTAGCCTCTGTCACCACCCTGCAGGGACGGAGCAGCCCCTGGGCTCCGGCCCTGGCCAGTTCTGCTTTGTGGCTTCCTGCACACCCTGTCTCCTCACTGTAGCCCATGGCCTCGGCACACAGAGGACACCCTGTCCCCTTGCCCAAGACACAGAGGTCAGCAGGCCTGCGCCCACCTGGCTGGAGCCTCCATCCCTTGGAAGTGAGACCCATTTAGGGGTCTAATTAAAGTGCCCTCTCAGACTGCCTGGACTTACAATATCATTAGAGATTAATGACCTTAGGGGCGCCTGGATGCCACAGTCAGTTGAGTGTCCAACCCTTGGTTTCTGCTCAGGTCACGATCTCAGGGTCGTAGGATCGACCCTGCGTTGGGCTCCATGCTGAGCAGGGAGCCTGCTTGGGATTCTCCCCTCTCTCTGCCCCTTTCCTGCTCTCTCTCTCTCTCTCAAATAATAAAATTTAAAAAGATACTAATGATTTTAAATCATCCTCCGTAACACGTAGACAGCAAACATTTGTCCGCACTCATCCTCGATGTAAGTGCTGCTGGAATCCAACATTTAGGGCGCATTTAGTCTCTCTCCAGGATTTGTGCACTGATCCGTCGTTTGCTCCGGGGCCTGAAACACAGTAGGCCTTCAATAGAATGTTCCGGAAATGAGTGAGGATGTGGTTATTTGAAAGTCTTCAAACACATATTTTGGATGAGAAGTACAGTCATAGAACAAGAATAAGAGATTAGATTAGAATGTAGCGTTTCTCACTGTGGGAGTTCCCCCCACCGAATTAAGCGCTGCCCCCGCTGGGTAGAGCTGGCCGAGCGTGATGCGGGAGCAACCGTTGATCTGTCCGTGAAAGCTTTGCGTGTTTTCCTAGGGATCGTTTCAGCGCCACCCATAAATTTCCTATTTTGCTGCTTTTGCGCAGTTCGGTGATCTCCCACGGGGCAGCTACAAGAATGGGTGTTATTGAATTCCATGCACTACTTTTCTGGTACCTGGTAGAAATGCTGTAACAATATGTTTGTCTGTGTGTAGAGCATGTGGGCCCCATGAGAACAGAGAGTCCGTCAGAGAACAGAGAGGCTGATGAGCAGTGGCTGTGCAATAACCACACACTGGCGGGAAGGAGGGACTCAGGAAGCCGGCCAGTGCCATGGGCCCTACTGGGCACACCTCCCTCCCTCTCTCCCCGCACCCAGCGGCCCCTGCTCCAGGTTGGAGAGAGGGAAGGGGGCTCTTGGGAGGGCTTGTGGGGTCTCCTAGGATCAGAAATCAGAAAGAGAAAATCCTGAAGATGCTTCTAAAGTTCCAGAACCCCAGGAACAACTAAAATATCCCAGAGACATAGCAACTCCTGCCTGCTGCTCACATCGGTGCTGGGAACTGAGCTAAGCCACCCACACACAGCCCCTGCTAAATGCCCACAGTGCTGCGATTACCCCACTTTATGGGTGTGCAGACTGAGGCACACCCAGGTGAGGGCACTTGTCGTGGCCAGTAAGCAGGGGGCTTGGAGCAGGTCCAGGGCTTGCTCATCCCAAAGCCTCTGCTCACAACCACTGAGCTAGGCTGACACGTCCCTAGTCATAGAATATGAGCACATATGTAAGATACATAAAGTGTGGGGCACATAAGTATATGTATGTCTATATGTGGGAAATATATGTATATGTTATTTGTCTATATAGAGCATAGATAGATGATAGATGTAGGTGCTAGCTGCACAGAGGTGCTAGAGACAGATTAGATGCAGACATAGATTGATGATGGGTAGATAGATGGACTGATAGATTATGAATGTAGATGATAGATTATAGAGAAAGAGAGACAGATAGGTAAATAGGTAGATGGATGATGGGTGGAGATAGATGATAGATGGAAAGATCATAGGTAGATATGAAGATGAGAGGAACAGAGAACGGTGCAGCTTCTGCGTGCCCACACACATGGCCCTGGAAGCCCCTGGCTCCTTCCCCACGAGGGCTGCCCAGGTCTGCAGGGAGTTGTCAGGCAGACCTGTTCTGTTTGGGGACCCCCTGCAGGGAGGCCGGCCTGTGCGTGTAGGTGACTGAGTGGCTCCTGAACTCCTGGAAACAGACTGGACAGGTGGCAGTCCGGACAGGGTGACCCAGAGAGGCCCGAGTGGGCAACGGGGAGTCCCATCCACAGGCCGAGCCCCTGGAAGTCTCTTTCTCCAGGTCCCTTTGGAGATTCCAGGCTGGGGAGGCGTGTGATGACAGCTGTGTAAAGCGGGGAGGGACACGAAAGTGCGGTGTTATGTCGAGCAGATGAGGAAGCTGTTGGGCAAGCCCTAACTTGGAGAAAGGCTTACCGCAACCTCCTAAGGAGTGGGAGCCCCTCCCCAAATTACGATGACTGTGCAGAGACCCCCCGGACACCGGTGGAATGAGGCCAGGGTCCATTTTTCCTGGGCGGCGCATTCCCTCCTGGTGGGGTCTGCTTTCAGGACAGTGTTTTCGTCCTGACCTTCTGCACCGAGTTGCCCACGGGCCGGCTGGCAGGCGGGCGGGGTCCATCACGCAGAGCTCGAGCATCTGGGTTTTGGGGCAGTGACACTGGAGAGGAGAAGCCACTTCTCTCTGAGCCTTTTCTTCTGGGTGGGACGAGACTGGGAACCATGGTACGAGGTCACGGCGAGATGGTTTCAGTGCCCTTCATTCACCGCCTCAATGGGTTGGACTCTTCCAGGAACCGTTATGTATATGAACCCTCCCAGGGCTCACGTCTGGGCCCAGAGTGAGACAGGCCAGGAGCAGCGGGTAGGGGTGTTCAGCGAGCACTGCGTGTGGCTATGGGGGGCAAGGCGGAGGGGAGTTGTCCACTGTCTGAATCATGTTTGAAGTTGAATATGCCACCCGGGATGTCTACATTCAGGGAGGAAGCTCGCTGTGGGGGACGGAGTTTCCCTCTCCTTTGACTGGTAGGCTTTACAGTACATCAGATTCACACGGTCATGGTTGTCAGCAAACCCCGGAGAAGGCCCACTCGAGACCTAAAGCCAGGGTCTGTTCCACGGAACGTGGAAGAAAGGGCGGGACTGTGGCGTTGGTTTTCGTAGAGAAAGGCTGGCTTGGGTCTTGAGTTTGAATGGTGCCCTGCTGCGTCCTGGCTGCGTGACTTTGGGCAAAGCTACTGAGCCTTCAAGCTTTAGCTGCTTTTCTAAAACTGGAATAAAAATAGTTCTACCTCGTGAGTGTGCCCTCCAAGAGAAAGAAGAAATTGCATAGAAAGATCTTAGCAATTTTAGCCTTGTAGGGCTTGGTAAATGTTGGCCAATGGCTACCAGGTTTTAGGATTTTTTTTTAAATTAGGGGTGCCTGGGTGGCTCAGTCATTTAAGTGTCTGACTTCGGCTCAGGTCATGATCTCATGGTTTGTGGGTTCGAGCCCCGTGTGGAGCTCTGTGCTGACAGCTCAGAGCCTGGAGCCTGTTTCAGATTCTGTTTCCCTCTCTCTGCCCCTCCCCTGCTCACTCACTCTATCTCTGTCTCTCGCTCTCAAAATTAAATATACATTAAAAAATTTTTTAACTAAATGTGGGTCTTCATCCTCAAAACATAAAAACTTGAAGCCACAGAGAGAGAGTTCAAGTGCTGTGAGAATGCGGGGACAGAACAGCTTTGCAGGCCTCTCCGCCCCCACAAGAGGCTCTCTGCCTGGGGCCTCCGAGGCAGAGGTCTGGGTCCCGCCCAGCTCACACACGGGGACAGGGGGGAGGTGGGACGGGACGCCAGGCCCACAGGGCTGAGGCTTGCTGGAGGCTCACATCCTCTGCACTGAGACCCCGCTGTGTTCACACAGCCTGGTAGGCAGCACCCGCGTCCCCCTGCAAGCGACCCATGGACATCAGAAGGCTCACAGGGCGACTCGGACACACGGGCATCTTCCCAAAGCCTTTGGACGGCTGTTTCCATTTTCTGGACTTTTGAGAAATGTCAGCAAAGGAAAGAATTTTAATTTTAATTAACATTAGGTCAAGGTGTAACTAAATTATTTCCAGAACGAATGGAAAGACTTACAAAGAACATTTTGTTCAAATAATTCTGGGACCCAAGTATAATTTAACAAAGCAAGAAAACTCCAGAGATTTGGGTTTGGCAAAGCTGCATAGAAAATACCCAGAAAATCCGAGGATAGGGTTTCTCTCTTAGAAGAGCAGGGAGACCCCCTCCCCCCACCACCCCCCATCATTTCCTGGCAGGGCGGACAGGACATTCATACCGACCTGCTTCCTCCTCGGCGCCCAGGTGAGGAAGGCCAGTGGGCGGAAGGTTCCAGTTGGGAATTCCAGGGAGGAAACCCACCTCCTTCCCTTTCTTCCTTACTTGGCCATTGTCCTTACATTGTCCCAACTGTAACGACCTTGCGGGCGACAAAGCAGCACCAAGTTGGGCCCAGATCCTCTCCTTCCTCTCTGGACACCACCTTGGTTTCCTGCTTATTCCTACCAGGCTTCGTGGGCACCCCCCAACCCCCCCAGCAGACAATCTTAGTTCAGACAGGATTTCCGTCATCTTAGTCACCGGCTTTTATGGTCCAGCCTCCTCTTTCTGTCGCCAAAGAAGGAATATTAACAGCAAAGAGTCCTAAATGATTTGTCGATCTGATGCCGATATGGGGGGACGTCAGGTTTTGTGTGTGCTGAGCGACACCAAGACACCAGGGGTCGGAAGAAAAAATGCGTTTCTCCTTGGGTCTTGCCTACAGCGAGCCTTCGAGCCTTCGGCTGCCAGTCTTGCGTCATTAAACTGCAAAAAGTCAAACACATTCATTTCGATTGCATTTCTAAGAAGCTGCGGAGTTTAAACAAAAATGACAATGGTAGCAAAAATCCTTTGTGTTTAAAATGAAGGCTCATAAGTGCTGACATTTCCCGGTCTGGTTCCCTGGGGCTCGACAAGAAGCATTTCCTGGGGCTTTGAAGGAGCACCAGTCCTCGCCTCCTCCCGCAGGGTTCTGGAAAGAACCTTAGCTGCTCCGTTATAGGAATGAGGCGGGGAAATGTCAGATATGCTCTTGATTGAAATGGAAGCTTCCCGAATCCCTGGGCTCCAGCTGCCTGCACAGGGCAGGAAATGTGCACGGAACAAGCAAATTCAGTCCTTCAGGCCTCCTGTCCCTGGATGGAGAGCCCATGCCGGCTCCCTGTCCCCAGGGGCCCGTGGCGGCAGTCCCAGTGGTAACAGCAAATCGCTCGTCTGCTTTTCCATTGACTGGTTCTTGCTGGGAGAGGAGAGGAGAGACAAAAATGTTCCTCTCCCAATTCACATCAGGGGAGTCCAGTCCAGGGGAAGAGAGTAAGATTTCTCTCTCTTATTTTAAGGTAACATACTTATTTTGAGACAGAGAGAGAGCAAGAAGCGAGAGGGGCAGAAAGAGACAGGGAGAGAGAGAATCTCAGGTGGCCCCAAGTTGTCAGGGCAGAGCCCAGCTTGGGGCTCGAACTCCCAAACCATGAGATCATGACCTGAACCAAGATCAAGGGTAAGACGTTTAACCTGCTGAGCCACCCAGGCGCCCCTACAATGTATCTTTATAAATTCTAATTTGCTTTTTCATCCGTGCTCCAAAATTTCTCCAGCAAGCTCCTGTGCTCTCCTAGACCTAAAACTTTGCTCAGAGCGGATCTCGCATCGGTTATGTGCTTGTGCACCATGTGCCTCTGGGACCTGAGCCCGGCAGGGCGTTGGGATTTGGGGGGAACTTGTATAACTCCCCTACTCTGCGTGATCTGCTCTGGGCTGGGGCCGGACATCCTCGTTTCCACCTCTGGATTAAGCCGCAGGCCTCACCCTGGGCTGGAGAATGTTCCAGAATGCTGGAACCCACCCCCCTCCACCCATCCACCCCCAGGGACATTGGGATTTATAACAGGTCCTAAGAAGACTAAAGGAATCCCAGAGCCCATGCAGAGACTGGCTTTGCCCTTTGATACCAAGGCAATTTGCTCTGCTCCCCAGAAGCCTGGTCCTGCCATTCTGGGCTCTCCACCCGCTGAGGGCAGCCCCCATCCTGGGGACGTCCCACCCAGCACGCACCCGATGGGTGCAGTCCACACTGCGTCTGAGCAGCCCCTGTGCTCTTTGCTCTCCAGCCCGAGCAGTTTGTTATCTGCTCCTCCCCTGGTGGGAATTCAATGCACCAGAAATAAATGACTCACTTTACTCCAAAGGGGGAGGGCGTACGATTAGTCAGGCTCACTCCTGATTTTTCTTGGATCCAGAAAGTCCTTACCTAAGAGGTGCAAGCAGATAAGAATAGTACTGACTCCTGTCTAGAAGTTCTAGAACATGGAACGGACAGACGCCGATACTTTAGATGACTGGAAAGTTGGTTTTCTCGGAACAAGTCTAACCCAGAGCTGTCCGCTTCCGTTTGTGTGAAAACAGGACAGCAAAGGCCGAGCAGGGTCTCAAAGGAAAATAAGTTTATTTAAAAGAAGAAACACAAATATTTCATCGCCTCTTTCTCCTTGCTGCAGCACCTTTAACAAATCTGTTTTCTTCCAGTTCTTGAGTTAAGGACAAAGGAGTGTTTATTCAGGGAACATTTCTGCCTTCATGGTGGTTTTTCTTCCTCATTGAGCTTAATTAACTAAAGTCCGTAAGAATAAACAGAGGAAAAAAGGCAGACTTGGTGAGGTTTCTTTTATTTAATTCCTCATGTAAAAAACAAAAAAGTATTTTCAATCTTTATTCTTTCTCAGCATTTTGTGTTAAAAGTTAGATGGGGGCACCTGGGTGGCTCAGTCGGTTAAGCGTCCGACTTCAGCTCAGGTCATGATCTCATGGGTTGTGGGTTTGAGCCCCGCGTCGGGCTCTGTGCTGACAGCTCAGAGCCTGGGGCCTGTTTCAGATTCTGTGTCTCCCTCTCTCCCTGCCCCTCCCCTGCTTGCGCTGTCTCTGTCTCTCGCAAAAACAAATAAATCATTAAAAAAAAGTTTAAAAAAAAAAGCTAGATAAATTTCTTGAAATAAAAAATTAGATTTTTTTTTTTACAAATAGTTTATTGTCAAATTAGTTTCCACATAACACCCAGTGCTCATCCCCACAAGTGTCCTCCTCCATGCCCATCCCTCCTCCCCACCACACCCATGAGTCCTCAGTTTTTGTCAGCATTCAAGAGTCTCTCATGGTTTGCCTCTCTCCCTTTCCCCCACCATTTCCGCCCTTCTTCTCCCCCTTGGTCCTCTGTTAAGTTCCTCCTAATCCTCCTATACGTGCACACATATGATATTTGTCCTTCTCTGCCTGACTTATTTCGCTCAGCATAACACCCTCAAGGTCCATCCATGTTGCTACACATGGCCAGATTTCATTGTTTCTCATTGCCATGTAGTATTCCATGTTATAGATAAACCACATCTTCTTGATCCATTCATCTGTTGATGGACACTTAGGCTCTTTCCATGTTTTAGTTATTGTGGAGAGCGCTGCTATGAACATTGGGGTGCATGTGCCCCTGTGCATCAGCACTCCTGTGTCCCTTGGGTAAATTCCTAGCAGTGCTATTGCTGGGTCATAGGGGAGTTCTATTGTTAGTTTCCTGAGGAACCTCCACACTGTTTTCCAGAGGGGCTGCACCAGTTTACATTCCCACCAGCAGTGTAGGAGGGTGCCCGTTTCTCCACATCCTCGCCAGCATCTAGAGTCTTCTAATTTGTTCATTTTAGCCACTCTGACTGGCGTGAGGTGGTATCTCAGTGTGGTTTTGTATTTCCCTAATGAGGAGGGATGCTGAGCATCGTTTCATGTGTCTGTTGGCCATCTGGATGTCCTCTTTGGAGAAGTGTCTGTTCCTATATTCTGCCCATTTCTTCACTGGGTTGTTTGTTTTTCAGGTGTGTAGTTTGGTGAGTTCCTTATAGATTCTGGATATCAACCCTTTATCTGATATGTCATTTGCAACTCTCTTTTCCCATTCCGTTGGTTGCCTATTAGTTTTGTGGGTTGTTTCCTTTGCTGTGCAGAAGCTTAAAAAATAAGATCTTGATACACAATTCACACATCACACATATCACAAACATATGTTTGTAAACTATCTGAAAACAGTCAGTATACATAGTGCAAACATGTGTTGATTCTTCCACACTGTTTCTGTTTTAACTGTGGCCTGATACGCACAGCCCAAACTTTACCACCTCCGCCATTCTCAGGGGTATGGTCAGTGGCACTCAGCACACTCCCAGAGTGGTGCAGACCCACCACCTCCGTCTCCAGAACGTTCTCCCCTCGCCATCGTGAAGCTCTGGCCCCGCAATGCGGTAACTCCCCCCTCCCCCCCTCCCCCCCTGCCATCTGCTCTTGGTGTTGTGAGCTGGACCTCACGTGAGGGAACGACACAGCCCACACCCTCCTTGGCCTGGCTTGTCTCACACGGTGACGTCCTCGGGCTTCACCCTCTGCGTGGCCAGTGTCGGAACCCCGTCCCTCGTGAGGCTGAAGAGCGCCCCCGTGCTCTGTAATGTGTACCCCGTCAGAGCCCCGTGCTCTCGTCTAGGCTGGTAGCCCCATGGCCGAGGTCGGACTCAGAGGAAGTGACTCACGGCTCAGAACAAAGGGGTGAGCGGGCCGGTGCGCCTCTGACTCACAGGCCCGGGCCTTCCACGCGGCCGGCTCCCGGTGGCCCCCCTCCTCCAGCCGCGTGGCCCGCTTTCTGGCCCTTGTTGGCGGTGCCCTGACGGCGTGGGCCATGGGCCGTGCAGGCGGCGGTCCCCTCCAGGCCCGGCTGCGCAGGTGACAGTGCTCGTGGGTACGGCCCGGGAGAGCTGCCCCCGGCAGCTGGAGCAGGGAGGCTGTCTCCAGGGGACAGCGGTCAGGACGTCACACACCACCAAGGCCAGAGCCTCGTCCAGGGTCACCCGACTGCAGGCCCCTGGCCCCTCTCTCCATGCAGCGCTGGACCCAGACGTGGTGGGCGGGAGGCGCCAGGACGTGGAGCAGCGGGGACACGGAGCCTGAGTCCCTCTCACCCATATCCGCCTCCGTCACTGCAGAGCACTCTGGGCTCCCCGAGGGCCCAAGGCACGGGTCGTCCCCAGCACGGCCCGCACAGACGTGCTGGAGGATTTTATTAAGTGAATGTGGCATTTAGCCGTCGCGTAGGAAGCTTAACATATTTAAGATTTCTACACTCAGGAGGCTGGTGACGTGATCAGATGGCTCCCGGCCACCCAGGGTAGGTCAGCGGAGTAGGAGGGAGGAGACCCAGACACAGGTGGGAAGAAAGGTGGCCTTAGGGCGCCGGGAGGCTCAGTCAATTAAGGCCCGACTCTTGGTTTCAGCTCAGGTCATGATCTCACGGTTTGTGAGTTCAAGCCCCGAGTCGGGCTCTGTGCAGACAGCATGGAACCTGCTTTGGATTCTCTCTCTCCCTCTCTCTGCCCTTCCCTGACTCGTGCTTTCTCTTGCTATCAAAATAAATAATTTTTTGGAGGTTTATTTAATTTTGAGAGAGAGACAGAGTGAAAGCAAGGGAGGGGCAGAGAGAGGAGACACAGAATCTGAAGCAGCTTCAGGCTCTGAGGGATCAGCACAGAGCCCATCGCAGGGCTCGAACCCACAAATAGTAAGGTCATGACGCTCAACTGACTGAGCCACCCAGGCACCCCCCAAAATAAATAAACTTTTAAAAAAAATTATTTTTAAAAAGGTGGCCTTTCTGTCCCCCTTTCCAGTGTTTGGGTCTGACATGCTGAGCCCCAGCCCCCCTTCCCATCACTGCCCCCCCGCTGAACCACCCCTCTATCTCAGGGAAGGTGCGGCCCTAGAAACCGTGGCCAGTCCACTGAGGTCTGCAGCCCGCTGGCTGCTCCGGGGTCTCCAGTTCTTCCCCTGTGGTTGGGGGGCTGTGAGCAGGCTGCGACCCGACGCCTGGGGGGAGGGGGGGCGGCCACCTGCCCAGAGAAGGTGCCCAATGTTGGCACGAGGGTACCTAGCAGGCATTTTGCTGTGTGCTGTTTTTCCTTCCTGAGTTAGCAATACCAAGTATAGACCTTCAATTCTGGCTCCTCTGCCACTGCAAAGCCTGGTTTTGAGATGCGGGCGGGTCAGAGGAGCTGGGGGTCAGCGGGGGGTCCCCCTCATGGACAGAGCAGCCTGGCACAGGCTGTCTGGGCGCCGTCTGTGATTGCCTCCGCGGTGCTCGAGGGAGGAGGGCACGCAGACGTGCAGTAAGGACATCGCAGAGGAAGGAGGTCCTCCCCCTCCCGCCGGAACCCGGGCATGACCCCGGGAGCCCCGTGAGGCCAGGGCCCGGGGCCGGGTGTCCCGAGCCCCCGGTGCCCAGTGCAGGGCTGAGCGTGGTGCCTGGGCTCCGAGTCAAGGACAGACAGGCGGAAGAAAGTGGGAAAGACAGGAGTCCCGGTCAGATGGGACCCGGAGCGTTTGGGGGACTTTGTGTTCAGAATCACGGCACAAATGCTAAGGTTCAGTGCCAAGGGCACGTCCCTCAGACACACACAGCCGAGGTCAGCCACCGGGAGCTCCTCTGGCGCTGGCTTCACTGAACTCAGATCACCGTGTAAAAAGCCGCTGGGCTGGACAGACGTTGGCTTATCTGCAGAGTCAAGCTTGTGAAAAAGATGCTCCGGCGGCAAGACACAGCCAGCCTGCTTTGCGGCATGCGCTGCTTTGTCTTGGGCGCCAGGCCCAAGGGGGAGGCAGGCACGCGGCCAGTGAGCGGTCTGTGGGCCGAGGTGAACTTTTCCTTCAGGGCACGAGCTGGCCAGTGGCCTCCTTTGTGCTTCCAGAAACTAGGCTCTAGGGTCTGTCAAGGGTAAGAGTGCAGAAAACAGACCAGTGACCAAACCACATAGTCCATTGGAATGGTCGGGGGACCATCATTCAAAGCCCCCCACCGACCAGCCCAAGTCACGAGTCCCTCTCTGCTGGGCCCATGACAGTGAGGTTGTGGAGGGGGAGGGGACTTGCCTGAGAGGGCACCTTCTCCTATAAAGGCTGATGGCCGACAAGGGGTCAGCAGGAGGTGATGCACCGGAAGGATCCTCGATCCTGGCCGGGCCCGAAGAGCTGGGCCAGAGAACCGTGTGCAGGCTCCAAATTTGATCCGGAAGTTTGGGACCCAGCAGGTCTGGGGACAAAGCGCCATATTTCTAGCCCGCTCCCAGAGTGCGGGGTGAAGCTGTCCCAGGACCACGGTTTGAGCGGGAGGACCTGGAAGATGTCTCCAGAGCCGTGAGATTCTGCCTTCCCCTTGGATAGCGGCTTCCCGATCACCGATCGCATGTATGACCCTGGCTCGCGTGCCCCCCGGACTGTCGTACCCGGCGTCTGAAACATTACAGGCACCAGCCTACGCTCGCCTGTGCCCGTGAGATTGGAAAGGCACGGACTCAAAAAACATCATTTCATCTGCTGTTCTCTGCAAGGGTTAAAGAATTTCTCTCTTGGCGAGCGCGCGTGCACACACACACACACACACACAAAGAGGCATTTTATCTCTTGACCCGCAGGCCCGAGCCCCTGCAGCCATGCCCCCTGCCCGAGGCAGGCCTGGCCCTGAGCTGGCAAAACAGCTGTGGGAACGCGGGACGGGGAAGGGGGCCCGACGGCCCGCTTCGGGGGAACATGCCCCTCTCCGGAAAAGCGGGTCTTCCTTGTTTGGAAAAGTTTGGAAAAGCATCACCAGAGGTTCACAGCGCGAGCAGAAACCAGCACATTCCTGGAGAACTGTTTAGAGACAGCTTCTGGAAACAGAAAACAAGCCTCCTGCTTCAGACAGGGCTTATTTGACGCCTGTTTCCCTTTGAAATGAAGCTGCAGGCACAGCCCCCCACCCCCACCCTGTTATCTTTCTAGATTGTTCAAGGCAGCTCTGCTTCTCATGCAGTGACACTTGATTTTCCCTAGCGATGGTCAGTCATGTGTTTGAGCGTCTCTGGTTAAAGCATCTATCAAACAGCGTCCTCTGGAAAATTCCATGTAAAATAACCACATATTAGAGATAAAAGCAAAGATTAAGTTCTTGGAGGCAGACGTCTCATGTAAATGTCTGCAGGGGAAATGGTTCTGGAAGATGAGTGGCTCAAGGTGGAGACTGCTTGCTTGGAAGGAGGGCCAGGGCAGCGCGGTCCCCGCCCCCAGGGCCCCCCCCCACCTCCTGCAGACCCCTCGCTCCGGCCGGCTGCCCTCTGTCCTCCGAGGTACAGGGTCTGTACTTTGGTTTCTCTGCGGAGGAGGAAGGGGAACGTGCTGAATGCGCCCGTCCCAAAGCCTCATCTTCCCTCACTTGCTTAGAACTTAAAACTCTGGCCGTCCCCCGAGGTGAGCATCTGTGACCTCGGAGCCAGGCCCCATCCGTCAGGAGCCATGACCTTGGGCAAGATCTTTAGTTTCTTGAGACCTCTGTTCCCTTCTGGGTGAGGTGAGCCCACACTCCTCCCTCCCCGGGCTGCTCCACGGACCAAATTCCACAGCGCGGGTGGAACGCTGAACGTGGGCCTCCAGGATGGGCACCCCGCACGTGTGGTGATTCCTCTACCCTGGTCACCACGTGCACCGGGGCGTGTCCCCTCCTCATGTCTCTCCCTGGTGACAACCCGGTTCCCTTGCCCCTCCACACCCCAGAGTCATGGAGCCTTGGCAGGAAAGTTCTAGAAGTTTTTGTGTCCAGGTAGCTCCTTCAACAGCCACAGGAAGTGTTTCAGGTGGGCCTCTGGTAGACCAGAGTCATTTGATTTTCACTG
This sequence comes from Proteles cristata cristata, assembly GCA_017311185.1. NCBI lineage: Eukaryota > Metazoa > Chordata > Mammalia > Carnivora > Hyaenidae > Proteles > Proteles cristata. Next base: position 1,027,998 of record JAESUZ010005606.1, on the reverse strand, counting down.
ACCCCATGTGCATGGTCCCCCCCTTGGGGCTCCTGTGGCTTTAATGACGGAGGTCACACAGAGAGGGCCACAGGCCACACCAGCCTCTTCCTCAGGCCCGGGGCTTCCCATCACACCACGCGGGTCCATCTGTCTCCTTACTCTTACTGCGTTGGGTCGTGCCCGGTGGGATCTGACTCCATCCAGCTCTAGAATCCCTGTGTCTCCCTGATTGTCAGCCTGTTAATGGCAACGTGAGAATAACAGCGTGTCAGCCCGACTGTTGAGTTACTGCTCAAAAATCCGCGAAACTCACAGTCGCAGACGGCAGCTCCTAAGTCAGCTGGAAAGCTTGACCAGTTTGCAACCCAAGACACTTGACCGTGATGGACAGTAAGCTTGGACTCAAGGTGCAGCCTTGTTCAGTGTCCCCCACGCTTGCCCTCAGAATTTGAAGCCACATCACTTTATCACTGGTAGAGCTGCAGCTCCGTCGCCCCTACTGTCTTCCTACACGTGCACCCCGCCCACCCCACGTCTGCGGCCCCTCCCCCGCTCAGCAGCCCTCCTTCCAAAGGGACCCGTTTCGGCCCCCCGCTGTGGCTTACCCTCGGGAGGGCCCCTGGCCGTCCACGCCTTGGCTCCACCAGCTGAGGTCGGACGAGGTCCCTTCCCTCCGCCTCTGGCTCTCTGCCTTGCTCAGGGCCTCACCCAGCCCAGGGCTCAGCATGGATTGAGGACAGACTTGTCCCCGGGTCACTGACCGCGGTGAATCACAGCCAGAAACAACTGCCACATCATGCGGCCACCCAGCCGCACATCCCCATCTGTGCACGTCCGTCCCAAGGTCAACGTGAGCCCCCATTTGACACTTGAGTCTTGTCATCAAAGACCAGGAATTAAGAGGGATCCCCGCAGACAGCTGCAGGTGATTTTTTTTAATTTTTTAGTGTTTTTTATTTATTTCTGAGTGAGAGAGACAATCTGAAGCAGCTCCATGCTCTGAGCTGTCAGCACAGAGCCCGACGCGGGGCTCAAACCCACGACCCGTGAGATCATGACCTGAGCCAAAGTCGGACCCTTAACTGACCAAGCCACCCAGGCGCCCCTAGCTGCAGGTGATTTTTAAGTGTGTGTCTTTTCACACGTGGTGAGCTGGTGATGGGATGTCGGCTGGAAAACCGGGGAGTCCAGCTTGAAGCAGTTAGCACGCTGATCGCAAAGGGTGTCCATTCCGTGGGCGTCACCAAAGCTCTGAAATCCTCCCGACAGAAGGGACACCCGCTGGGACCCACGCCCAGCTAATTCTGTTTTCAGAGTTAGCTAAGACCCTTGTTTCAAGTGAACTTTTAGTGTTTGGCCATCATCTTTTTTTAAATCACCCTTATAAACAATCTTGTGACCAGAAACAGCTTTTCTTGGTCACATACACCACACGATTAACTTCCCAGAGACTTAGTGAAGTCTAAATAGATTTCTGTAATCGTTTCCTGAAATTTTATGTGTGGAACAGAGTCAGTATGCTGTGACTGTTAGGTGATGAATCTAGACTATAAATCGTGTACCACACACCTCAGTAATCGATCATAATAATTATGATTTTGTCTTCAGTTAACCATAGGCCGGAAGGGGTCTTCGGTTAATATGAAAACTCTTGAAGAGTCAATCGAGATGCTTAAAAAGTCAATCTGCCTAGGAAAACCAATCTCCTTCAGGCCCTTCTGACGTGCTCATTTACACGCAGGAAATATTCCATCCCCGGTCAATGTGACAACCCTCCCTCCCGGAGGGGCTGTGCCTGAGGGCCGCGGCCACTCAGCCCAACTGCTGACGTGTCGCTTCAACATCAGGATGATTTTGTTTCTCTTTGCAAAATTCCCCAGCTCAGACATTTTTTTCCTTCAATCTAATCCTTCCACGATTAAATGAAATTAGTCAAATTTCTCTCTCCGGCTTGACATTGAGGAAGAGCCAGACGCGGCCTATCGAGTTTGCTGAAGCAAGAGGGCAGACGCAAGGATCCGCCTGTTAAGCATTTTCTTCTCTTTCTCTGTTACATTCCTCTCTTTTGTGAAAATAAAACACTGGACTTGCAGAAGGAACTGAAGATGCAGACATGTTGAGCTCAGTGTGCTAGCAGCATGTTGGATTAAGTTTTGGATTAATTAATTGGTTTAATTAAATGATTCTCCCTTGTGAAGGATGGTACATGAGGACGTTTGTCCGTGGAGAGTTTATCCACAAAAGCTGCAAAAGCGCAGAGGCAGGTTGGACTTGAGGGACCACCACCTGGCCCGAACTTCTCTTAAAGATGAGGAGCCTGAAGCCCAGAGAGGGGCAGACACCCATGGACCGGCACACAGCTAGTTCCCAGCGGAGTTGAGAACCTGAGCCCTGGTCCAGTGTCAGCCTTAATAGATGGATGCTGTCATCTAATTTCAGTAATTAAGTCATTTTACATATTAGATCATTTTTTGAGTAAACTACATGATTCACTGTTTTTAAAGGCGTATTTTGGAAATGGTGAACGGAACGTCCAGGCCACACCAAAACCCATGGATCTTCCTAGAACTACGTCATGGAACAAAGTCCGTTCTTCTCTGAGGCCCCGTATGGCCAGTGTGAGTTCTTCTAGTTTAGCACAATGTACGTAAAGTCAAGGAGATAGGTGACATGCTAATCTGAACAAAATGCCAGAGTAAATTAAGTAGAGAAACTCAGACCTTGAAACAAGTCACTTTTTTAATCCCTGTGGTATCAGATTTTGTAAAGGCTAGTGGTTTAAAAGATACACGACATTTGAAACAATGTAAGGCACCACCCCGTTTAATCCTCTCTTACTCTGTGCACATCTAAGAACAATACCCCTGTCTGACATCACCTTGACTCAACCTGGGCTTTGATTTCTTGAAGCTAGAAAGCCTGAATTCCTGAGAATGCCTCAATTCGAGAATCCAGAAAGCGGAGTTGTGACTCATGGCACAGCAGGGCCTTGTCAGAAGTCCTAGACAATGGTGGGGACGTGAGGAAGGGGCGGCTTTGGGATGGGTGGTGCGAGATGGAGAGGGTAGATCGGCCCGCGGGGGGGCGGGGCCAGCTCCGTGGCCCTGCGTACGATAGGAAAGCCCGTCCCCTCGACCTCATTGCTGATACTTTATGTTTGTCATAGTCCTTTGTACGGGCCCAAGCAAAGTGTCATAGCCGTTATCTCCCTTAATCCTGAGAGCAGTCTCGTCAGTAGACGGGACAGGTGCAGCCATCCCTATTCACAGCCAAAGAGGGAGCACGGAGGGATTCGGCGGCACGCCAGGGCCCCTGGGGTGAGGCAGGGCTGCTGTCAGGACCCTTCTATTTCCTGAAAGGTTTGTCCCACGCAAGTTATTACAGATCCACGTAGCTCCATGGATACTCCCATTTGGATGTCTCACAGCCCAGGAGAGAAATGGGGGCCTATGTAACAGCCACGACGTTGGCAGGGGAAGAGCCGCGCGCAGTCGCTTCCCAGGTGCGCCTGCAAAGCGTGTAACTGCATAGTGAGAGCAGGAAGCTCAAGAATACTGTGCCCCGAAACCGCTTGTCGTCTCTTTCTGTGGCACAACTGGACGGAGCATTACGCATATCGCCTTGAGTTGCCAAACCAACACTGCGTTGTATTTTGTTCTTCTGTGAATGTGAATTACTCTTTTTAAAAGCCAGGGGCACTGGGATCATCTTTAATGAAATGCGATGGGCAGTGCGTGTCACCATGGGAAGTGTCAAGGCGTCCCATGGCCCCTTTAACCGAGACTGGAACTTGATTTTGTTTTGCAAGTCACTCTCACAGCTGCATGACTTCATCTCAAGCAAGCTAAATAAAGGAATTTTCAGTATTATAACGGTCACTAAGCAGACAACTGACGTGTCAGCATTTAGAAGGGGTAAGGTTTCAGGGGGAGCATGGAAAGATACTGCTGTAACCCGGTGTTTTACTTGGGTGGCTTCGTCGTGTAGGTGGGTGGCGAGCTGGAATGGAGCTGGGAAGCCTTGGAGCGGCTGGGGGTGGAGAGGGGCAAGGCCATGCCAGAGCCTTCCCAGCCAGGATGTCAGCCTGAAGGGGCCAAATCCCCTGAAATCTGTTGAGACCCCTCGTCTGCCTGTTCACAGTTCATGTAAGCAACTCTGAGAACTGGCTAAACCCTCCTCAGGCCAATATTTCTGGGATTCTCTTATGGTTCAAAGCAAAGCACGTATCTTTGTTTTTCCAGGTTCCTGTTACGGGATGTCCACCTTCTTCCTGAAACCCTTCCCAAGGTGCGGGGTCTCCGGCCCTGTGGTAGAGGGCCCCCCAGGCTGCGCCGTATAGGGACCATACAGGGAGAGGGCTTGGCCCTGCTCTTCCGAATTAAAGCCCTCCTGTTGCATGCTTCTGCTAAGACCAATTAGTTTCCCAAAGAGCAATTAAGGAGAGTTTTCTACCAACCACTGGCAGCGGGATTGCCCGTCTTGACCTATTTTGGCTGACTGGCTCCTCTCCGCATAGTTTGGTAATCAGGCTATTAGGGTGTTTGCTCAGAGTCTTCCCCGCCTGCATTCCTCCGTGGGGTGTCTCATATCTTCTTAACTTCCGCATAAAATAGCTACTCATCAAATGCTATTTAAATATCCCTGGGCATTCAGATTCTCTTGGGGTCTGTAATAGTCTTTGCTTTCCACAGAACTTTTTACAAAAGAAAATGGGCTGATACTAGTTACTTAAACCATCTTCCAAAGGTTAGCTTGCACATTTTACACTGGACCTAAAATACACCAGTAAAACCAGGTGATAATGCCGGGCCTCGGCAGAGTAAGCCATGGGGATATGGGATGTGTCTACCCACTACCTTCATGATGGTTTTTCTGTAGCAACCTTCCATCTTGCTCAGGTCAGAGATCTCCATGCTGTTGAAAAGAGGGAGAGCTACCATTTTCCCTGCTGTGTCGATAGCGGTCAGGAGCACTCCCAGCTGGAGCCGTGAAGCCCTCTGCTGGGCTCAGCTGCCTTGACCCACGGAGCCCATGCCTGACCCTCCTTCATCCACCCTGACCGCCACAGTGGGAGACGGGGGTAGGAACACACACACACACACACACACACTCTCTCTCTCTCTCTCTCTCTCTCTCTCTCTCTCTCTCTCTCTCTCTCTCTCTCTCTCTCTCTCTCCCAACCACGGAGCCAAGTTTCTGAGACCAGGGCAGTGGGAAGTTTGAAGCAGTATTCCAGAAACCTGTTCAAAACCAACAGAAGGTAGTATCTCATCGTTATTCTCACAATATGTGGATTTCCTGATTACTCATGAGGTCAAGCACGATTTGTGTACATGTGTTGGCCCTTTGCATATTCTCTCCTGTTACCTGTTGGTTTCGGTCTCGTGCCCACTTTTCTCTGCATGCCCCTGTTCATAATGACTTGAGAACTCTTTATCTATTGTAAACACAAGCCTCCGTTTGGTTACATGTGTTAAAAATACTTTGTTCCACTCAGTGGCTCAAGTTTTCTCTCTCTTAATGATATCCTTTGATGAGCTGATGACTTAAATGTAGATGCAATCCAACTGACTCATCTTTTTTATGGTTCGTGCTTTCCCAAATTCATTCGTTAATTCTGAAAGTTTACTTAACGGAGGACCATGGGGGAGAAGAAGGGGAAACAGAGGGGGAGAGGGAGGGAGGCAAACCATGAGAGACTCTTGAATGCCGAGAACGAACTGAGGGCTGATGGGGGTGGGAGGAAGGGGAAGGGGGTGATGGGCATGGAAGAGGGTACCTGTGGAGATGAGCACTGGATATTATATGGAAACTAACTTGACAATGAACTATTTTTTAGAAACTAAAATAAAATACCTCTAAAAAGAATAAAAAAATAAAAGTTTACTATAGATTCTTTCAGGTTTTTCGATAAATGCAATCATTTTATCTTCAAAAGATGGCTTTACATTTCCCTTTTGGGTCCAGATGCCTTTTACTTTTTTTTTTTCATGCCTTATCCTACTATCTAGAATACATTAGTAATATTAAACCAGGAAATGCTTATCAGCATGTTATGTACCCTTCACCAGTAGCCTTCGAAATGGAAGTTAGAACACACACAGAAGCTATTTTCAGAACCCAAGCTCACCTTCCAAATTGCATGATCCCCCAAATAGCTTTCTGGACCATCTTCCAATAGAAAGTGCGATTGGAAACCATATTCCAAGCACTCCTCATCTGTAACGAGGCTTAGAACAGAGAGTCAAACACAGAGAATAAACCAGGAATGAAGTGGTAATGGCATCCACACACCAAATGCTGTACAACAGATGTGACAGCCCCCTTTACACAGCCTTCCTCATGTGATGTGCTCCCTCGCCCCACCTCCCATCAGAGTCTGACTGTCGACTGTGGCATGTTGAACGTCAGTCGCGTTCCTGAGAAGGCACACACTGGCAGACAGAAGGCAAGGGAAGGGTGGGCTCACAGGAATACGGATCTATAGTCTTCTAGGATGTTCACCTGTAGTAGAAGAATCGATTTCTATGTTTATAGCATATTTTGCTGTCCTTGAGAGTCATGTTTTGAAAGGTGGGCAATGAGTCCTTCCGGGATTGCCTGGGTCCCTGCATGCCTGGCCTGGAACACGCAGTGTCCTCAGAGGTATATCTGTTCCCATAATGGTGGATTCCGCTGTTGGGCTCAGTTGAAGCTCTTCACAATGTAAACACAGTGATATTTCCAGAAGCCCAGATTCCAGTGGTAGCTGTGTGAGTCCTATCGCTGATCCCGTCACAGCAAAAGGGTGGATGTCAGAGGAATCACACCTGGCAGGTCCTCACAGGGGCCAACCAGGCAATGCCAGAGAAAGTATGTGGTCCGCCCACCACCCTGAGAAAATATCCCAAGACCAGCCGTGCCCCAGCCTCCGCTCTGATTTATGACCTCGGGGTGTGGCCATTCAGTGGTCCCTGGTGGCTATAATCTGGAGAGATATCTATATGGCAGCCCTCAGTGTCATTCCGCCCTGGCCCCATCTCCAGGCAGAAGTGGACTTCACGTCATCACAGAAATACAGCTGTTTACGCTTTGTTAATAAAATCCTCTCTATGCCCGGGAAGCCCTAAGGATTCTCCGCTCCCTCTTGCAGCCCCAAGGTCCTGGAACCTGGTGTCCATCCCATGTCCAGCCTGCTTGGCTAAGCCCAGCCCCTTCCGCGCGGCGTGAGGGGACAGTCATGAGCCTCCTCACTCCCTGCAGTAAGGTGTGCATCCTTGTACCCGCACACTTGCCGGGAACCTCCCCCACCTGCCTCTTGACTAACTCTCTTCCTGGAGGACAATGTTTGGAAGCACAATTCGTCTTCTCCAGATGCTTCCTAACTTCTCTCGGGGAGCGTATGGCTAAGGAATCCCAGACCCAACGTGCCCTCTGGTCTCCTGAGACCAGGGAGGCGGGCCGCACCCTGGAGCCCTGTTTGGCCATTCCAGTAGGGCACCGCCTCATCCCCAGAACACCTGCTCCCATGGGAGCATCGGAGCGCTCCTTCTCACCGTCCAGTCATACTCTTCAAAGTGAAGGCCCAGCACATAACTCCAAGGCCCAGGGCACCCTGCTGCCAGATAGCCTTGCATTCGCAGCTCTTCCAAAGTGGAAGAGCTTCTCCCCCTCCCCTAGAGCTGCTCCCAACCACCGATGACCCTTCTGCACCTGAGTGTCACCCTCCTCACAGCCATGCCATCACCTGCCCTTGAGTCCTCACTCATGGTACTTGCCAAGTTTTTCCACGGAGACGTAGTCTCTCCCATGCCTGACTTCCTTCGCCAGTTTTCTCTTCTTCTGTCACGGCCCTTCCACAGTCATGTCTGCTTGGCCCTACAGCCGTAGCGACCGATGGTAAGAGCTGATGTCCTCGAGGCCTTGCACACATTCCCTCCAGTCACCTTCATGGTAATGACTAACTCTGGCTCTAACTAACCCCGTGAGGGAAGATCTAATAATCCTCATTTTACAGACGAGGAACCCGAGGTCCAGAAAGTTAGGTGAGTGGTGTGGTCAAGCCCCACACCAGCAGCCTCGACACTCTGCCTCACCCCTATCACACATCTGACCTCCCAGTTAGTGTCAGCTTTCAGAGTGGGCATGTGGCCTAGGCGTGTGGCCCCAAAGTGCCCGTTCCACTGTCTGAACCTGGAGGAGGGTGATAAATGCATAGTTTCTCATTTTGGAGCTTGGCTGTGAAGTCAATCAGGAGCCACCATTTCTGACTTTGACATTCAACGAGAGTGACCTAGCTTTTGAAGGACTTCTTAGCTAGTTAGTTAGTTAGTTAGTTAGTTAGTTGTTTTCTTGGCAAGCACGAACACCAGACATTGCCTGCATTTAGCCCTTGATGGGGATTAATCCAGGTGCGGGTCTGGATGCACATAGTGTCCAGATGATTCTGTTCCAAAGCCTTCTCTAGACCACAAAACAATGACGTGTGTAAGTGAGTAGGTCCATGGCCACGTTCTGTGGAGGGTTTCCACACACATCTCAAGTCTGAGCAGAACCCAGATTTTGCACTCCGTTCGCAGGTTGAGGAGCACTACATCTCCTTCACGCTCATCACGGCCACGGCACACTCGTTAGACATGTTTATTCACTAAATAGGTTTATTCTTTGCAGTACAGGTTTATAACTGGGGAAACCTGGAAAACACTTCTGTGCATCATCTCGTGGTGGCAATAGGGAAGGTCACGGCGCGTCTCATGAGAACAAATATTATGCAGCCAACATAGAATAAACACTTTTGTCTAGGAAGAGCTTTAGGTAGTGTGGGGAAATGTTTAATGTTAAGGAAAAATATGGGTGCAGAATTTTACATCAAATATAGTCTGAATTGTGTAGAAAGAAGTATAAGAGAAGAGGGAAGGGGCACCTGGGGGGCCCAGTCGGTTGAGCGCCTGACTTCAGCTCAGGTCATAATCTCACTGCTTGTGGGTTTGAGCCCCGCCTCGGACACTGTGCTGACAGCTCAGAGCCTGAAGCCTGCTTCAGATTCTGTGTCTGCCTCTCTCTCTGCCCCTCTCATGCTCATGCTATGTCTCTCTCCATTTCTCAATAATAAGTAAATGTTAAAAATTAAAAAGAAAGAGAGAGAGAGAGAGAGAGAGAAGAAGGGAGATTGGTGCAGGCCAGTCTTTGCCCAGCGCTGGCCCTTAGCATTCCCCCGGGCTGGATGAGCACTGTGCGGCCCTCGAGCCCACTCCCCAGCTGAGACAGAGGAAGCTCGTGGGGCTGGGACCCCCGCTTCCAAAGATCTGGACCATCCGCCTCTCTGTCCCTTACCTTGCACCCACTTAAATCATTCATTGCAAAAGTAAGCATGTTATTAACTCCTGTCGACAAGGCAATGCATCCCAGCCCAACTCACACCGTCACTCAGTTACATCCAAGCTACCCTTCTACCTAGAAGGTATGTTACACATGGCAATAAAATGAGAAAAGTTCACATCTGTGTGTAATCTAACATTGAAAAACAACAAAAAACATTTTATTTTTATTATTTTTTTGTGGGTCTCTCAGCTAGCCCAAATTATTTTCTCCACGATTCTGTCACACTGGTATAAAGAATTAAACATTGGCCATTTCCTCTTTTCCTGGAAAATATTCTAATGACCCCCCTTTGATAACATGTCTGATTGTCTGTCTCAAGCATAACTGATCTTTTATGAACATGCAGCGAATTTTAATGCCGCCACACTTGTTGAGGATAATGGCACTATTCACGAAAACAGATGAATTTGGGGGAAAAGTGAGGAGTGGATCTCAAGATGAAGCTGAACAGTAGGTTTTATAGGATCCTTAAAATAAAACGCATTTTGAGGGCTGCAGAGGCAGCTGGGTTGGTCTCCCGCCTCCTGGGTCTGGACCCAGGGCCTTGTTTCAGATCTAACCATAGGCGGCCACATGGGCCCTGTTTTGTCAGAGTTAAACGCGCGCTTGATCCCTTTAGGAGAAAATGGGTCCCGTGTCACATGTATCAGGCTTTGCTGGGGGAATACGCGAGGGGCGAGGCCTGTTTGCTGGGGGAATAGCAGTGGGGGGAGGGGGTGTTGGCTGGGGGAATACGCCTGGCGGGGCCTGGTGTCCCCCGCAGCATCATACCTGCGATCAGCTTGTCCATGAGCTTCCTCCCCGAGGATGCTTGAACATTCTGTACACAGAGCCTGGGCCATGAACACCTTCCTAAACCTCAGAGTCTCAGCACAGGCAGCTTTGGAGCCTCACGTGAGAGTGGTTTATGTCCTGGTCCCCCTGAGCCGTCACAGGGAAAGTGTTCCCCTGGGGCTGTGAGCTGGCTTCTCAGAAGGCCTCCCCCCAGATGACAGCATGTGCCCAGGCTCCTGTACGGGTTACAGCACAAGCTCCCAGATGCGCTGAGTCTGGGGCCAGCAGTGACCTTCCAGGGGGCCCGGGAGAAATGAGGGGGGACAGGAGGAAACAGACCAGAGCCGTACGTGTCTCTCTATGACATAAGCTGGGTGCCATACATCTAGGACTATAACATACGCTCCCTGCACATGCGTATTCAAGTTTCTGACGTGGTGACAGTGCAGCCCCGAGCTTCTGATTCCGTAGATCTGGAGCGGGGCATGGGTGCCGTGAGGCTGATGATTGGAAACCCTTGGTCTGGTGCAAAAGACGCTGTGCTCTGTGATTTGGAATCATAAAAATAACATTTAAAACAGGGTGTCCCAACCAGAAAGAGCCAGTGAAGGCCCACAGCTGGTGAGGGGAGCCAAGCGCGCCACACAGGCCCGGCCACTGGCCCCGAGCCAAGAGGACAGAAGGCAGGAGACCAAGGAAAGGAACAGATGTGGAAATAGATCACAGTCGGGAGGGAACCCCGTTTACAGCAGGTCAGAGAGGTTCACCTTGGAATGCTCCTCGCACAGTCCAGAGTCATGCCTGGTGCTCCTGAAGGCACGGGCACTGACCTCCTGCATCGAGCCTCACGCTACTGGCCCTAAAGCTCCCACTGCCTGTGGCTGACCACCGTGGCCCTCGGACACCGACACTGGTGTGTGCTCATGGGAATTTGAAATGCTCATGTTCCAGAAGGTTCCAGAAAGGTCTTGTGCTTTACCGTGTGTTCCTGTGCCCCTAAGACATTTTTCAGGACAGCTTAGGATAAAGCAAACACTTGAACTGTTAAAAATAAAGCATTGGTATTCATGAAGATTAAAGGTGGCCCACTCGTCGAAAAAATGCTTTGAAAAGTAAACAGCATGATACCAACCACTGGGAGTGACAATTCTTGCTGCTCTGCTGTTGAATGAGGCTGGTGACATGGTTTTACGGTACTGTAGAACCACAAGCAAAACGTTTCCCAAAGGGGCCATCTACCCCTCTAAGGGCTTTTATTGCTAAATTATATCCCAAGGTGACTTTTAAGTTAGCTCTATCCATAAATGCTTATTGAATCATCTTTTTATAAGCATTTCATGGTCTATCAACACTTCACTAGTTGATTCCAATAATTGGAGAAAGAGAATCTTCCGTAATTTATGGGAGGAGAGCTCTTCAGGCAGTGAGAGCCAGAGAGCCAGTCCACGGGAAGAGCTCGTGCTGAAAATCTCAGGAAGGCACCGATGGGCACCTGTTACCGTGAGCTGGGAAAGAGGGCGGAAATGAAATGCAGAGCAAATGGGGTATGTGTGTGTGTGTGTGCGCACACGCGCGTGTGAGACAGACGCACAGGATAAATTACAAAGGGCAGGGCTGCCGAGATGAGATGCTGATACTCTAAGACCAGGGAAAGAATGTGGGAAGGGTTGTGTGAGTCGGTAAAACGCTTCCCCTGGGAGACCGAAGCCTTCCAAGGAGCCCTGCTTGGCGCCCTGGCATCCCAGGCGATGAGAACAACAGGCCTCTGCTGACAAGCTAAACCTGGGACCCCAGGGATCGCTTATCTGAATGATTGGGGGGGGGAAGTGCTGAGTAGCCAAGGAAATACACGCCCTTTCCAGCCTGGAGAGGAGTGATGTGCTTCCCGCAACTGCTAGCCTGACTTTCGCCAGAGGAAGAAAGCCTCGTATCCACTGTCCCCTGAAGACAAGAGCTAAGAAAACATCTGGCGCCCCCCCGCCCCCGCCCCCCAGGTCTGGCCCAGCCAGCCAAGAGTTACCAGGCCCCTGTGCTCTGGCTGGGAGGTCATGTGCGTTCGGTGAAAAGTTAGGGTTTTTTGTTTGGGGCTTCGTTGTGTTGTTTTAAATATCTGCAGGACAGTTTCTGGAAGAGTGCGTGCCCCATAAAAGGAAGAAAACAGTGTCTGGCTTCTAAGCAGTGACTTGTGGCACTTACGAGTCTTGCACAAGCTGCCACCAGGGACTGTGACGTGTCCTCGCTGGACACCGTTGGTGAAGGCAGTAGGACCACTGCTCTCCGACCTTTTCCCCCATTACCGTCTTGTGAGCGTACGTGGGGCTCAAAGAAAGTCCAGTTACTGGTTTTAAGTGGGTCAGAGAGTCAGGACGTTTTTCCCCTACTTTTATGCAGAGAGAATCATTGTTTATAGAAAAAGAGGACCAAATTCAGTCATTGAAAGAGGGTGCCGGAGAGGCAGCATGTTACCGTGACAACGAGCATGACGAGGTTTCCTGGAGTAGGAGGGAATTAAAATGCATGCAGATGCTCTGGGGCTCTGCACACTGGTGTTTAGTCACAGGGGGTTATCTAAGGTCCCTGTAGCACCCCGTGTTCTCCTGAGAAATGCAAGTAGAATGGAGGTTGTCACACATCCAAAGCCTGGCTGGGTCAGTCTTACCTTCTTTAGCTACCCCAGACCCTGCGTGTAGAGGTGGTGCTGGCTCTCAGTCTCCACCAGCACCACATCCTCTTCATTTATAAGCCTGAGACTTCTATAAAAATATTGTTGGGGTGCCTGGGTGGCTCAATCAGTTGAACGCCTGCCTTTAGTTCAAGTCATAATCTCACAGTTCACGAGTTTGAGCCCCGCATTGGGCTCTGTGCTGACGGTGCTTCGAGTTCTGTGTCTCCCTCTATCTCTGCCCCACTCATGCTCTCTCACTCTCTCTCGAAAAATAAATAAACATTTATAAGTAAGTCAAATATAGTCAAAAGTTGGTCTTCAGTAAAAAGAGGCTGGGATACCCTAGAATGGATCATCTCGTCCATCTTTCCCAGTTCTAGAAGTTTGATTTTGGGCATGGCATGATAACAAATAGTAGCCTAGGTGGAAAGAAACATCACTGAGGCCCATGGAGTGGGCTGCCTTGGATCACGCAGCTGGGCTGCCCAAAGTAGGGATGGTCTGTAGCATCTCACAGCATTCCAGAAACTGCACGATCACATCTGATGAGGTTATATAAGCTAATAATACATCGGAGTTCTTTGCTTTCGTCGGAACTCTACTGCCCCGGTCTAGAGCACTGGCACTATTTACACGGATTGGAACGGGGTCCATCTGGCTTGAGGGTGGGTGAAAAGGGACGTGGAGCATAAATGGCCTCCATGACTGAGAGTCTGAGAATCTCTGGTGTAGCCGTAGCCCAGGGCCACGGCGGCCTAGCCTGAAGATGTGATTCCGCACAGCCACAGATCAACCCACAGTCTGCATACAAGATGACTTCTGAATCTAGCAAATCAACCCTTTCCAAAGACTCCCCATTCTAAAGAATGGAAGAAAAGCAGTAAAGAGGAGGGAGAAGACACGGGGCCATGGTAACGTGAAAGGAAAATATTCGCTGCCGTGACTCTTCCAGTGGAAGTTCAGGTGTGGCCCCTCCCACTGGCCCTAATTTTGGCACAATGTCTCTACTCCTTGGGCACCATCTTCTGAAAGGTGGGCCTGCGAGCCCAGGGGCCCAAAGGTCCAGTCCTACAAGCCAGTTCTGGGAAAGAGCAGAGCCCTCCTTTAATTCATGAGGATATTTTAAGGCACAGAGAATTGTCAACGGGCAGAGAATATTTAAAGTGTGTCAGCGCCACCGTATCCTTGACCGGTCAGCGGTCTCACGGCAAACCCAGCTTCTGCGGCTCCAGCCTGGCGGGTGTACACACAGCCCTCCATCATCGCCAGGCCTTTCTCCTGCTGTTTTCTGCTCAGTGACCTCAGGGGCACCACTGGCTGGGACTTCAAAGGGCCGCATCCCATCCTGCATCTGAGACGTTTCTGGGCTGCTCCCAGGGAGAGGAAGATTGTCTATTAAGGGCAAAGATTTGGTGCGCTGGTGGGAGGAAGTGCCGCCGTTCACGTCAGGCCTGACTGTTTATGGGATGTAAGGGAGCCGGAGCCCCTGGCAGCCTCTCGTCCCGGGGGTGGCGTGCCCGCTGAAAGGAAGCTCTGAATCACGACAGACTTGGCAAAGACCTGTGGCTGGTCTACCACATGTGTGTCTGTCGGGCGGGGAGCCATGGTGAGGACCGCCTTAGGATGAAACCCCCACTGAATGGTGCCCACGCTGTGCCCTCTCTGCTCGCACTTAATGGTGTCTACACCCTGCGCTCTGTGCTCCCACCCCGAAGCTCCGTGTCGGCTGCTTCTCCCCACTTTCCTGTCTGTGGTCAGGAAATCCGTCTGCCAAGGGTCCAGTCCCTGTGCAGGTGAGCAAGGGATAGACTCCAAAGGACGTCAGGATATGTGGACAGTCCACACCGCACGTAGAAAGGACTGAAACCATGCTTTAAATCAGTCAGGGAGGTTCGTTTAAACAGTGCAGATGAGCAATCAGGATTCAAGTTAAAAACACAGTAACGCCGGTAAGAATTATTTCCCATTTGTCCCCCTCCTTCCCAGGTCATCTTATTCTCGCAGGTACTGTGTTGCTGAGTATCTTCTATGGAGACGAGGAGTCTGCACTCTCTCAAGGGCAGGGGGCCTGCCTGGTCACCCCAGACACCCGGTACCTGCATGAGCACCAGGTGGCAGGCTCCCAAAGACGTGCCCTAGGAGGCATCTTGGGGGAGTGTCTGTCTACTGATAAAACAACTCAGTAGTTCACTGTCCACATAGCACACTGAGCGTTAGATGGAGTCAGCAGAATGCCCATCTTCACCAGGCCAGGCAGATCGCCGCCGTGGCGATTCCTTTCTTCTGCTCTGGAGGTGTTTGTACTTTATCAGTCTCTCCTGGCTTCCAGGTCCGTCTCACGGCCACAGTCCTGACATTTCCTGGCCTTTGTTGTGCTGTGGCACAAATTCTGTTTTGCAAGGACAGGAGCATAATAAAAGCGGATATGAAAGAAGGGCCAGATGACATCACAGAAAGTGTTTGAGGAAGTCCACTCTTTTGAATGTTTACAGTCTCAGCATGTTTGTAATATGATAAGAGCACTTTTGATACATTGGGGGAATTACAAGCCTTGTTGCTCAGACAGTATTCATGAATTTTTATCTTGGGCTCATGGTGACGGAAAGAGAATAGGAGGTCTTGGCTTGAGTCCCGAGTGACCTTGGCTCATTGGTTGACCTTGGGCACCACATTCAGCATAGTTGAGATGCTTAAATTGTACCTCTGCCAGCCAGTCATTGAATTAAAAAAAAAAAAAAAGAATTCCATTATTAAAGAGGAATTGGCATACTAAATTTTCCCTCCCAAAATCTTAACTCAGAGAAATTGGTAGCACATGGAAGCATCACCTTCCCGAGGTTAATTCCACAGCTCTATATAGATTCAGGCTTGTGTGTGTGTCTCCTGAGTGAAAACCCTAGAAGGATCTCACTGACTGCACAGACAATCTTCCCGAACAACGAGGATGTTGTCACTTGCTGTATTACTGGATCTGAACCATCGGAGGGGAGGCTGGCATCTTTTTCCTCTGGGTGAAACAAAAGGTCAAGAACATGAGTAGCAAACCCTTCCTGCCTTGTGCCGAGCACCGTGGCTAAGCTCCTCCCACGAGCTCATCTGCTTTCTTCCGGAAACCCCGAGAGGCAGGGATGGTGGATTCTACTAGGTTTGCAAAATGAGGAAACCAGTGGAAATATGGGATGGGGTGACTCACAGGCCACAGCGCTGGGGTGCCCGTCTGCAGCCCAAGTTTCTCCCTCCAAACATGGCGCCCTGGAGAGCAACTCTGGGTAGTGCCAGGGCATATGTGCACACCCGAGTGAAGCCCAGGAAACCACAGCTCCTCTGAGGCCCGGGAAGACCCTGTGCTCTTGCAGACGCTCCAGATGCAGGATAAAAAGCAGCCTAAACTATCCTCATCCGCCAGTATAGAGATTTACAGAACTGGCCCCTGATCCTAAGTGTGCACGCCGATTCCGAAACCTAGTGCAGGGGAATTAGTATTTGGAAGGTCAGTATTGCAGTTGCGGCCGTGCGTGGTCTCTGAGCATGCAGCACGGAAGCCAAGACTGAAACGTGCAGTGGCCTACTGAGATGCACAGAGAGGCTTGGGCTTGGAAGCCCAAGCCCAGCGGGTATCCCAGCGGATTAATATCCACACGGATGATCCACACACAGATAAGTGAGTGCTCAGATTCTAGACAGAGCTGCTGGCCCCAGACTACATTTCTGCCATGACTGAGACTAGACCCTCTTCCCGTGCAATGAGGAAACCGCTAAGCACACAGCAAGGGAATCCTAAGTCACTGCTAATGTGCAAAGGCATACACAGATACCTTCTGAAAGCTGCCCGGCTGGATTAACTTGGCCGGGTGTGTACAAGAGAAAGAGCCAAGCAGAGCTGCAGAAATTCTCCCCTAGAAGCCCAGGCCAGCAAGTACATAAAAGTGGCTACGGTTTTCATGTGGATGCTCCGCTGGCCCCAGAGCCACCGTGATTTGACTCAGATTGATGTCAGGTCTGCAGAGATTAAGCTCCTCTGGTCTAGACTCGAGCCTGCCCAGGCAGACTGCTGCTGTTCCTCGTGTGCCAGCACAAACCAGCAGCTGCCCTGCCTGGACCAGTCCTTACCAAACCCACACAGAAATCTCATTGTATCACAAAAGAGCACTGCTAAGTCTCTTTCATTCTCTTCTTCTTGGAGTTTCCCCCCCAAATTTAGCATGAGGGGAGGGTTTTAGATAAAAACTCAACTGGGCATACATTTCTGAAACAAATAGCTTCAGGAGATGTAGCCACTCCATCTCTCAAGAATAATGTTAAATATTCACTTTTGATTCCTAGGCCAGCGCTAACAGCATACACGTCTTTATTCATTGCCAGACAATACCAAGAACTGACATGCTGGATAGATAAATAGAACGTAGTGTAGGTCATGTGTGAGGTAATGCACACACCAAAGGGTGTCTTGGGCCATCTCCAGCTAGATGAGCAAGGCACACACGGTTCATATTAGAGGACGCTTATTCTAAGGCGAGCAAGAGAAGCTTTGCCGGGTATGCAGCGTACGGATCCTCGTTCCTGGCTACAATCGAACAAGAGTTGAAAGGTCCCCATGAGCTGGTTTCCTCAACACTGAGAACTGTACCCCTAGGCTATAAAAAATGACTGAATGACAGTAGTCTTCATCAGAAGCAGTCTTTAACGTGGCTGACTTCTTCTTTATTGGGTGAGAACATCGACAGTGGACTGAGTAGCGAGCGAGAGGGTGTGGAAGTATGTCTGCTTCACTGCAGATGCATTTTCTCTAACTCTGATCCGCCGATAAATGATCGCAGATCAACGGGAGAACCCAGTCAGCCTAGGATGGAAGCCACGTTGGTTGGTGCTCAGTGCTATGCCGGGCACGTGGTGTGCACGCCAAGTGACAGCGTAGCTAGAGGCTAAATACATGAACGGTGAACACAGCAAGCTGTCGAAGAGTTTAACTCTGTACGCGACGTCCAAGTGTGGCCTTCTCTCCCTGGGCTCGGTGGGTCCACGCCCCTCCCCCGAACCACCTGTTGTGTCTTCTTCCCAATGTTAGCCATGTGGCTCTTGTTCGCTACAGCTTAGCCGTCTTACCACTTCTTTCCATACCCTTCCGTCAAATTACTGCGTTTACTGCCCTTTAAGATGAAGCCTGTAATTCTTGTAGCATTTCTTTACTCATCAGGATTTTACATGCCTGCTCAACTGTGCTATTATTTTTACTGGGATTAGGACTAATTTTATTAGTGCCCTGTTACAAAGTCACGCAGGCGTTGAGGGGTCTGCCTCTAAACACTGTTCTTTCCCAAACCATCTTGTTGGTGTGGCATGTGACTTTGCAGAATGTAAAGATTTTCCAGAAACAGCCACACATTGAGTTTTAGCAGAAACACCCATACTTGAAACAGAATGAGTAAGGACGTGATATGAAATCAACACAGGTTTGACTTTGCTGTTCCCGAGGGTGAGTGGCTGTTGTGCTTGAGTGTTTGAGCGGGTCTCAGCTCTGCGGATGGGAAGACGAGGCAGGAGGGAGAACATTCCAGGCCGAAGGCACAGCGTGTACTAAGGTGCGTTCCATGAGGAGGATGGGACCCAGAGACGTTACATTCAATGCATTTAAAATCCTTCACATTCCACCAGCGTGGGAAAATATTTCATGAAGCCCTTGATTGGAGTTGAAACAGGAGACCTTGACAACCCTCGATGAGGGGGCGGGAAGGAAGGGTATGCACGCTGGCAGGTGTCAGGGGACGCGAGGCGTGCGGGTCCGCAGAAGCAGTGAGGTGCAGGGGCCACAGGAGGCGCAGACACAGAGTATGCTGTGCCTTGTGAACAGAGCCTGGGGTGGGCTTCAGAGGACTAAAGCCAGGACATAAGCACCTTGCCAGGTGCTTGACCTGAGTTTGTGTCCTCCCGAAATTCATGTTGAAATTCTAATCCGGAAGGTGATGTGACTGGAGGGTGGGCCTTTGGAAGGGGATTAGGTCAAGGGGGTGAATCCCCCACGATGGGACCAGTGCCCTTATATGGAGGCCCACAGAGCTCTCTGGCCCCCCCTCTGCCACACGTGAGGACCTTGCAAGAAGGTGCTGTCTGTAAATGAGGTGTAGCCCTCGGACGCCGAATCCACTGTTTCCCTGATCCTGGACTTCCAACCTCTAGCACTGTGAGAAGTAGGTCTCTGCTGTTCATAAACCATTAGGTCTATGATACTTTGTGATAGCAGCCCCAGCGGCCAAATCTCCAGACATTAGTGATGGATAAAAGCCTAAATGGCGACATCAACATTAAGGATGAAGAGGCGGAAGGAGTGGAGGGAGGGTGCCTTCCAGAACTTGCTCTGTTGACAGACCCACCAAAGATGTCCAATCAATAGTCAGGATGACTCCAGATAGAAACATCTGGTATCTGATCTCATTCCGCCCGCGTGTGTACCTGCGGGCTAGGGTCCGCCAGCCCCAGCAAGGTGGCTGGCGTGTGTCCTGGCTTACAAGTGATGTGCCCTGAAGAGCCTGGGCAGTCGGCGAGCAACCACTGACCTGGGAGAGCCCCCACCCGGGTCCTGCGCCAGCACACGGGTCAGCCAGGCGGCGCCCTGGCCTTCGCCAGCCTGGGTCTGTGGCCAAGGAGAGAGAGAGGGACAGGGAAGGAGGCACCTGTGTGGAGAGCTCAACGGGCTGTTCCACATGCTTGAAAAGAAAAAGAACTCATTCTCATTTGGTGCTTGGGAGACGGTATTTCATTTGTAACTCAAGTCGTAGGGAAGCCCCGGCAGAAAGAGGTTCAAAATCAGCCTTTGGAGTCCAGTGAATAAGCTCGAGTTCAAAATAAATTCATAAATGTATCTAAGTTGCTAGAAGAATAAATCTTCAGACGTCTTAGGAGCTGAGACCATGGCAGCTGTAGGTGCCACGGGAGGCAGCGGACGGGGTGGGAAGAGCCAACGATTCCAGGAAGTCCGTTGCAGTTGGAGGTAAAAAGGACCGGAACTCAGGTGGTCTAGGCATTGGGCGAGGGGGGAGCACCTGAAATGGAGGCAGTTTGTACTTGGGCAGGAATCTTTTGTGCTTCAGGCCGGAAATTACCTGCATTTCCAGGCGTCCTCGCTTGGCGCTGTGCCTTCTGAGGACTCCACTGACCGCTGGCTCCCAGCCTCTGTGGTCACCCGCTCGTGCCTGCCTGCATCCTGACGACAGCCGCACACCCATGTCCCTGGGCCCTCGCTGTCTAGGTGACTCAAGATGAGGCAGCTCCCAGTCTCCACCCAGCACCTAATAAGGCCTCCTGGCTGAAGGCCAGCTGGCTCCCCGGAAAGGATGCAGCGGAGGAAGAGGGGGGGATGCTTCTGGAGACAGCCCGTGACACCTGCACTCAGAGCAGCACATTGTCAAGTGTCCCCTGCGCGTGCCTGGGCCCCCGGGAGGCACCCTGCCCTCCTAGCTGGGGAGGACGCACAGGAGGGCTCTGCTTGTGGCCCCGGGAGCGGAGGAGGGTCCCCGGCCACGCCCACCGGCTCCCCGCTCAGCCAGGAAACCCGCCTGTCCCCACCTGCAGGCAGGCCCACCCACGCGCTGAGATCATTCCTAGCCTTGGGCAACGGGTTTCTAAGGAAGCATTGGCTCATGCAACCTGGGCTGGGCGCGAGCCCTCCTTCCTGGGTCCAGGGCCCCGTGCCAGGGAGCCAGGCCTGCGCCTGCGAGCGCAGACCGGCATTCTGGAAGGTGCAGGAGACCTCACGGACGCGTCGCTGAACCCCCAGCCGACCTGGGGCTCGGCCATCATTGTCCCCATTCTGTGCAGGGCGTGCTGGAGTTCAGCGACGTCAGGCCTCTGCCCCGTGGGGCCCTGCCCCGTGCCACGTCGCCGAGTCTTCTGGGTGGCCTTATCCCGGCCTCCCCGGGGCTCCTCATCCACGCGCCTCCCGTCGTCAGGCCGCCCGTAGGGGTGGTAAGCGTGGTGATGCAACTCAGAGAGGCACCCGGCCTCCGCCTTGGGCCACCTGCCCACCCCCAGGGCCCCCCAGCTGCCCGCCCGTCCTGCCAGATTCCTGCCTCGGGGCCCTTCTGGCCAGTCCCGGGCTCGGCGCCCCAGCCCCGGCGCGGCGTCGGGGTGAGGCTGCCCGGGCCGTCTTGTCAGCAGCCACTCTGTTCGGAAAACACCCCTAGGCCTCCAGCTGCAGGACAGGAAGGAGGCACTGGTACGTAAAGTCACGTGGCTCGTGGCCGCCGCCTCGGGGAGGCCTCCTGGGAGTGTCTGCCGGGCGGGTGAGCCAGCAGGGGCGACGCTGGCCTGCAGGTCACCTGGCCCGGCGGCGGCCGAGACTGTCACCCTCAGAGAGCCGCTCACCGCCCGTCCTGTGGACTCTCCCTGGCCCTTCTGCCTCTGTTCTCAGCACAGTGCCCTCCCCGCCCCCACACCCCCGAGCCCCCAGCCCCTGCGGGCAGGCCTGGTCGGGAACCTGCCGCAGTCCGTGCCTTTGCGTGGGTCACACTCCCGCGCGTCACCCGTTGCCCCGCCCGACCTGATGGCGGTCCGCAGTGGCACACGTATCCTGGGTGCCCTTGAAATGCTTTCAACAAGGGAAACTGAATGGGCCGCGTTTCCCGCCCGGCTGACAGGGAGGAAGGACTTTGTTCCGTGCGGAGTGGCCGTGGCCCGCGTTTCCTCTGCCATATGCTTTGTCTCGCTAATACCATGTTGGAATTATTTCCTTAATTTCTAAAGCTGCATGTGCGGAAATGGCTTATATTTCCTGTTTTGATAAACTAATAGAATTTTACTGGGAACCTTGTTCCCAAGTTGGCTTTCTTCTTTGTTTTTGGCCTCTTTTTTGGACTAAAAGGATAATTCTATAAAGTCAAGCCCGACCAGACTTGTGGCCAAAACAAGGACTTGTATAGATTTTTTTTTTACCTTAAATATGAAAAAGGGCTACTTTTGTGCAGTCAGGAATGTCTGTCTTCTGTGTCTGTTAGACTGGGCTGTTCAGTATCCCCCCTGCACAGGAAGCCTGGGTTCGATGCCGGGGGCAACCCAGCAGTAGAATATCTGTAAATTCCCTACAGAGACTTGCTCTTTTTGGCTGGAGGTATCTTGGCTGAGAAAGACTTTCTTGGACAAGAAGTTTCTTGGAACATGCGGAGGACAAAATATTCTTTGTTTGAGGACAAATGAGTTTTGTTCTTGGGTCTTCATATAAATTTGGTTAATACTCATTTCTTATGTGCGATTCGAGAGCAATGCCCCACATTTTTTCCTCTTTCATTTGTAAATATTGTATCGACTTTAAACAATACTCACGTCTGCAGAAACCTGGGTCCATGTCCACGGATTTGGTCCCTTCATATACATGGATCGTTCACACTGGTGGTTACAGAAATAGCTCGTCCTGAAGAGTCCAGATCTTTTGTGTGTTTTATTTCCTGGCATTCAAGTTGTTATTTAAACCTATTTTTAAATGTCCTAAATATGAGGACAGATCTGCCACTGGGAGAAGTGAGAAAAGCCATTTTCTCGAAGTTTCGAAGGAGGCCACTCCTCAGGCACGTCCGAAGGAATGTGTCTGTTGGGCCCCGGGAGGTAAGGAAAGCCTTTCCTCTCTGCTATGTGATACCCAGGGAAGGCAGAAAGATTCTCCACTCCCCTGATGCGAGTAGATTGCTCAAATAAGAGGCAAGGCCAGCCTCACGTGGAACCAGATGTCCCCTTAATCTTGCAGCTGCGTCTACACATACCTACTCCGACGAGACTGGGTTCCATTTATAGATGGCACAGCAGTCTCTGTTGGCAGCTCAAGGCAAGAAGTTCTCTGCCTGAACCTCATAGATGCCGGACTCAGGAAGCTAGACCTCTGTTCTCCCAGAGACAAAAGACCCCCCCAAGGAATGTGTCATGCACCGAGGGGGATTTGGATGTGTCCAGGATGAACTGAATGTCCATGCAAAGGCACATATTTTCAAATCTGCCTAAATGGAATGATGCCAAGATTCAGATAAGGTTCCGAAGAAAAGAATTCCTGTATAAAAAGCTGACCAAAAAAAAAAAAATCTCTTGCTCAAAGGTCTCCCCGTTGCCCCTAGAAACAGTGTCTGTTGCGTTCCACTTGAGTGGAATATCCAAGGTTTCTAGAAAATTTATCTATGCCTTTACAGTGCCAGTTGCCTCTTATGCAATCCGGGTCAGTCTTAATTCCTAGAATTTCTAGTTAGTGCAACAATGCTGCTAGCAGTTCAGGGCAGGGGAAAATTCAGAAGAGAAGAGTCTAACAGGATGTTCTGAGTAAGGAAATGAGAACTGAACATTTTTTGTGGCACCATGATTGGTGAGAAGCTCAGCCACTGAGTCCTGAGTGCCCAGAGCCTCCCTGAACGGGCTGTAGGTGGCTGGGGTCAGAGGGAGTCTGGGGGACGGCACTCTTCTAGAACTACAGGCCCGAGTCCACTTCGGGCACGGAAGGCATGGAACTCGTGGGGAATATGCTTCCTTCTCCGCTGAAGGAGGTGGCTTTGCAGGAGGCCAGTGCAACGTGCCTGCGTAGAGAGCATGTTAGAAAGTGGGTCCCGATGCAGGAAATCTGAGGGGGGAGCCTGGGTTCCTGAGTAGTGCCCAGGTGACACGGGCGATGCGTCCATGCCCTGCGCCGGGGGTGCCTAGGGTCCAGAATAGGACGGCAGCGTTCCAAGCGCAGACTAATCACATCTTAGATGTTATGTGTAACGCAGGAGGGGGGAGCCCCAGCAATCTATCAGCCCCCTTCCCATACCCCTGCCCCCCCCACCCTGTGAGGTGGGCCCAGTACAGCCCCAGGGAAAGGGCCCGACTAGGCTAGGCCTCTCCATGAGCTGACCCAGCCTCTCTGACTCTTCCTTCCACAGCCCCTCTTCTCCATGATACTCGCCATAATTTAAAGTATGCAGGTTCCCTTGCTTGTTCACTGAATTTCCTTGTCAGCTGGTGCACATTGTCTATTCCCCACTCTACACCCCACTGCCCAGCACCGTGCTTGGCCCAAAGTAAGCATTCAGTGAAGAACAAGGGAAGGAACGGATGAGTGAATTTAAAGTATCTCCGGGCCCCCTCCTACGGCCATGTTTGCGAGGAACTGGGGAGGCAGGAGCTCGGTCGCTGCTGCAGTTGAGGGAGAGTCTTTCCTGGACCCCTCCCATCCAGAAGCGCATGGCGTGGGCCCCTGCATGGTTCCGGAGCCCGTGAGGGAGCGGTTCCTGTGTGAGGGCGAGGACACGTGAATGCGTGCGTGTCAGATTCAGGCATTCTCAAGGGCGTGGAGGCCCCTCCCAGCATGCGTGGGTCTTCTCCACAATTGGTCCCATCGCGAGTCCCGCTCCGCCCTGGGATGAAGGACATCCAGACAAGCTCCGTTGACTGGTGTGGCATGCTCCGTGACAGTGGACACTTTGCACACCCAAGCAGCATCTCCTCCATGCACGTCGAGACGGCATGTTCAGTTATAGGCATGGCTGCAGGGGACCGTAGGGAGGGAGGGTAGGGGGCAGGAAGATTGCTCTACAGAGTGGAGCCCATGTGAATTCAGACTTGACATGAGAACTCACCTGATGCTCCCCTAGAACCTTGGAGCCACAGATGGAAAGCATGCCCTCCTAGGAACACCGAGGTTGAAAGCCTAGACCCAGGCCAACCTGTCATCTTCAAGGGTGGTGGGCGGACTCTTGAGTTGGGTGTGCGGTGGGAAACTGGCCATCTTTACCAGGGAGGTGACGAGAAGGATCGTGGTTTGTCTCTGAGTTGCAGTGAGCAGTTGAATCAAGGGGGGGAGCCAAGGGCTCGGAGCATGGCCGGCTGCTGGGGGGAGCCCTTAGTGCTCTTCCATTCAGGGACCCAGACGGGGACCCACACAGCAGTTCACAGACTCTTCATGCAGGGTCCTCAGGAGGACATTCGTATCTGAGAATGTTCCAGAGCCCACAGCTCATCAGGGAATACCGAGGCTCAGGTCTGAGACTTGTTTAGTCTCTAAGAGATGTCTGGAACTCACCCTCTGCCCTAATAAATACTGTGCTCATCCTGGAGTCTGACATTCCAACTCATGGTGCTCAGAGCTCTTAGGTCCCGGGATTCATAACGATTCCTCTTAGGATGTGCAAGATGCAAGGTACCCATGGGAAAATACACTCACACACCCCACACCACATCACTCACACACACACATCACATCACACAGACAGGCACACAGGGCTGGAATCTCCATGATGGGAATTGGCTGTGACTTGTACGAGGCCACCTGCCTCCCGATGACCTATTCCTCACCTCCTGAGACACGGTACCTGAGCCATGGCACATGGCTGAGGAAGTGTCAGGATTGGGGGTGATCACACCTACAAATCCCAGCTCCAAGAGCAAAACAGCGCTATTGAATTTCAAGCAGATTATGAAGAATGCATTTCTATACTAAGTCCCGTGTACATCCTAAGCCTAGGACAGAAAGTCTGTTAGATCCATTTAACACCTTTAAAATCATTTCAACCATTGATTTATATCCAGGGATTTGGCAAGTGGCTTTAAAATCAAAATTAAAAATAGCCTCTGAAATACCAGATGGAGAATGTGCGTTTATGCTTCACCCTTTAGACCGAGGAGTCCCCCTACCCCTTCCAGACAACTGGCAGATGAGTTACTGTGCGAACCAGGGACACTGCCAAGCCACCTACTCGTGTCCCAGTCGTACGTAATACAGAGTATAAATGTGGCGGCCCCTCTAAACGTCTCCCTTTGGCGTTCAGGGTAATCCATAAAACCGATGGCTTAGCATGGAGCCGGACTTGTAAAAGCCAAATATTCAAAATTGTGGGATTTTAAAACGAGCCCCACTATAGATAAACGTTGAAACCATTAAAAAAAAATGGCAAATACCTAGAAACGTATTTTGAAGGCCTGGAAGGATTTTAAATGTGTTTACTTTTATACTGTGAACTCAGGCTGTCTCAGAGGAAGATAACCAAGAGACCCAAAAGACTTCGAGGTGTTGGTTTGAGATTCTCAGATTTGTTTGAATTCTTCAGAGCAGTGACTGGTGCACCAGAGACTGAGGAGGTAAAGGGCCGTTGGAGGGACACAGGGTCCCTCTCGTAGAAAGTTGTTAGCCCAGGAAAGGAATTTGTCATGTCTACAGAAAGAACATTGAGTAGTTATTGTGATCTTAGGTAAACTCCGGCCAGATGGTTTGGAGTCAGAGTTCACTTGTGTGCCCGTCCGAGGCTGCATGTCCAGGAAGGCTGTCACAGACAAGCAGGTGTCACAGAGGTGGCCAGGCAATACCGTGTCCCTTTCCACATGAGCATCGGTACCAAGCCAAGAACGGGGAAGATTCCGGCTGATGTGCTGGCACAAGAAACAGACAGAAAGCTTAACAGGAGTTCCCAGGTGACCATCCTGTTTAGTCCCTAAGACCTAACTTAGAAGAAATGGAACAGATGTGGCAAAATGCACTTGTGCGTCAGGTTGGAATGGTCTGTTTTCTGGGGAGTGTTACTTGCATGGTAAAGTCCAGCTCGGCACACACTGGAAGCTGATGGCATCCAGGGTCCCGGGAGTATCAGTGCCTGCCAACCAGGGGGTCTGGCCCAGGATGACGCGCCAGACATGGACTCCTGTGCTCCCTGCCGCTGTAACTCACGTGTCCTGTGGATGGGGGAGGCGGGGCTCATCAGGAAGGGGAGAGAAGAGGTCAATCTGATTGTCACGTCCTACTCAAAATGCTTAGTACTGTCAACGGTCTGAAAAGAAGAGCTCAGAGTCCAGAGTCCAAGTCCATCCTTTACCTGAAATACTGAGATCAAAGCCTCCAATCCCATTGGGATTGTCCAGGCCCAGAACCCCCTGACTTATTCACTGTCTTCACTGAGGTGCTCTATCTCGGCACCTGACAAAAAGTCTGCTTCATAAATCCTTGCGAAAGCCTCTTCCGTCCATCCCCTCCTCCCCCCTGCAGACCAACGGGTCTCACAGAGTGAAGGGACGGGGTGTCCCCTGCTGGTGCCACCGAGGACGTCCAGAACCTCGGTGGCGGAGGTGAGGGTTTGCACCACCTGACGGGCGCGTTTGTGAGGTCCTCCTCCCCGTGGGAAGCCCCTCTCCCTTCACTGCAGTGGCACCCGTGGTGTGTGATGGGGACCCAGCGTGGAACGTAGCGCGATCCTGCCCACCGTGAACACCCCCTCCTCTGGGAGGCACCCCCCCCCCATTTCCCAGAGAACAGGGCCGCCTCCTGTGTGCCTGGAGCGCCTCCTTCACTCTGAAGTACCTAACAGAGTGTCCTCACGGGCTCGCTTCACGTGGATCCCTGCGCTCAGGGAGCGTTCTCCCTGACGTTGCAGACCCAGGACGAGTTCGGCATCTGGCAGTTATCACCTTTAAAAGGCGGTGGTGACCATAGAAGGCACAGCACCAAGAGGGACCCGAATGTAAATTCCGGAGTCTGGGCAACGACGACTCGTTGCCGTAGGCTCACGGACAAACGTGCCTCTCTGCAGGGAAGGTTGATAGTTGGGAGAATGCGATGCGTGGGGGGAAGGGAGTGGACAGGAAATCTCTGTACTTTTTGCTGTGGGCCTACACCTGCTCTAAAAATTGACGTCGCTTTGCTTGTTTTTATTTTTTTAAGTTTATTTATAATTAGAGAGTGTGGGAAGGTGAGGCAGAGAGAGAGAGAGAGAGAGAGAATCCCAAGCAGGCTCTGCGATGTCGGCGCAGAGCCAGACGTGGGGCTCGAGCTCATGGACTGTGAGATCACAGCCTGAGCTAAGACCAAGAGTCAGACGCTCAGTGGCCTGAGCCCCCCAGGCGCCCCAAAGTCTGTTTGTTCTGAATGAAGAGCTAGCGGCCGGGGCTGGACCCCCTCGCGGCAGATGGTGTTGTAACACCTGCCGGTAGCGATGGCATTGGGCTAATGTTTTCTTTGTGCTGGTTTTTTGCAGGGCGTGAAGAAGTTCGACGTGCCCTGTGGCGGCAGAGACTGTAGTGGAGGCTGCCAGTGCTTCCCCGAGAAAGGAGGGCGGGTAAGTCACAGCGTCGCCACCAACCGCTCTTCCTGACACTCACGCCTAAACCGAGCGCCTTCGGTCGCCTGATTAAGGCACCTGCATGCTCTGCGGAGGAATTTAACGCAGGCGTGTTTTCCCACGCTGGGATAAGCAATAACATGGGCAATGTCTGCTCGCTGCACACCACTCTCCAAACGGGTTGAGAACACGGATAACTTCCTTCCACACCTTTTCTCTTGTCCGTTGTTACGCCTGTGAGTTTATGCATAAACATGTATACTACGTGGAGCAGACGTGGCTCTGTCTACACCCCTCCCAGTATAAATATTCTCATGTTCTAGAGGACGCAAGCATCCTCTATGGAGAGTCAGTCTCTGTTTTAAAATTATTCTGCCCACCTCTGAACGTCCTTCCTGTAGCGCATTTCATCAGGTAAGTCCGAGAAAAGAGCTCGCCCCGCACCAGAACCTGGAATGTGGACCGATATGGGTTCCTTACGTGCAGTCGAAAGGACCGGCTTTCCCGATGCCGTTACAGCAGATGTTGGGTCCTGGCATTACTGATTTTGAGAAGAGATTGTTTGTATTTATCTGTGTAAGCCCGTGTTCGCGCGGGGAGCGTATTTCGTTTTGGGCCACAGTGTTTTGACGTTTCACACGTTGGGATTGCGTTTCCCTGTGGGGGCCCTGCTCGTGATCCTCTGCCAGGGGCCAGGACCTGAGAGGTGACTGGGACGCATTGCCTGTGTTCCCGTCGCCACTGAATCAGCGCCCCTTGCTGGAGCTCGGCGGGGCCAGTTGGCGGCCGGCTGGGCGCTGCACCCTCTCCTACCCGAGTCCCCTCCACTAGTCAAACATGTAAAATTTGTGACTGATAACGAACCTCTTTACAAACATGGTGGTCTCGGTAACACGTGACCGACTAACCGTCGTTTCAGTGCCGCAGACCGCCGCGGAGGGGGCTTCTTGCCACCGGCCCAGAGCTTCCGTCCCCACATGCTGCGTCCTTTGTGAGTTATGGTCCTCAAGGCAGTTGTTGCTGCTGTTGACTTAGCCAAGTTTCCTCTGCTTGGAATGGGGATGTTGTTCTTTAAAAATTGTCCATCGAGGAACGCCTGGGTGGTTCAGTTGGTCAAGCATCCAACTCTTGATTCTGGCTCAGGTCATGATCTCACATGAGTTCATGGTTCGAGCCCCACGTCGGGCTCTGCACGGTCAGCATGGAGCCCGCTTGGGATTCTCGCTCTCCCTCTCTCTGTGTCCCTTTCAGGCTCTCACGTGCCTGCGGATTCTCTCTCACAATAAATAAATAAACTGAAAAATAAGAAAAGATTTGCTGATCAAAGATTACACATCAGCATTTAACAAGGTTTAAGCATTTTTTTTAATATATGGTAGCCATTGCATGAGATTTAAAATCCCCCTGGGTCCCTTGCTATTGATTCTCCCAGTGATGCTTCTGGAGCAGGGATGAGAATGCCTGATTCAGAGCTCTCCCTCCCCAGGGCCTGGCCCGGCCTGGCCGTATATGGGCAAGAAGAAGATGCATTAATGGTTTACAGATATCTGTGGGACTGGCCTGTGTAAGAGGGAATTCAGCTCCAGAGAGACTCTGCATTCTTCTCCATGTGATCAGCCAAACAGAACCCAAACAGAGCAGAGATACGGGGTCTATTCCTTTTCACCTTTTATGATTGTTTAATGCAGAACCAATATAGTGACATCTCCCTTAGCAGTTTTATACGGATTTTGTTCTTCAGCAAAGATAGTTCATTCTGATAATTTTTTTTTAACCCAAGGATCATTAACATACAGTGCCCTGTTAGTTTCGGGTGTTGGGTATAATGATTCAACAATTCTATGCATTCCTCTGCGCTCATCAAGATAGCATGCTCTTAATCTCCTTTATCTGTCTCTCTCCCCCACCCCCACCCACTTCTCTGCCGACCACCAGCTTGTTCTCTGTACTTAAGTGTCTGGTTTTTTTGTTTGTCTCTTTTTTTCTTTGTTTGCTCGTTTGTTTTGTTTCTTAAATTCCACATGAGTGAGATCATATGGCGTTTGTTTTTCTCCAGCTGACTTACTTCACTTAGCATAGTATTTTATTTTACTGTGTAGTTATGGACTCTGAGGGAATTCCAGACATCTTCTCAGAGCGGTTATGAGGATGGAGATTTCTAAGGGTCCCTAGGTCTCTCTAAGTCAGTCAGCTTGCACTGAGAGCTTTTGATTTCCCATCAGCCCTCATCCACAACATAGCCTGACACTGTGGCTATCCGTGGCCAAGTAGATAATCGACACATTCTGGTTAATGCGAGTAATCCAGAACCCCGCACAGGCTTGACTTGCCTCTAATTCGTCAGACAGGTTATGCTAACAGTAAGGTGACATACAGCAGTTGTTCAAGAGACAGAGGCGTGTGGTAGCCACTTGGGGGCCTGGCCTGTGGGACCCACCACGTGTAGTGTGCAGGCTCCGTTTGCCCCGCCTTTGCACCGCCCAGCGCTCCCGCCGCAGTGGGCCCCACAGACACAGGCTGGGTTGTCTCAGCAGTCGGCTCCGGGCCCGCCCCGGGGACCCACGTGTCCCCCTGGGTATTAGTCAACCAGAGGATAGAAAGGCTGATGCTAAATGGTAAGAAAAAAACTACGAAGGAGAGAGAAATGATACCATTTACCGTGTTCTGCGGGCTGAGCCCGTATTAGTGGAGATGCCCGTTGTCGGGGCACTTTCGTCCACCTCATTAACGCGCTCGTTAAGGGGCAACACCCACTCCAGTTCCAGAAGCCTGGTGTACGCGCACTAAATATTTGCTAATTAACAAATTTACCCAGATGTGTTCCTGGAGACGCCAGGGCTATTTCTGCCCTATTCTTGGATTGATAATATTTTTTAAAAGTAACGTAATGCATAAAAATAGCAGCTGGACGGAGTCTGCTGTGAGAGAGCTGAGTGCATACTTCGTCCTTTCCCACAGCCCCCCTAGGGTCCCTTGCCGTGTATTTTCCCCATGGTGCTTCTGGAGCAGGGATGACAATGCCTTGCCGCAGAGCCCTCTGCTCCCGAGGCCCTGGGCAGCCCGGCCTTATATGGGCACGGGGTAGAGTTCACTCGCTCCTCGCCATGGTGACAGCCGCCATCAGAAGCCGCCTGTTACTGGATAACTTTTGGACTCTGAGCAGAAATCACAAATGTGCCGTGGATGCTGATTCCAAATGAATTCTCACATTACCGAATGAATAGGTTCAGTGTAAAGCGTGTGCAGCCCGCTTCCCCAGCCCTGGCTGGTGGGCGGTGGGTCGGCGCAGGGAGAAGGTCGTTTCTCGCAGGCAGAGCCGGCCAGCCCTGTGGGTAAACCGTTCCAGCAGCAGCCGGGGTGTCCGCCGTCCACGCGCTCTGCACCCCCCAGTCAGAGCTGGGAGGTTCGGACGGTGCGCTAGGCCCTGGGCCCTAGTTCACATGACAGGGAAGGAGCACGTGACGTGGGGGTGGGGGGATGCCCTGCTGCAGTGCGGTCCAGAGCGCAAGTCAAGTCTTCAGGCTTCGAGCTCTCCTGCCCGTCTTCCTGTTGCCAGATGGTACCCTACACAGAGGAGATTCTCCGCGGTTGGGAGGGAAGGACACAGGCCAAATGAGGGGGCCCTGGCCCTCTCCCCTCACGATTAGGGTGCTCCGGCCATATCTCTACCCTTCCCTTCAGTGGTTCAATGAGCGAAACCAAACTTCAAGGAAAGAACTGGTACTTTTTTTAAAAGAGAGTGAGAGCAGAGGAGGGACAGAGAGAGAGAGAATCCCAAGCAGGCTCTGTGCTGTCAGGACACAGCCTGAGCCGAGATCAAGAATCAGATGCTTTACCAACTGAGCCACCCAGGTATCCCTAAATGAATCGATAATTTTTTGCTGTTTGGGGGTGTCTATTTAAAATAAACTATTGGTCACCTGGGTGGCTCAGTCGGTTGAGCGTCCAACATCAGCTCAGGTCGTGATCTCAGGGGTCATGAGTTCGAGCCCTGCATCGGGCTCTGTGCTGTCAGTGCAGAGCCTGCTTGGGATTCTCTCTCTCCCTCTGTCTCTCTGCCCCTCCCCAGCTCATGTTCTCTCTCTCTCTCTTCCTCCCTCCCTCTCTCTCTCAAAAATAAACATTAAAAAAATAAAATAAAATAAACAATTGTGTATATACTTAAATTTAAAGGACTAATTAAAAGGTATAAGTCCCACCTCACCAATATCGCACAGGGCGATGGGCATGATGGAAGTCGGACAACTAACTTCTCCGAGTTCTCTGCCGCTGACGGCCCTATGGCCGCCATTACAGAGCTGTCCAGCCCCCTCACCTGTCTTTAGTTGCCTTACTCTTTCTTTCTTCATATATTTTATATTTTTCTTTTCTCTGTTGGGGATGGAAGTCCATTGGATGGAAAGCATTAGAGTTCATTTCTGTTGCAGAACTTCCGCCAGAGCAGCGGAATGCACCGAGTGCTACGGAGGTCGACAGTATAGACAACAGTAAGGAGAGCAGGCGAGGCGTGCAGTTCAACACATAAAGACATCTTTGTCTTTGCTCGTTAACTTACCCAGAGGTTGTGAAATTCTCAGGTTTCTCCAGCTGAGGTCAGTTTGAATTCGTTACTTCAGTTCCTTCCGCAGGTTTGTGTCCCCCCACCCCACCCCCCGGCCCTTCGCCTTCAGACCGTGAACTCGGGTCAGATAGCTTATTGCAACTTTTGAATTGGGGTACCTGTTTCCCCAGAAGTCAGAAATTTTAGAAATTGGTAAATACCAAGGTGCTTTTTAGGTCCACATTGTTGGGACTTAAGGAGATGGTCAAAGGACGCCTAGATGGCTCAATTGGTTGGGTGGCTGACTTCGGCTCAGGTCACTATCTCACGGTTTGTGGGTTCGAGCCCCGTGTCGGGCTCTGTGCTGACAGCTCGGAGCCTGGAGCCTGCTTCAGATTCTGTGTCTCCCTCTCTCTCTGATCCTCCCCTGCTTATGCTGTCTCTCTCTCTCTCAGAAATAAACATTAAAAAATTAAATTAAAAAAAAAAAAAAGGAGATGGTCAGTCTGCAGTGAAAAAAAGAGAACCCACAGCTTTGGTTCCCAGAGCTCTGTCCTCAGCCCCCACGTGAGGGCATTGGTACCCACCCCACCCCACCCCACCCCCGCCCCTGCCACTCAGCACTCAGCCACCCGCTCGCCTCCCGCCCCTGCCATGGGCCTGACAGCGTGAACCATGGGACCAGAGACAAGCACCTCACATGCATGGTGGTGACGCCTCACGCCAAGCTGTGTATAGCTGCCGTGTTCTTTCATGCAGCCCGGAGTTTCCCACAGTCTGTGGGTCCCTGGACTGGAGTCAAAGTATGAGTAAATAATTCGTAACCTCACAAGATTCCTTAAATTCAACAATGTAAATCAAAGCAAAAGGAGCAAGAGACACTGAGCGAAAGGGGACGCAGGGGAGAGTGGACAGAGGACTCTGGCGGGGGGTCGAGGGGGGAGCAGGTGCCCTGTGACAGTGAAAAGATTCATTGTATTTGGCCACTTGCTATCGGCTCAAAGGAGAGGCGAGCAAGAGATGAAGGGAGGCAGAGCCCTGGCCCCAGACACGGGGGCAGAGGGACCCAGGGCAGCTAAGAACAGCAAGTGATGGGCAAGATCTTCTCTGTGAGGTGAGCTGCAGTCTTGCTGAGAAAAGTGCCTTCTATCCTGTGTCGCAGATCGTAAACCTTACCCTTAAATGTGAGTAGCCAGGATTGCAAAATAACATTGAATTTCGTCTCAGAAATGACTCAGTACAAATCTGAAAAGTGGGCAGAGCGCCGCAGTGCTACGAGAAGTCTTCAGAACATATGCGCTGTGCGTGGCCACGCCTGCCTTAGCTTTCCATGGCAACGTGGTCATCACCTTCGTTATCCGGAGAGGCTCGCATGTGCGGGATCAGAATGTCGGTGCCACTATGGCAGACGTCTGTTCAGACAAGCTGCTGTTTTCCCAGCACTTTCTCATGGGATCCTCAGTACTTTAACAGAAGTCACCTCCAGGGGTGCCGAGGGGTGGAGGTGGGGCTCAGTTGAGCATCCAGCTTCCACTTAGGTCATGATTTTGTGGTCATGACCCACATCGGACTCTGTGCTGAGAGCTAGGAGCCTGCAGCCTGCTTTGGGTTCTGTGTCTCCCTCTCTGTCTCCTCCTCCCCTGCTCTCTGTCCCTCTCTCTCTAAAATAGAAAAAAGCATTAAAAAAAAATTTAGGATCCACCTCCAATGTTTTATAAACCATCACAGTCCAGAAAGGACAACGAATTATTCAGAAATCGCCGGGACATGACCTGGGTGCTGGGCTTTTGTAACACCTGTCCACGCATAGGCCTCACCTGTTTTGAAAATCATGTGGCTCCTTTTATCACGCTTTTGAAACAGCGGTAGCTCTGGCTCATCTGATGCTGCAATTGCTGCAGCGACTTGTTTATGTGTTTATTTTCTATGGTGAAACTAGTCTTGCAGCAGGTCTGGACAGGGTCCACTTAGCTTGTAGGTCACAGGTAGTGATGGCTTGTATGTGAGAAAACCCCGCTTCCTGTCAGTCATGGAAACTTGCATGCCTTCAACACTCAGATAAGCGCTGCGTACCGTCTACAAGCAAGGCACTTGTCGAAGCGAAGGGGGTGCATGAGTGAATAGGGGGGTGCCCTGGACAGCACAGGGCAAGGGCCCCGAGGTAAGGGTGTGCCCTGAGTGCTTAAGGGACAGCGAAGGGAGACACTGGTGCAAGGCAAGGTCCAAGGGTAAAGGTCAGGGGTGGCGAGAAGATTGTGTCCAAGTCTTAGGGAGGTGAGAAGCCATTTAAGAGATATCCTTAAAGAAGTCATGTAACTTATAACTACAGTCACAGAGCTCTTCGTGTGGGGAGGCTGGTGAGGTTCATGAAAATGCCATGAAACAGTAGATTATACACAGCGGTAGTTGGAGACTAGAATTTGAAAAACAATGTATTCGTTTGACACGTACTGATTACAGATGTACCACGTGCCGGGTCGCATCTCGGCACCAGGAATACAGAAGCACACAAAGCAGTCAGTAACCCGAATCTTTTGGAGCTTGCTAGCTCCGTGCTCTCCAAAAGAATTTTCTGCAAAGATGGAAGTGTTCTATAGCTACACTGTCCATCATGGCTACCTGGAGCATTTAAAATATAGTCAGAGAGGGACGCCTGGGTGGCTTAGTCGGTTAAGCGTCCCACTTGTGCTTAGGTCATGATCTCACGGTTCGTGGGTTCGAGCCCCACATCGGGCTCTGTGCTGACAGCCAGCTCTGAGCCTGGAGCCTGTTTCAGAGTCTGTGACTCCCTCTCTCTCTGACCCTCCCCTGCTCATGCTGTCTCTCTTTCTCTCCTAGAAATAAATAAAAAACATTAAAAAAAATTTTTTTTTAAATGTAGTCAGAGAAATTTTAAATTGTATTTCATCTTAGTTAACAAAAATTCAAATTAAATAGCCCCTGTGGCTACTATATGGAAGATCACAGTTCTAGTGAGTGTGGAGGTAGAGAGTAGGGGCGACTATGAACTCACTGTGAATCTATAGGCATGTTCTAGATACCAAATCCTAGACAAAAATAAAGCACAATATAAAGTCAGGGTTTTGTGGCAGTAAGACCAAGATTGCAACCTACTAGATTTATATCTTTACAAAAAAGATGTTATTTCAAGAACGTAGAGACGCGTGAGCAGGGCACACTGGAAGTGGTGTCGTTAGTGAACGTGATTCACCACACCCTCCAGCTTGTCCACGGCCTCAGGGACACTTGGCATTTCCAGCCGTCAGCTCTGAGCAGGGCCTTCCCTTCCAGAAACTCTTTGTCTAGCCGCTCTGGTGCTGGACACCTGTGCTCGCCCAGCCATCGGCTTTGGAACATCAGGCTGTTCTCACTCTCTTCCTGGCACAATTAAGCGTTTTCTTAAAGCAGGGCTTTCAGTAAACGGTTGTAGAAATGCATGAATGGTGCAGCTGGAGAAGAGTGGCTCAGGCCCACTCCCCATTTTACCCAGCCCAATATGGTAATCATTTTATTTCATAAGGACCATTGTGACACTTGTCAGGATTGACAGAAAACTAGCCGGTTCAGAGCTCATCCAAAAGGAAAAATACATTATTAAAACCCTAAAAAGATAAAATGATAATACCACCTCACTGAATGGACTCAGAGAATGTCATTCTGGACAGAATCCGATGGTTGAAAGTCAATGCTTAGAGAGAAAATGTGTTTTCGTTACCATTGAAATCATCGTGGTCTTCAACCCCAGGACAAACTACTCTGGGTTGCTTCCTACCAGTAAAATCTGTTGTTAAATAATGGGAACCGTGCAAGTCACTGGTGAAAATTAATCACAGTCGTTGTGGCCTAGCATTTATCAACCTCAGCAGAAACAGCCCACGACACAACTGCTGACGGGAAGCAGATATCTGACAGACGATGGACTTAGCAGAGGACACGTTAGCAACAGGAGCGGTACGTGTCCACCGAGGGACAATGAAGCATTGGCCCACAGGGTGTCTGGAGTCCCTGAGTGCAAAGGAAGAATCGTAAAGGTCTTCCTTCCTGATTTATCCATTTCTCCCTCTCCTGATGAGCACTATACACAAACACAGCCCAAAAATCGCGTTGGCAGCTCATGCCACGTTGTGTGGCACGTTGTCGCCACTCTGTGCTCCCTAGCGTCCAGGTTCTGCTCATGAAAGATGGCTACCCGGTGCCACAGACACCATAGATCTTCCACAAAGCATCTGTTACTCTGGAAAAACCGGGGTGGGGGGGACACCCACTGTCTCGTTCTGAGAGAGCCACACTTCCAAACGTTCCCCCTCTGAATTTACACCTAAACAGGCGAAGCATAGGGTAGATATTCTCAAAGCCCAAGCAGAAGACGGAGCCACATTGAGAGAAAACCCTTTTTTATTTTTTGTACTTAGGCAGGTCTCTGTTCCCCCAACTCTCTAACCACAATCTGTGATCAGATTTTGTGTGTATGTAGAAAGTATGGTTTCTGCAGATGCACAAAAGTGGCCCTGCAAGGCTGGCCGGCTGGTCAGGGTGGGTGGAGGAGCCCCCAGGAGCCTCCCATGAATTCTGGGCGGTGGCCTGAGCCAGCGGAAGCCCAGGGACCCAGCCCATCCCCGCCAGCCTCTGGCACTCAGGATGGCGACCAAATGATTAAGTGGGCACTGGTCCAAAGTTGACCGTTCTGGGGAAATGGCCTTTCATGGCTTTAAGGAAAATATCACATCAGTCAGTAGCCAGGATAATGATGGTAGTAATGCTTTCGTGTCTTGATTGAAAACCTCACAGAGATGCCAATAGATGTCTGATAAACTGGAGAAAGAGAAATGAACATTTTTACTGTTCTAGAACCAAACCAAACCAAAGCTCTGCTTTTAGAAATCCTTCATTTGTCCTACCTCCTGATGGAATGTTTTGACAAGTATAGCATTAAAGCATTTCCCCTTTCTGTTGCAGAAAGAACACCAGTCTTCAAAGACCTTTGTTTTGTTTTATTCACTTCCAATTCATTCTAAGTAAACAATTGCAGGATTTCTAAAAAGACCGGAGCAAGGTTGTTACCAAGCATGATCTGCTTTCTAGAAGCAAGTCTGAAAACAGAAATGTTGGCTCTGGGTTTGTCATCTGCCCTGCAGGGGAAGAGAGTGCCTCGCACAGTTTGGTCTTGACGTGCCAAAAGTGTGCATGTCCCACACTGCGGTTTCGTCTCAAAGTTCTCCCAAGGTGGGCCATCTGATCAGAGGCTCCGTGCACTCACGTCTAAGTACTTGGACATCACGCTACTTCCATAGCAAAGAGAAAACTAGTAGGTCATGTGGCAAAGTTTTGAAAATACTTTTTGTTTTCTTCCAGAAATAGTAAAAAAATGGTGGAAGGGACCAGACGACCTTCCTGCACACATTTTCCTCACTGAGGGGCCCTTGGAATTTGCCGCCTAAATGAACACATACTGGGGGTGCCCTGGGAAGAAGGAAATCAGGGTCATCTCATCCCTTCTTCTTTTTTTTTTTTTTTAATTTTTTTAATGTTTTATTTATTTCTAGGAGAGAGAGAGACAGCGTGAGCAGGGGAGGGTCAGAGAGAGAGTCACAGACTGAAACAGGCTCCAGGCTCTGAGCTGGCAGTCAGCACAGAGCCCGACGCGGGGCTCGAACCCACGAACCGCAAGATCATGACCTAAGCGAAAGTCGGACGCTTAACCGACTAAGCCACCCAGGCGCCCCGAATCATCCCTTCTTTATGTTCTTCCCTTTATATCAGAGGGAACCACCCTTGTCCTTCAAAGTCACAAGCAGAGATACTGTATACATCACTGGCATCAGGGCAAGCAGAAGATAAATGTATTTCTGACAGCCTTTAGGCATTTCAAAATTTTCTTAAGAAGCTGCTCAACCTGAGGTCCCAAACAGCCTGTGATTCGGAGCCCTCTGACATCCCACCCAAGCTAGTACATTGTGGTGTAGACAACCAAATCATTCAAGTCGTCCGATGTCTGACTCATTTGGGAAGCACAAAGCAGGCCTTCAACAAGACACATGTCCCAACTGATGAGAAAGGTCAAAATATCCCCATCCCCTTCCCTCCCTGTGTCCAGCCCAAAAGTTTAAATTCTGGAAGAATGGAAGCAGGAACAGCCGCCCAAGGAATGCAATACAGACCTTGTATTGAGGTCGATTTCCTCATGAGCCACTGTGAGAGCATTGAAAGTCGCACCATAGGAACAACAGTTTTTGTATCCAAAACACAGTTGGGATGGATAATTCCTAAAGGATTGGAACCAGAAACAGGGGAAGGGGGAAGGCGAAACAAAGTGGAAATGAAATGGAAGTCGTTAATGCTGGGTAAATAATATCTTTGGCCTAATAGTCTTGGGCCGCCTTGTCAGCGTCGATGTTTTCTATTAAATTGCTGTCTTTGCGAAGCCCTGTAACTATCCTTCAAACCTGAAGTCTGGTTTGAATAAAGAAACAGAAGGACGAATGGGTTCTGTGGTGAGCTTGGCCTTGGTAAGAAAAATTAAAGCGCTGGCATGTTTCAGCGCTGCATGGAAGTAATTCTTTTCCTCTAAAAAAATACACTTTAAGTGGCGATAATGGCATTGTTAAAGGCTTGTGAGGATAGTGGTCGTATTTCAAAAGAACGCTGACGACCAGATCCATGTTTCTGCATCGCACCTGTATTTAGTATCTGTCAACAAAAGTAGCGTTTCTCAGATCCGGTAAGAGACCTGGTGCCAGAGCCTTTGAGGACACCCATGCCTGCCAGGAGATGGAACAAAATTAACAGAATTCTGCGAGTCTCTGGGGAGCAATTCTCATTTCGTGTATGTTGATTTTATTTTATTTTATTTTATTTTATTTTATTTTATTTTATTTTATTTTATTTTCTTACAAATAGTTTATCATCAAGTTGGATTCCATGTAACACCCAGTGCTCATCCCCACAAGTGCCCCCCTCCATGCCCATCTCTCCCCTCCCCCACACACACACCCATCAGCCCTCAGTTTGTTCTCAGCATTCAAGAGTCTCTCATGGTTTGCCTCCCTCCCTCTCCCCCACCGTTTCCCCCGTCTTCTCCCCCATGGTCCTCCGTTAAGTTCCTCCTATACGTGCAAACATATGGTATTTGCTTTTAACATTGTGCCCGTCAGCCAGGCCTAGAGAGGAGGCAATCTTTTGCCTGAGCAGCCGGGGGCACCAGGACTAGACCCCCAGGCGAGCGTGTCACAGCCCAGGCCACAGCTCTGCAGCCGGCGGGAGGGGAGGACTGACCAGGAGCCCAGACAATTCAAGCAGAACCCTGAAACATGAGGCCAGACTTCCTGCGCTTGGAGGCCTGGGGGTGAATTCCTCATCCTTTAACACCTGATATTTTACAAATATTTGTGTTTCTCTCCGTAGAATGATAGAATTACGGGTGTAGTACATTGATAAGACTTGTCCCGGTGTCACTGAGGAAAAAGGGAAGAGGGCATCTGAGATTGATGGCAACCTGTTCTGTTCTGTCTTGGGGGCAAAAAACAAAAAAAAACAAACAAACAAAACCTCAGATTAGATCTGTATATGTCCAGAGTAAAGTTCATGTTAAGGACTCCATTAATGAAAAGTGTAGTACATTACTGCAAAAGAGAAGAATCTAAGTCCTAACCAAAAGTGAACCAAAAAATTCAGCTCTCCTTGAAGATCAGAGTTTTCCTTTGAGACTTGCAGAGAACAGTGAGACACACATAAAGTTCCGTAGGCTTCACTGAAAAAGAAACCTGGTGGTAGACATACCACTGGGAAGAAGTTGAATGAGCCTGTTTGAGCCCCTAGGATATTTCTTTCTGTTCCCTTATCAGCTCCACATTTTTCTAGACTTGATTCCTCCTATAGCTGGTGTTTTTCCTGAGCTTGTTTTGCCCTAAAAGACTGTATTTTGAAAGCAAGAGATTCCAGGACGGTGACATCAGCCTGCTTCTCAAGTGTCGTACAGGAGGAAACTGAAGATCATCCCGGGAAGGTAGACTTAGCCTGCACAAGTCACAGGAGAAAGTTCTGTTAGTGCCATAACTGTGTTATACGCAGTCATTTTCAAGCACTCAGTCAAACTGGAGGCAGGGAGAAAGAGGTTGAACTAAGTCAGAGCATTAGGATGTTTACCTAGAAGTCCAGCAAGGCTGAGGTAACACACGTAGCTACGGCATAGCTGTATGGAGAGTTTCGCACGAGTGTCAGCCATCATGGGACCACTGAAACCTGTGCCATCAAAGAGACCACGGTTGGACACTACTGACGGTGGTCCGTCCACCAGAACCCCATCACAGCACACAAGAGGTTGCTCCCATCAGAGCTCTTGAGGAAACTGTAGGAAAGCTTAGCTTTGACACGCACCTGTGTCCCTGCAGGAAGGAGCCCTCCCCCGATCGCACCCGAGGGTATGCACCAGCATGGATGCGCCAGATGCCGGCGCCCACGCACCCCTCCAGCCCAAGCCCCTCCGACCCCAGTGAGCTTTCCCTTCCCTCATCCCTCTACCAGCCCCCAGTCAAATCTTCTTCTCCTCCACATTGACTGATCTCAGCAGGATTAGAGGAAAGCATGTGATCTCCTAACCTTCTACATATTAAACTATCATGTGTTGCCTTAACTGGGTCTCTGACTTCCTGACCTGTTGCTCATGTGAAGACTGTTCTAAGTTTCTCACTTTCCTCCTTTGGTCAGGCCGTCAAATATCAACTTAGCTTCCGAGCAGCTGCCTGACCTGTGTGAAGGGCATGGAGCTGTTTCCCCTCTGGATCTGGATGCTTCTGAACCCCACCATAATATTCTGGCACCCCTCTTTTACCAAACGCAGTCTTGGCATTGGTTCACAAGGGTTGTACTTCTCCCCAACATTCCATTTTTCGTGTAAGTTTTTTGTCATGTTCCTTTTTGTTTCTTGCTTTTTGACTACTGGTGTTCCATGTGTAGAATTAATTTTTAAAGCCCGATCCAAGATTTTACTTTGATTGCTCATGAAGTTGTTACAAGATACAGCCAGCTTTTCTGCCTTGGAGATGGGGACACACAGGCGTTCTCCTGCCCCCGGCCTCTCTCCCTCTTCCTTGTCCAGTACTGAGCTAATTCAAACACAGACATTTCGTGAAGAGGGCTAGTAACCAAAAAGGGGATTTCTAAATGTTAATTGCCACTGGTATTTTTAGGACTTTATTTTGAGGATAGCATCGATGAAAAGGGATATGTAGCCATCTGCATACCCTTGAGTAGAAGAATCAGACTGAGGAAGTAAACAAAAAGAACTTTGTGGATGAAAACGAACTCCTTAATTCCAGAAGACTAAAAGGACTTCTTTAGCAGAAGGAAATAAAATTTAACAAAACGGGTGCCCTTCCAAAATGTCAGTTATCTGGGAAGGAAAGATGAGTAATGGAAATCCCATGTGGATCAGAAAGATGAATAGATTAGTCCCATGAAACTAGCATTGACAGAGGACGAGGGGCCCTGGACCGCCACCCCACACCCCTTCCCAGCAGACACGGAGGCCGTCTGAGAAAGCTTCCGGGATAAGATCATTCTTCTTAGAACTAACATATATAAGATTCAAAAAATAACCCTGATTTTGAAATATGCACGTCATCTGTGTGTGTACATATACGTATGCATATTTATCGGTTCTTATTTAATGTATTTTATGTTTATTAAATATATATTTTATGTGTGTGTGCATGTTTCCAGGAAAAAAACATTTTGCTATCATAGGAAACCCTTTATCACGTGCTCAATATAGTTATTTTTAGCATTGAATCTTATCTCAGAAATTAAAATGAAGCCTGGCGTGTATTTTGAATGCCCTGAAACTTTATTAGAATACACTCTGGCCTTTTTACATCTGTCAGGTTTTTGTATCAAACCTAGTCCAGATGTTTCTAAACACTTGGCACAAGAATTGATTATTTTTGACAACCTCAGGTATTTCGATCTGCTTCTCCTTTGGGCACGAACATCCCCTGTCCTTTGGGAGACAGGGGCTGGGGGGTGGGTGGGTAACGCCGTCACAGGGGAGAATGCTAGAATCCAACTTTCCTCCTCTGGTCTAATGTCGCCTGTTCCAGGAATTCGTTGTCGTTCCCAACCCCACCCATATGCCCCAGTGATCTCTATATTCTGCTGGCTGTGCATCAACAGGAACTCCCGGAATAAACCTGCAGGGAGTTGGCGAGCAGATAGGAAGGGAGGCGGGGGCTGCGGGCACAGCCAGGACCACACGCCCACCCCGGGCAGCTGGGGGAGTCCCCTCACCTTCTGCTTTGTTTTGAGATGAGGATGCTATATCCCACTCTGGGAGTTTCCAAGGGTCCTTACTGTATTTCACGGAAGTTTAGAACATAAAAGAAACGCGTACAATTGGATATTTCAAGAAGTTCTGGACAAGGGTGCCATTGATTTCCCTGAGCCAGACACCCTGGGGCCCCGCGGAGCATCGTGGAGGTGGTTCCTTTCACAGGAGGGCACAGGCCTGGCACGGGTGGGGGCACGCACAGAAACACTTTCCCAAAACCTCTTCACAGACGGTTTTTTGTCCTAAAAAAGATAACAACATTTCTGTTTCTGAAGACCGAGTCAGATTGACCCGTTTTTTTCTCCCAGGGAACTGTGAGCTATTTCAGAATTGGCGAGTCTCCTTCTGGCAGGTCAGGGCGAGGATGGGAGAAGCGCCATTCCATGGGGCTCGCCTCTTGGGAATGTGTCCCACGTTATTGTTTGAATCAAAATCATTAGTGACCTGCTATTGTTTCAAGTTCAGAGGCATCTTACTGTTTGTATGTAAGGGTGATGTGTTTTTAACATGTGCTATTTCTGGAAGCCAAGTAAGCCTTTTTTTTTTTTTTTTTTTGCGCATCTATAACGCTCTTTCCTCCTATTGCCAACAGAGATAACCTGAAAAGAGAAAATTTCCTTTATAAACTACACTTATTCTCGCACTGATATTTCTCCGCGATGCTTTAAGTCTCACCCTATGGCCACAATGGCAAAGCATATATTATTTTAAAACCTTCACGTGACATAACCATTGGTATCTTGTTCCATTTTTTTTAAAAAACAGCAGGTGTTTCCTATGCCTTTTTGGCAGGTTTTGTTGTTTGTCTTTTGTTTGTGTGTCTAAATTTCCCATTGTCTGGCGTGTGCACAATGCCTGTTGTGGAAGATTATTGTTCTGGTTCACATGGTTTTACTTCCAAAATTTGGTGTGTATTCCTGTCATGAGTTGCCCACCGTGGAACGATTTACCCCATTTTTGAATAGCCATATGGTTTAGTGACTAAACATTTATTTTTGGACGCATAGTATTTCTCTAAGGTGGGATGTCCGCTACCTGGTTTTGCGATTAACAAAGAATCCTGATGATCTAGGCTGAAGTTCTTCCTACCAACGCTCTTACTCAGT
The DNA here is from genome assembly GCA_017311185.1 of Proteles cristata cristata. Taxonomy (NCBI): domain Eukaryota; kingdom Metazoa; phylum Chordata; class Mammalia; order Carnivora; family Hyaenidae; genus Proteles; species Proteles cristata. The sequence goes on along the minus strand of JAESUZ010005606.1, from coordinate 984,203 downwards.
CGGGGGATTTGCTCTATTTTAAGAGTGCACTTGGGCTACCGAACACCCAGACGGATTCAGGACTCCCCTCACGCGTGCTACCAGGCCAACACTGGTTATGATGCAAAAGCACCTTTTAGGTGGGGAAATGTCCCATGCATGGTAGCCTTCTCTACCTTTCTTGGTATTTAATCAGACTTTTGGTAGCTTGTACATTTTCAACAACATATTTTATCTTATTTTCATGGAGTGTCCATTGCAGAGGGTTTCAGGTAGTGAGATATTAGGCTTCTCTGCTTTAAAGAGGAAAAATCAAAATTCCTCCTAGAACAGTCCTCCCAATGGGATCAGCTAATCACAGGTTTAGAGCAGCCACTACCCTCAAAGCACTGTACTCAGAAATTCCGTAACGTGGCAGATTTCAACATGTCTCTTTGTGTGGCTTCCATCCACCCGAGGGTGCTTCCCATGCTGAGGAGTGCGCCCTCCGATAGAGCCATGGCTCACAGATCCACGGCTGTGCAGAGCTTGAGGGCTGGGCATCTGCGGTACCCCTCAAATTCTTCCTAACACCGCTGAATGTTGTATGAAAATCTGTCACATCCTAATGCCTCCATCACGCAGCATCTGTTAAATGAGCTTCTTCCTATCTCTGTGATTTTTTTTTAACACTTTTTAACTGTAAGTTGATGAGGCATGTGCTAAGACGAGCATCCATTCTATTTTTACTCTTTTGGGTTCCTGAGCTCTTCAAGGACACAATGTAGTACCTGACAAAGATTTTGCATGTCTACACCATAGACTAACAAATTTGGAATAATTCCTCAAATTAGCTAGCTTGAGAGTTTTCCACTGAAGTTTTATTAATAAGACAGTTGTATCATATTCAAATTTAGCACATGCTGTGCATGAAAGGAGAACACAGAAAATGGTGCCCAGTTGGGTCACCAGGTGTTATGATGGTTCCCAATGACTTACTGCAGGCAAGGTGCTTGCTAATGAAACACTTCCTTGAGTGTTTTCATCCATTCATTCACAATTCTTCCAAGAGCCTGTCATGTGGCTCCTGGTGTATAAATCAAATCAATTTGATTTAATAAAACAATTAAGTGAGTTGTCCAAAGATCCATCATTAGAGTTGAGGAAACCAAATCAGAAGCTGGTCCCAGAGCCCATACCCTTGACTTTTCCTGAAGGGCCCCCTTTAAAATCTGGGTATGAGGTTGCACATTTGAAACCCAGTTGTTCCTAATTATTTTTTCTTCCTCACCCTATAATTTCTGCATCAACTATGTCTCTTTCTAAACAAAACCACAAAGCCAGAGAAGAAACAAAAATACATAAAGCCACAATTTTGTAAATTAAAAATCCATCCTTTCCACATCTGCTTGCATTTATGCTCTCTCTCTCTCTTCTCCTCTGGAGGCAGTTCTGTTCCATGAATTGGCAGATTCCCTTATTTGAAAACCAGAAGGCTCTCCAAATATGGCAAATGTTCTCATTTCCCTCAACACCAACTGCTCTGCTCCCACTGGGCGCCGCGCCCCTGTGCATCTCAGTGTTCACCCACCCCACCCGACCCTCGTGACCTTGTCCTGCACCCCACCAGAGTTCTGTTACATGCGTGGTTTTCTGTCCTCTTCGGAAGTCCTCCCAAAGTTCAAGAACCCCCTGGATGGACTGGAAGTTTTTCAAGGCTATTCTTAGTGTATCAAGGGGTGATATTGAGCAGCACTGCCAATGAACCTCCTTGTAGGGTTGTTCAATCCCAAAACGAATTCATAGAACCCCTGGTCTGAAGCCCTGTTCTTTCTAGAGACCTTCACTTGAGGACCTACCTACTCACAGGGGGCATATGGAGGCCGCCCCACAGGACAAGAAGACATGGTGTCCATGAACTGCTGAGCTCAGACTACAAGGTGACATGGTCTTAGGATGTGGGAGCAAGAAGGACAGTGAAAAGTCTTCACTTTGGAGTCAAATTCTGGTGCTACCATTTATGTCTATAGATTGTGGGGGACTAATATATATTCCTTGGCCTTTGATTTCTTCCTCTGTAAAGCAGGACAGTAACACCCACCTGAGGTAGCTCTAAGGAGGTAATATTCTTAAATGCTTAAATGTTCAGTGTCTGGGGGCACCGGGTGGCTCAGTTGGTTAAGCATCCAACTTCGGCTCAGGTCATGATCTCATGGTTCGTGGGTTCGAGCCCCACATCAGGCTCTGTGCTGACAGCTAGCTCAGAGCCTGGGGCATGCTTTAGATTCTGTGTCTCCCTCTCTCTCATGCTTAAATGTTCAGTGTCTGGCATGAACACTCAGTGTTCAACAAACATTGGATGTTACCGTGGGTGTGTTATTTCTCCCTGACATCCTCATGATCACATAAAATGTGAGTCAGCTGGACATGTCTGTGGGTGGCTGGCTTTCTGGGCGAACACCCTTACGGTTAATGCTGTGCCGTCAGGAGGGTAGAACGGTCATGCCACTGAACATGGCAGTATTTGACCACAGGACGAGCTTTCAAAATAAGCCCCAATGGCCACCTCTTCAGAGAAGCTCACACACACACACACACACACACACACACACACACACACCTGGTTCTGCTTTGATTGTAGAGAGATTAATGAAGTTGGGCTCACCTTGGTGAAGCAATACTAAAACTTCAGGTAATAGAAAAACATATTCAGGAAGGTAAAATTGGTTCACCTGGGTGGCTCAGTCAGTTAAGCATCCGACTCTTGGTTTTGGCTCGGGTCATAATCTCACAATTCGGGAGTTCGAGCCCTGCATCAGGCCTGACAGTGCAGAGCCTGCTTGGGATATTCTCCCTCTCTCTCTCTCAAAACAAATAAACTTTTAAAAAAGAAAGTAAAATCATCTGAATATATGTTTTATAAAAGTTAGACTAATTTATAGTTAATAATTTCATACTGACATAACTTAAACCTATCACAAGTGTATTTCAACAAAGGTTTTCATTGCAGAACTTTTCTGGTTGGGAAAACAAAAATGTGTATTGTCAAAATGTTTTCCTTGTCAGCAGTCAAAACCCAGATTGGAAAAGAGAAGGGTTTGCTCCGACGGGGAACAAACAGGTGTGTGGGAACCTGGCAGAGGTAGAGGCATATCTTACAAGAACGTTAAAACCGCTGTCACATTTTAGATGACTCTGGCAGAGGGGTAACCCAGCTGTCTTGAATCAGACTATAATGTGAAATAGAGAATTTCAGCAGGCTTCGTCAGGCCTCTGTTCCTTGGGAGTAGTGCTTTCTGCATTCTCTGTTTAAAAGCAAGCCTGGGTGGCTTAGTCAGTTAAGCGTCCGACTTTCGCTCAGGTCATGATCTCACAGTTCGTGGGTTCGAGCCCCGCATCGGGCTCTGTGCTGACTGCCAGCTCAGAGCCTGGAGCCTGTGTCGGAGTCTGTGACTCCTCTCTCTGACCCTCCCCTGCTCACGCTGTCTCTCTCTCTCTCTCTCTCTCTCTCTCTCTCTCTCTCTCTCCCCTAGAAGTAAATAAAACATTAAAAAAAAATTTAAAAGCAAGATACATGGGGCACCTGGGTGGCTCAGTTGATTAAGTGTCCGACTTCAGCTCAGGTCATAATCTCACAGTTCATGGGATTGAGCCCCGCATGGGCTCTGTGCAGACAGCATGGAGCCTGCTTGAGATTCTCTCTCTCTCTCTCTCTCTGCCCCTTCCCTGCTTGTGCTCTCTCTCAGAAAGAAAGAAAGAAAGAAAGAAAGAAAGAAAGAAAGAAAGAAAGAAAGAAAGAAAGAAAGAAAAAGACTCATGCCTCTTGAATTTTACCTTCATTTATACTGGCTCTTCCCTCTTGAAGGGTGAGTATCAGAGATTTGCTCAACACAGAGTTTACAAATAAAACATGGACATAAGGAAATATAGACAAGAGGAAAAAAGTTCTGTCCAAAGGAAAATAGATACGGAACGAATTTAGAGACTTTTAGGTCTAGAAAAGACCTAATCCCGCTAGGAAATCTCATCCACAGGTGAGGAAATTGAGGCCCACCCTCATCTAGAGATTTGTCCAGAGCCTCCTTCTTCTGGGGCTCCTATACACCAGGAGCTTCCCCAGGATGGAACAAGACTATAGAATTACAGCAAATGAGGGACGCCCGGGGAGCTCAGTCAGTTGAGCATCCGACTCTTCATCTCAGCTTAGGTCATGATCTCACGGTCATGAGTTCAAGCCCTGCATTGGGCTCTGTACTGAGTATGGAGCCTGCTTGGGATTCTCTCCATCTGCCCCACTCACACTCTTGCTTTCTCTCTCTCTCTCTCAAATAAAAAATAAATAAAATTTTTAAAAAAGTGTTACATCAGACATCCTCTTAAAGTTGACATAAAGAGCTGGGAGGAAACAGGAACCAAAGTAAGTTGATTACTAGCAACAAAAATAATCAGTAAAATCTGTTTTCTAAGGAAATCACTAATGCAGATTCTGTCTGGGACAAAATTCAGTTTGAAATTGGCCCCAGCAGGTACATTGCGAGTGCAGCGTTCTCTGCAGCCTTTGGGGGCTCCATAGGAGGTACACACTGTCAGAAAGACTGGGAGAAATCTCTCCCATCTGAGGTCCCCTGTCCTAAGGCGAGGAATTTGATCCCTTGGTGCCTTCTTTATCCCCACGGCAGTGACAAGACTCGCTGGCTCCCAGGATCACAGGTTTCACTGATATTTTACTGATATCAGCAAAGCCTTGCATGGATACCAGTAGACGAAATCACAGATGAGACCTGTTCCAGAGGAGACAGAACCACGGGGTCCTGGAGGACCTTCCTCGTTTGCTCTCCAGGCTTGGGAGGGAGATAATGGAACTGGCAGTGATTCACCGGTGCACAGCTAGGCCGCGGGCGCACAGCTAGGCTGGGCTCACACCTAGGCCACAGGCTGACACCTAGGCCGCGGGCGCACAGCTAGGCCGGGCGCACAGCTAGGCCGCGGGCGCACAGCTAGGCCGGGCTCACACCTAGGCCACAGGCTGACACCTAGGCGCGGGGCGCTGGCTAGGCCGCGGGCGCTGCTGGGCCGGGCTCACACCTACACCTAGGCCACAGGCTGACACCTAGGCCGCGGGTGCACAGCTAGGCCGGGCGCACAGCTAGGCCACGGGCACACACCTCGGACGCAGGCGCACAGCTAGGCCGCGGGCGCACACCTAGGCTGCAGGCACACAGCTAGGCCACAGGCTGACACCTAGGCCGCGGGTCCGCAGCTAGGCCGCGGGCGCACACCTCGGACGCAGGCACGGCCGAGACCTTACTTTCTGGCCTCGCGAGGCTGCACCAGAGATTCTCTGCCAGTGCGTCCTGCCCCCGGGGAACACTGGGCGAAGTCTGGAGACGTTTTCAGTGTCACAGGGAGGGAGAGGGTGTTCTGACATGCAGAGGCCGAGGGCGCCCAGAGCACCTACCAGGCCGGGCGGTCCACAGGGGGTGGTTCCCTGGCCCTGAGGAGAGACGCACGCCTGCAGGAGCTCAGGACGGCCCCGCCCATCTCGCTGCTCGGCCCTCCTTCCAGCAAATGTTTGTGCATGGGGGTGGGTGGGGGGCCACGGCCTGCAGAGTCCCCGCTGCAGCAGCAGCTCTGTGACGCCCCTTGTTGGCGCGCCACCAGATCCACGTCTGGAGGCGCCAGAACGGTTGGGCCTCGGACCCCAGAGCCAGGACAACTGCCTTCGAAAGCTGGTTCCTACGTGCCTGACGCGTGGCACCTTGTTTCCTCCCTTCTCACCGCTGTCTCGGGCCTAGAATGGACGCTTGGGGGGGTGGGGGGGCATGGCGGGCCTGCTCCAGGGTCAGCATCCGGGCATCCGGGTTATGCGGGAGGCGTGGCCGAGCTTCGCGTTTGCTGGAAGGAAACGGTTGCGTGTTAACCTCATCTGCCCGCAGGAGCCTCTCGTCCACCTGCGCAGCCCCCTGCCCGCCCCTCCCCCTTCTCCAGCGTCGGTGGCGCCCCCTCCCTGGTCACCCTCGGCTGCCCTTAGTTACGAACCTTTAGCAGGCCGGCCATCTGGTTCGGGAGACTGGCTCCGTTTCACAGCCTCTCACACCCCCTGTGCCCCTGCGTGACTGGGTTACGACTGAGCCAGACTTCCCTGAAGAGAAGTTTTCCGAGGGCCTAATCCTGCCGGGGAAGGTCTGCATTCGGTGGGCACCTATGAACCCCACTGAATTTCTTAAAAGGCAGATTCTGAGGGACTCCTGGGTGGCTCAGTGAGTTAAGCATCCCACTTTGGCTCAGGTCATGATCTCAAGGTTGGTCAGTTCAAGCCCCACATCAGGCTCTGCACTGGCAGTGTGGAGCCTGCTTGGGAGTCTCTCTCTCTCTCTCTCTCTCTCTCTCCCCCCAAAATAAAATAAATTTTTTTTAAAAAGACAGATTTTCAAAGTAATCTGAGGCACTTCTGTTTGGAGGATTAGGTGGAGCAGATAATTTTTATTATTTAGGTCTTTTGTTTTTCCAACAGCATGGACATCATGTATTAGTATAGTTTCTTATTACATGGAAATCTGTTAGAAGGCAACTTCTCCTCTGCCTTTGGCCAATCCACAGTAATTGTAGTTACTTGTCTACACAGCTTTAAGATTTTTTATTAAAGATTAATCTTTTAAATGTCAGCATGTTAAGGATACATGTATTTGTAGTGTGCTAACTCGTTGAAATCTCACACTACCTTAGAGGTAAGATCATCACCTGCACCTGCCCATACTCACGTGTGTGGTGTGCGTGTGTTTAATTTAAGAACGGAAGAATTTTTACCAGTTCTCCCAGTTTCCTTTCCCTTGAAGCACCCACCACAGCAGAACCCGAAGCCCCCAGCCTTACTCACTCACATAAACATCTGAATAACCATGGAGTCTTTCAAAAAACTGAGTCCTTGTAAAAATTAAATTGCTGTCATTCCTGAGGGGAAAGAAATGATGGGTGAGCCAATTCATCAAGAGTGACGAGCGTCCACTCCTGTCACACATCATACGGGCAAGCGAGTCCTTAGGACAAGCAGTCCCCACCCACCATTTGACAGGAGCGCGCCAAACACCTGGCACGGCTCAAAGACAGGTCAGAAAACGGGACTCAGATGATCAACAGCTTCTTAATCCTCCTGGATTTTCATCCAGGAATCCACTGTTTGTCCAAAGGTCAGTATTTGGTCCAGCCTGGGTTGGAATCAGCCTCAGCCCTCATCAGCTGTGGGATGTAAGCAAGTGTATACTTCCCAGGGCCCCAGTGCACCCACTGGTAAAGCAGAGACAATAATGGGCACCCCGAAGGGGTAAGTGGGGTGAGGGGCATACTACACATAGCCAAGGGCCAGCACATCTTCGTCATTGACCTACTGTTATCATCATCATCATCATCATCATTATTATGCCAAGATTTTATAGCATTTCTGCTTCTGCTGAGTTGTCAGGAGCTTGACACTGTGCGTGATTAAGTATTTCAGGGGGCAGATGTGCACCCCACAACCACGATGTTTACCTCTGCCGGGTTTTTCATGGCTTCTTTGTGTCCTGCTGCTGGACCACCACACCGACAGCTCAGGAAGTAGAAGCCGTAGCTGGTCTGAAAGGATTGGCACGCAGCAAATCTCACATGCAGGGAGAGGATCCCTTCTCTGCGTTTCTAAACCTGTCTCCATTCCGAGTGCCTTCGAACAGCTCAGTTATGGTGTGATAGCATATCGGAGGGCCTTTGTTCTCAACAACAGCTGCATGGCGCCATAGCATCCTTGCTGATGAGCCAAATGGAATAAATTCTTTCCACAGCACCTTTTATTATTTTGTTTAACGTTCATTTTTTTTTTTTTTAGAGAGAGAGCGTGAGCTGAGGAGGGGCAGAGAGTGGGGAAGGCACAGAATCTGAGGCTTGCTCTAAGCTCTGAGCTGTCAGCGCGGAGCCCAACATGGGGTTCAGACCCACAAACTGTGAGATCATGACCTGAGCCAAAGTCAGACGCCTAACCTACTGAGGCCCCAGACACCCTTCCGCAGACTTGAGGGAAAAACATGACACTTCCATTTCTACCCACGTGATCTGGGCATACCCCTTACTTAGCTTTAAGCCCTTCTTCTCCATCCGTAAAAGTGGAAATTAAAATATTCACCACACAGCTTTGATGTGGAGATTGGAAATGACATTTACAAGGCAACTATGTGCCATGTGGGGCGGCTGACTGTTGTGTTCTGCTTTTTCATCCAGCCCACAGACATAAATACAGGGCACCTTCTGTGTAGAGTACGCCAATTAAAAAAAAAAAAAATGAGTATGATTCTTACCCTCAGGAAGATCACAGTCTGAGGCAGAGAGGGAGGAGAGAGCAGAGAGCAAGCACATCTAAATAGTCACAAAAGAGGGGCGCCTGGGTGGCTTAGTTGGTTAAGCGTCCGACTTTCGCTTGGGTCATGGTTCGTGGGTTCGAGCCCCGCGTCGGGCTCTGTGCTGACTGCCAGCTCAGAGCCTGGAGCCTGTTTCAGAGTCTGTGACTCCCTCTCTCTCTGACCCTCCCCTGCTCATGCTGTCTCTCTGTCTCTCCTCCTAGAAATAAATAAAAATATTAAAATATATATATATAAATAAATAAATAAATAAATAGTCACAAAAGAATGACCACGGCCGCTCATGCTGGCCTTCTGGATCAAGGGCTTTCAGAATGCTGTCTATTGAAAGTGGCCCCAGGAGCCTGGGTGGCTCAGTTGGTTAAGCGTCCGACTTCAGCTCAGGTCATGATCTCACGGTTTGTGGGTTCGAGCCCCGCGTTGGACTCTATGCTGACAGCTAGCTCAGAGCCTGGAGCTGCTTCATATTCTGTGTCTCCCTCTCCCTATGACCTTCCCCTGCTCATGCTGTCTCTGTCTCTCTCTCTCAGAAATAAATTTTAAAAAAAAAGAAGGAAAGAAAGAAAGTGGCCCAAGGTCAGGTATTACATGAATAAATGTTTATCCAAAAAACTCACCTAAATAGATCATCTGAATACTCACATACAGCAGGTGCTGTATTTTCTAAACATCAGCAGCCTACCTCCTTCATGGCCAAACCTGTACTGCCCAAGGTCTCGGGGCCACTCATCACGTCCATCTGATAAAAGACGCCATGATAGGCTCACGACTTTCTGCTTTTGTTACACCTGTTCCTTCACATCAGGAGAGCCTTGGGATCCTTCCAGGCAGGCTGACCACTGGTCAAAGTCTCCACCTGTCCACCGGCAATCCCACACCGGGCACAGGGACACCGAGCTGCGGAGGACTCGGGGCCTCTGGAAGCCCAGACAGAGGCCTGCACCTGTTTCTAAGAATAGATGCCTTCTGGGACCTCAGTTTTGTTTTTTCGGAACACATCGCAGCCCGTGAGACTCCGAGGCAAGTAACAAGGCCAAATAAGTAGGCTCGTGGCAATGAAGTGACGATCTCCTTGTCTAAGGCCTGGCTCTGAGGCCTCTCTTTCCCGAGCCCTGGCTTTAGAAGCAGGCCCTGGTGCAGGTGCGCGGCTCTACACAGAGCCCGCCGCCACTCTTCCTGCACATCTGGGAACTCTGTTCTGCACTCAGCTCAAGGTCGTTCGATATCTATTAAGGAAGCAGCGCTTTATAGCGTGGAATTATAACACGTATGCCCCAGGCATGTTTATGATGCTCCCGTGTTGGTTCCATGACCAAAGATAGACTCGTTGGTGCCCCTTGATGATTAGGTGGAGGAAACCTGACAGTTCAAGCTTCAGAGTAAACGACCAAAAACGGTCAAGAAGAAAACTAAGGGGCAGGTCCTACTGAAGCTTGACTTGAATAGAATTCCTCAGACTGTACTTGAGAGGCCAAGTATAAGCTGTACGGGAAGATTTATATGCGACGTGAAACCCCAGAGCAGGACTTAATAACTGTTGGGGCGGCACAGCCTTCCCCTGGCGAGGCCGGCCAGCCCGGCCTCCTGCATCCACCCGCCGGGAAGCGCCCGCAGCCGCCGCCCCTTGGAGGAGAGATCTTGGGCTTTTCCTGGCATCCTGAGTGCCGGGCGCGGCTCGCGACTCCAGACACTACTTGAAAAGGGAAGGTTTCAGCTCCTGGCACCGTGGCCTTGCCTCTGCCCAAACTTCAGGGGTTATTTTTACTCGTTGAATGAGAAGGAGCCGGGCCTGCTCTCTGTCATGCCCCGAGCGGCTGCAGCCTTGGAGACCACAGAGCAAGATGAATGCCGTCGGAAGGAATGTGTTTATAGAAGGGGCAGCTTTTATCCCTCGGAGAGCAATGCGTTTTGACTTCTAACCTGGCATAAAGCTCCCATGTGGTGAGTCAGCAAGAAAAAAAATTGTTCCCCTTTCATATAAATGGGGCTTTGATTGGCCCGTGGGAGACACCGGCTCTGCTCTGACATCAGACGCCACGCGTGATGAGCCAGTGTGGTCTCCGCGCCTTCCGGGACTGCCCGTGGCTCCCCTGGGGATCTGTCATGCCGGCTGCTCCCACGCCTGCATCGTCCTGGTCCCCTCCCCTCCCCTGCCTCACCTGCCTCACCTCTGCAGGTGCCTGCTCAGCCCACCTGTGCAAGAGGCGAAGGAGCCCTCTAGAGGGGGAGGGGGCGCTGCCCTGCCCTCCCATCTCACGCATCGCCGCTCCACAGTGTCCCTGAGGTTACGTAATCACCTGGACCAAGAACCTGGAAATCTCTGACATCAGAGCCAGAGGGACCCCTGACACCTTCACGCCCGCACTCGGGTTCCACGGTGGGAGCCCAGCGGGCAACATGGCGCCCCCGCCTCGCACCCCAAGTGAGACACAGAGCCCAGTCTAAGCTCACGTCCACACGTCGACGCCCCACTAAGCCGCATTTCAGAACTTCCAGGATTTCCAGCTTTACGCCTTGTACGCCCACGTATGAGCTCGGCTGCAGTTCTTCCACTGAGCAGTTACAAACAGTTCTTGAGGGATTGGAGAGCCCATTCTCATGCCCTTTGACTTCACTGATGCTCATTCCGGATGACACATTGTCGGGATGCTTTCCCCAGAGGCATCCTATATGTCAGGGCTGGGTGCGGGGGCCTGAGAAAGCACTGAGCGGCCGGTGGTTAGGCCTGGGGGAGCAGTCCCCTCGCTGGAGGGCTACGGGGGGCCGGCCTTGTTCCCATGGCATCCCGGACCTTTGCGGTCCCTGCCAAAATGAGTTACCCTCATTTCCAACGTGGAAATCTGCTTTCCAGATGGACATATGTCAAGCAGGAGCTACGTTATTTGCATCTGAGAGTGTCTTTTCAAACTATTCAATCATGTGGGTTGTTAAGTAAATGATGAAATCACCGATCTGAGCAAGAAACTGTGGGGTTAAGAAGGACTTCTTTTTATGATACTTCCTCATTCACAAAAAAAAAAAAATGTATTCTTTTTTTAGCAGTGATTGGGAGTTGTTTCTGTTACTTTTGTTATCATTTCGAAGAGTCTAGTTGGGAACAGTGCTTCCAGAATGCCTGCCCGGCTGCTCCGAGCACCATAACCCACTGCACCCACCACACTCACTCGTTGAGAAAACATCTGCAGTATCTCCAGGGCCTCGGGCCGGGGGGGCTCCTCCTGCCACTGGGCAGTAGTGTGACTTCAGGTAGCAAAGCCACTAAGAACATCCGTTTCCAAGTTCGCAAAGTGAGGACAGCCCAAAACCTTGCCGGGCAGAGGTCGCCAGGCCCGGTCACTCTCCAGGTGCCTTGCCGCAGACACCTGTTGCTGCTCTGCTGCTATCGGTGCAGAATGTTTGATGATGCCACTGACCCACCGAGTTAAAGGAATCTCCAGGGAACTAATGATGTGTCCCTCGTCACTCAGAATGCTTAAGAAGGAGGAACGCGCGACCTCTCACTGGCTGAGTGGCCGTGAGGAAACCCCCCGCCTCCATCAGCTTTTGTTCTGCAAGATGGAACCGTGAAGTTGTCATGGCGCTGGCGGTCGATGACGTCATCTCCGGTATCTGGTAAATAATGGCAGCCACCTATACTTGTCCCAGTGCGTGGCCTCCGCCGTCTGCCCTGTGGCCCATTTTGCCCCCCATGGACTGCGTGGGCAGGCGCGGTATGGCGATTCTCTCACTGAGCCAGTCTCTGTTGGCTCTTCCTCAATATGTACCCTAAGTTCTCAGTGCTCCTTATGCCCCTTATGTGGTGAGCCTCCTTGTGTGCATTTCTTCCAGAAGCTTCTCTCTTCTGGCCGCCACGCGTTCCACTCCCTCCCAGGGTGAATCTGGAGGAGATGCAAACACATATCTAAGTCTTTGATGGTAAATGACAGGAGGTGAAGAACCTCAGATTTGGGATTCCAGAACACGGAAAGGGCCGAAATTGACACTGAAAGTCAGGATCAAGCATTACAAGAATATGAGTAAAAAGAATCAGTGGGAAGCAAAGCCAGACAGTGGCTTATGAGGAAAGAGCACTGCAAGGAGCCAGTGGAAGAGCCCAGAGAATGACTTTTCTGACATGCTCCCAGCCGGGTTCCGGAGGACGTGCTGCAGATGAAGGATAAACGTGTCTGGGCCATTCCTCAGGTCCCAGGTGTAGGGGAAGCCAGGTTCCAGGGGGTGGACCAGGACTGAGGGTCCTGGGTCTGAGGGAAACGGGAGTAGTGTTAGGGTTCACTCGGAGTGGCCGCGGGCCACGTCCTGGATGTGCGGGGCTCTGGGAGGCCGCCTGCGTGTGCAAGCACCTCCTCCTCGGGAAGTTTCCACTCAGACGTGAACTGTGCGGTGGATACCCCGCTCCACATGGAGGAAAGGCCACGCTGCACATTCCCGTTTCCCCGTGGGATGCCTGGGAATCCCTCCCTATAGCCTGTCCCTCCCCGCCTTGTGTAATTGTGGTCAGGAGTAATTATTGGATATTTCCTGCCCGGGAGGCCATCTGCTCTCATGCGGAGTCCTCCCGACTCCCTCCCTCTCCAGCTACAAGTCCTGGACACAGGCGTGCGGGCGCTGAGACAGCTGAGCACCAAGAAAGTAAAGCTAGGGGTGGGGGCCCCCCGGGGGACTCAGTCAATTGAGCTTCCGGCTCTTGACTTGGCTCAGGTCATGGTCCCAGGGTCACGGGGTCTAGTTCAGAGTTGGGAACTGCTTGGGATTCTCTCTGTCTCCCTCTGCCCCTCCTGCTCACTCGCTCTCTATAAAAAAGAAGAGAAGAAAGTAAAGCTAAAGAGTGATTGTGTGCATCCTCAAGTCCCGGGAGGGCGGGGGGGCTGTAATCGGGGTCACCCCACCCGCACCCCGTGTAGAGAACAGAAAGAGAATCCCTATTGTGAGGAAGGAAAGGACGCCTGGCCCCTTGCAGCCGCCGCCTGGGGATATGTGAGCTGCAGGCGACTCTGAGAGCCTTGTAAGTAGCACAAAGGCATGAAAACGGTGAATAAGCCTCATTTTGTGTGATTGTCTTTTTCGTGTCTCTAACAAGCTCATTTAAAAGACTCTTCAGGGGCGCCTGGGGGACTCAGTTGCTTGGGCATCCGGCTTCGGCTCAGGTCAGGATCTCACAGTTCCTGAGTTCAAGCCTTGTGTCGGGCTCTGTGCTGACGGCTCAGCCTGGAGCTGCTTCGGATTCTGTGTCTCCCTCTCTCTCTGCCCCTCCCCTGCCCGCTCACTCTTGCTCTCTCTCTCTCTCTCTCTTTCTCTCTGTCAAAAATAAATAAATAAATAGATAAATGGATAAATAAATAAATAGAAGAGACTTTACAGGAAAAGTAAACTCTAAATATCTAACCTCACCTACCACTGGCTTGTTTTCTTAATGCTCGATTACTCTCCTAGCCAAGAATAATTTCCAAAATTAAATGGCAGTACTTGGGTGTGGAAGTGATGTGAGGATTATAATTTTATGACCGCCATTCAGTATGACGCCAGCCTTATGTAAAAATGAAATGATATTTCTGTTGAAATTGCATTTCAATTTTCTGGATAGTAAGGGTTTTAACTGTTGGATTTTCATCACCCCGTTTCAGTTAGACCTTGGGGCGTAATTCTAGACGATGTCAAGAGGACCGTACCATTAAGAGTCTTTAGAAACTGGACCTTTAATGCCTGATTCAGATATAACGAGAGTCGAAACGCCTCTTCCCACAACTGGAGTGCAGGACCCGTGGCCGGTGGCGGGTAGTCCAGGCTAGTTCAGGGAGATCCTGAGAGGATGAGGGAGGAACTGAGGCCGCAGCCGCCTGTGCTCCAGCTGAGCACTCGTCTCGTTGGCCTGGATTTCTCGCACAGGCCGTCGGGGGGCTCGTGACCCCGGACGAGGTGGCACGGGGGCCGTGATCCTTCGTCCTGGTGCAGCCTCCGCAGGCACGTGGACACTGCTCCCCTGATCCCGGCTCACTGCCTCACACTTTATGTGCACCCTCTCCTCTGTCACAGTAACGCAGTGAGCCAGGCTGCTCCCTTCCCCCTTTCAGATGAGGAAACTGAGGCACGAGAGGTCGGCCTGCCCAGGGTCAACGGTGCCTGACAGCACCCAGACATCCCAACCCCAGAGCTCATGCTGCAAACCACTGTCTTCTGCTGCCACGAAGCGAATGAAATGTTAGCTGTGTGCCCACTGCCCCCTCACACCCCACCCCACGGAGAAACGCAAATGTAAGAAATGGGTTCCTTCTCCTCCAAGAAGTAAGTGTACACTCGCCATGGGAACCAGCAATTCCGCTCCTACCTACGTGCCCGGGAGAACTGAAAGCAGGGCCTCCGCCGTGGTGTGTAAACCTGTTCCCAGCAGCGCTTTGCACAGTCCCCGAAAGGAGGGGACAACCCAGGAGCCCACCAACATGAGCGGGGACGCAGAGGGTGGGAATCCGCACAACAGGGCCGTTCCTCGGCCTCGCAGAAGCGTGACGGGTGGACACACGGTGAGGATGAACCGCGGAGGCAGCAAGCCCCACGGGACAAGCAGGCCACGGAGAACACGTGGCGTATGCTTGCGCTCACACAAATGTCCAGAGCAGGCACATTCTCCAGAGAGAAGGGAACTCGAGGCTCCGGGGCCAGGCAGAGGGAAGAAGCGGGTGGTGTTTCTGTTGAGGACGTCGTTGTGGTGTTGGGTGTACAACATTGTGAATGTGCTTAGTGCCAACGAATGGTATGCCTGAAACGGTTAAAAGGGTAAATTGTGTGTAATCCACAGTGTACTGTGATAATAAAGCCGGGCACCGGGGTGGCCCTGTCGGTTAAGCATCTGACTCTAGACGTCGGCTCAGGTCATGACTCCCGACATAAATTCGCTTCTTAACACTGTACTCAGTGACTCAAGAACATCACTGGGTGAGTGGCTGGTGGACCACTCTGTGGTCCTCTCCTTGCTGCCTAGTGCATCCACTTAGCCTTCTTCCAGAACTCTACAATCCACAGGGTAGGGGACAACTAGCTTGTGTGCACCTTCACTAGGGTGAGATGCAACCAGTCACCTGGGGTGCGGAGACAGCCAGCGGGACTTCTGGCCCGTCCGGCACTCGTTACACAGCCCCTGACCCCTCCATAGCCACGTCCCACATATACTTGGCTTTCATTCATAAGTGGTTCCAGAACAAGAGACATCTCACGATGCTCGAAGTATCCACAGCTCATTGATGAAAACCCAGAGAGAATGCTCGGTGTTGGCAGAGGAGCCAAGGGCTCCTTCCCAGAGTGGTTCCTGTGCGTACCTGCTGGCTGTCCACAGGTCTGAAGTAACTGGTGGAGATACATCTCCTCAGGGGAGCAGGACCTCGGGTCCCTGAGTATGATCGATGACCAGTGGGTAGCGTGAACGTTCCCCTTCATAAGCCCCCAGCCACCCAGCGATCGTCCAGCCACCCAGCTTTGCTGTCCGTGCTAGAACAGCTCACTTTCTCTTCTGCCGAGCACTTTCTATGAAGTAATTGCAACTACTGTGTTGTGGGAAAGACAGGAGGTTTAAAGAGAATACTTTCGTCCATTGTGCACGGATGCTCTCTGTGTGAAAGGTACATGGGATGTTAGTGTGTTGGGTGTAATGGCCGGGAAGGTGCCAGTTTCAATAGGAGATCTCTCTTTTCTGCCTTCTCTTTCCCGCTCCCTCTTTCCCCCTCCACCCCTCCCTCCCTCTCTCCTCCTCTCTCTCCCCATCACCAGCCCTCACATTGCGTGAGAATGGGACACATTCCTCCTGTAGGGCTCTACTGCACCTCTTTAGACTTGGCCACTGTATCAATTACATATACAACTCTGTTTATAATTAAAAATCTTCCCCATCAAACCGTTTCACTATGGACACTTTGGATCCAGATCTTTAATTCCACTTGAGGGATGTGGAATAAAATAGGTCATAAGTGAGAACCCCAAACTAGTAAAAGGTCCTAGTGAACATGAGGCTAAAATAAATGGAATGTACTTTTCCCTCCTATTATTTTAAATAGCCTTCTTACTTTAGGGCAGTTTTAGATTTACACAAAAACTGTTCGGAAGGTACCGAGACTTCCCACATACTCCCCCACCTTCCACCCCCAGTTTTCCTACGGTTGACATTCTCCATTAGGACAGTACGTTTATAACAACTGCTGCACCGATAGAGACCCTCCATGATTTTCTTAAGTGGAATCTGTCTTTGGGGATTTGTGGGATTGGGTAATGCGGATTGAAGAGGATTTTCAACAACCAACCCAGTACCTGGGAAAATGTGTGCAAGTTTCTTTGGCCCCTACGTGGCAAGTCGTGATGGTTCCCCCGCCCCCAGCAGAGGCCCCAGAGTCCCTGTCTGTAAGGAATTACCCAGGGGTGGGGGCGGGGGGAATACTCTACTTGGACAGGCTCCAAGCCCAATGGGATTTAGCCAGCTAGAAGCTCTAGAAAATAGAATCATTTCATTTTCTCTGGAACGTGCCTTCACGTCTCCAGTCCACATTAGCAAACCATCAGACACACTCACCCACCCCCTTCACGATGTCCAGAAAGATAGACTGAACATTTTTCATTAAATTCATTAACGTCTTAAATGAAGCCATTCAAATTTTTAATGGAAATGACAATGTTGACCCTTTTATCTTGTAAGGAAGGACTTAAACAGGGTTTCCAACCCCCAATGATAAAGTAAAACCAACACTGATATTTAAGTGGTTGCTGTTCTGTACTGAGGATGGCAAACGTTTGCCTTCCGTCATACGTTTAAACCATTGGACGCATCAAGTTGTGTGCCACAGAGACGTTACAGGGAAAAGTAAGTGTGCAGACGTCCTGCGGGCTGATGGCGTTTCAGCCAGGGCACCGCACTCTCTTTCGAGAGCCCGGGCTCCTCAGTCATGACTAATTCGGGCTTCTGCACAGCCTTACCATCCTTGGTCATGATGTCGCTCAGGGCCGGAGCCGGGCCTGCCAGCACCACAGCGCAGCCTTGTTAATATTACATGACAGGCAGAGACTTTTTGGAAAACCTCTCTGGTCCACTGTTTATACACCCCCATTGATATTTGTCTGAAGATAATTTTACAGTCCGTTTACTTACAACTGCGTCATTGGAGTCTTGGCTTCTGCCCAATACAGCTGGAGCAGGGAGGTGCCCCGTGCCGCCCGGGGGCCCCAGCCACCCCGTCGGCATCGTCAGCCGCCACTCGTGTCTGTGGCCTGAGCCCCTGCCTGAATGTTCAGGTCACCAATATCGATGGGCTTGCTGGGGGGAAAGCCATTTAGAAGGGAGCCTCACAGAGCGACCTTCTCCTTTCCCATTCCCGTTCCATGATGGATGGATATTTTTATAGCGGTAGACGGGCCAGCTGTTTTTTCACTTTTTCAGAACGCTGTAGGTGGCGTATTTCACAACCTTGGCAACGCAGACATTTGGGGAGTAAATCAGAAGTAGAAATATTGTCTCTGGACGGGACTGCCACTTGTAAAGCAGTGTGGCCGAAGCGGCAGCGCATCATGTGACCTGAGCCCCAGAGCAATTATACCAAGTCCACGCGCTTTGCGGACACAGAGGAGAGGCCAGCTCTGTGCCTGGGGGGCTGAAGACACTTAGAATAAGGCTTTCACGCGTGTTTTCAGATTCGTAAATTTATCTCTTCTCCTGAGTCCCGTATAAGACTCAACTCGCTAACGTCACATTTTAACAGCCCACTAATTTGAAAAGACGGGCTGACGTTTGGGGAAAGCAGCCTTGTCGGACACCCTGGGAAAACATCGAACAAACAAATGCAGGCACCAGCCGAAGATGACGTCCCCAGGCCATACGTGTTCTGAGGGCTTTGATGCTATTTTTAGAAAAGCTCACAAATCTGAGTCAAAAACCAGCTTTCTTTACTCACTCCTGCTTCCTTATCTCGTCCCTTCTTCATCTTGGCTGTTTCCATTAATATTTGCATTTCCTGCTTTAGGGCAAAAAAAGGCAAAGTGTGAAGTATATTTATTTAAGTGCAACTAAAAATAATAAAATGCATCTCTGTTATAAGGACAAATTCAACCAGCCTATTAAAATAATAGCAGGAGGGGCTCCTGGGGGATTCGGTCAGGTAAGCGTCCGACTTCGGCTCAGATCATGATGTCACTGTCCGTGGGTTTGAGCCCCGCGTCAGGCTCTGTACTGACACCTCAGAGCCCGGATCCTCCTTCAGATTCTGTGGTCCCTCTCTCTCTGTCCCTCCCCCACTTGCATTCTCTCTCTCTCAAATATAAATATTTTAAAATTTTAACAGCAGCAAATATAAATCAGCAAAGGATGAGAGATACAATTTGGGGCCGTCACTGGCCTGAGAAACAGAGTAAAGAGAAGCATCGTCCACTTGGTATAGTACCCACAGTGTCCAGCCCGCAGGTGGGTCCAAGTGGAAAATCACGCAGCTCCCAGTGGGACCAGCAACCAAATTAATTTAGATTGATTTTTTTTAATCACTTTATTTGGGCCAAATCCATTTTAAAAGGTTTTTTTTTTTTCCTCTTCTTCCTGAACTGTCTTGCTTAGGCCGTTTTATCAAGAGATCAACCACAGGCTCCAGCCGGTTTTCAGTTGTAGGAAGCTTCCTCGTTGGCAGGGAAGTCACGAGAGCGCACGGGCCATAAAGCAGCCACTGTCCACGGGTATTCTGGTAGCTCGTGAAAAGGATGATTACGATCCAGGCAGGAGGAAAGAGAAGTGGGAGAGAGGAGCCAGGATGGTCACACACGCGTGCCAGCCCCTCACCGCACCGGGACCCCAGAAACTCTCGCGCCACAGACCATGAGTCTGGAGTTAACCCACTTGCCCAGAGTCACCGGGGAAGAAAATGGATTCTTCCTGTACACACGCCCTCAAGCCTGTGAGGCTGGAAACCTGGCTGAGCAGCTCACGCTCCAGAAACAACCCAGAGCCCCTCGCGGGCGTGATGGATCAGGGACAGATTGATTAATGCTGCCATTTGGGGCAAACCTGAGCTGTCCTGTCCCGGTGTGGCTAGGATGGAAGGAAATAATCTAGCTTTACCCATAATGGGGTTTGTTTGGGGTTTTTTTTAGTGTTTATTTTATTTTTGAGAGAGAGACACACACAGAGCATGTGGGGGAGAGGAGCAGAGCAGGGAGACACAGAATCCGAAGCAGCTCCCGGCTCCAAGCTGTCAGCACAGAGCCCGATGCGAGACTCGAACCCACGAGCCGCGAGATCATGACCTGAGCCGAAGGTGGATGCTTAACCCACTAAGCCCCCCAGGAGCCCCCATAATGGGTTTTAAGTGGCCCTGAGGGTTTGGCTGGCCCCAGACCTGCAGTCTCACCTATGTGACCCATTTGACTAATTTTCTTTCCCACAAATTGACAGATAGCAGGGCTTAGTTCCAGCTGAGGTCTTGTGAAACCTTTCCATCTCCAGATGCCCATCATTCCTGGGGTGATGCAATCTGCTTTTGTGAAATATATGGAAATATTGGAACTTTGGGGAAATGCCTTAAATTCAGAGGGATTTGTCATGAAAATGTTCGAAAATGTAAATTCCCACACAACTCTCCTAATTTATTTTAATCGAATTATACTTGCGATACGTGGTCTTCCTGCCAGGAATATGAGAGGCCGCCACCTGCTCCCTTCAGAGGGATGAACACGGCTTCAAGGCTGAGACGGGGGGATTTGCATGAGGCTGACTTTGGTCAAGGCTTCTGTCCCTTGATAATTGTACAAGCCCCTTCTGTAAGATGCTTGATTAAAATTCTTGATAACTTCGGTCATCGCCACAAGGCTTCGAGAATCTAATGTTCTTGAATTTGTTCCATCCTCATAATATATCCGATAACCGTGTGTAGTAACCAGACAAATTCCCCCAAACACAAACCAGCTGCATTTCTAATCTTTGCCAGGGTTCACGCACTGGCCGTTTCTGCAGCCTCATTAGCCACCCATGGAGTTATGACTTCCATTTTCATTCATTCACACAGTGCGTGTCCGTTATATAACCTGATCGTATACACACTTTGTGTGTGACCAGCTTGTATGAGCAGAATAGGAGCGAAAGTTCCTGAGCTGACCAGATGTTGAAATAAAACATTAGATGTTTTCTGGACGTTAATTCGTTCCGTGGCTTTTGAAACTTTGGTCAAAAGGAAATTTCTGTCCCTCTCCCACTGATGCTGTACAAAATGGGGCTCCAGGCAGCTTTTCTAGCCCAAAGTCGATTACAAAATAATAATGGCAGGAGCGCCTGGGTGCCTCAGTCGGTTAAGCGTCCAACTCTTGATCTTAGCTCAAGTCATGATTTCATGGTTCGTGGGTTTGAGCCCCACATCAGGCTCTGTGCTGACCACACGGAGCCTGCTTGGGATCTTCTCTCTGTCCCTTTCACCCTCTCTCTGCCCTCCTCCACTCACCCATGCACTCTCTCTCAAAATAAATTTTTTTAAAAAATGATACTAAGAAAAGTATCATTTCATAGATATTCAAAATTATAACCAAAAAGCAAAAAAAAACAGTCTTTTAAATACATATTATTTACAAGTTAGATTTCTGGGTTCTTGAATGTGATCCTTATTTATCAATGTTTATGTCAAAAACACACCCAAAAAAAAGCATATTTACCATTAAGACCTATTGTATCATCTTCCAAAGGAGGAAATTATGATTCTCTCTGAACCTGCACTGTACCACTCATAGCCGATTCACTGAAAGAAGCCCCTGATTCTGCTTCAATAAGTAAGAGAAAAGAGCTATTCAGAAAAATGAAGTGTTTCAAATGATTGACCCAGATCTCTGCCTCCTGTAGGGA
This sequence comes from Proteles cristata cristata, assembly GCA_017311185.1. Taxonomy (NCBI): domain Eukaryota; kingdom Metazoa; phylum Chordata; class Mammalia; order Carnivora; family Hyaenidae; genus Proteles; species Proteles cristata. The sequence continues at coordinate 963,023 of JAESUZ010005606.1, read as the reverse complement.
ATCTCACGTTCAAGTGCACACACTCTGAGTCACTCGCTGAAGCCTGAGGGGTTCACCGCTTTGGCCAGCATTGCATTTTGGAAGTTTTAGCAGCGAGCTATTTAAGAGGAAAAACATAGTCTCACAAATAAACTTATATTTAAGAAAAAGAAGATGTCGCTCTTGGGGCCTCCAACGCCTCTTAACAGAAAACATCTGGTGCACTTCCTGAGTTTTTCTAAGACCTTGAGAGCACGCCCACACATTTCCAACTTCTTTCCTAACCATTGGGTTGGTTTAGCAGTGCTCCGTTTCGTAACAAACTATTCCATCCACGGTTGTTCGGTTTTGCCTTGTATCATAAACTTGTACCCATTTGTTTATCCCATCAACACAGCCCTGACCACCTCCCGTGAGTCAGGAGGAATAGAAGCAGAGAGCAAGTTTGCAGGTAAAAGCATCATCAAAGCTAAAACCCAGTCTGTCCATGGGGGTGGGTTTGCTGCTGTTTAGTGTTGGTTTTGGCTTTACTCAAAGGACCCAAACCAACCCATTTTGGAACCAGACCAGCTCATTTTAGTGTGGCCCGCGTCCTTTAAAACGAAGAACAAAGTAAATGAAAGTAACAGGAAGTGCGGCCTGCGCCATTTCGCAAAGATGTCTGCCATGGAGACTCAAGGGGCCCTGACTGGACGCGTTCGAAGAGACGCCGGAGTTCCGTGGTGTGTCTGCCCGCCCGTGGGAACAGACACAAACAAAACCTATTTTTAAAAACGCTTCTTCAAAGTCCACGTTTTGTTTTAGGAAAACGCTCAGCTCTGCTACTTTCCAAGCAGCCCAGTTCAGAGCAGGCTGGCCCTTGGCGCCTCACCTCACTGACCTGGAGATACTTGGCTCAGCCTCTTGGTCTGAAAGCCTGTAAACCATCTCTGCGAATCGGTTAGCGTGCACAGCGAAAAAGGACAAGGTAGCAAAACATAAATAATGATGTATTTCGGTTTCTCTTAATTAATCTAATTGCTTTTTTAAAGTTAAACTTTCTGGGTCAATGGAGCACTTCAGATCTGACGTGTACCTGCCAGACAGCTCTGCCCGTCCTGTAAAATGGATGACTCGTAAAGCCCGTGTGTTTTCATCGTTCACGTATTCAGCAAGCACGTGTGCAAGGCCGAGGGTGGTGGGAGAGGCAGATTCGCAGAGGCGTGGCGGCCACCCCGCAGAGGAGAGGGCAGGACGCTCTCTTAGCAGGGAAGCAGGGAGCGGGGCCACGAGGCAGCGGTGACGTCCCACGGCCGGGCCCTGGAGCGATGCCCAGGGTGGAGGTCTGAGAGGCAGCTCCTCTTAAGGAGCAGAGAGACGCCCTGAAAGGGAAATGGAGGCCACGCAGCAGAGAGAAGGGGCAGGCAGCAAAGACCCCCCCCCACCGTGAAGGCGGATGGTGCGTGGGGTCATGTGCCTCAGGGAGGAAGGATGGAGTCAAGCCCACGGAGTCAAACAAGGGGCTGAGAAGCGAAACGGGAAAGGCAGGCAGGAGGTGTGGACTGGAGGAATTCTAAAATTCCTATAAAATCCCAATGCAGCACATCTTTTCAGAGATCAAACAGGGGGGCTGCACTTGGAAAACGGTCTTTGCTCAGAGAGCCAGCGGGGGCGACACGGGCAGACGGGAGGGCGGGACAGTGACAGAGCCTTTCGAGGACCAGGCACTGTGGGTGTCTGGGGTCTCGTGCGGGGGGAAGGGGATGCCCGCGAGGTGGTGTGGGGGGTTCCCACCCTCCACATCACCAGACCCGTGCGCTGGTCCCAACCCAGTGCTCGGAGGCAGCAGCAACGGCTGGAGAAGTTAGCAAGTTCCAGTTGAATTAGTTTAGACCATTTGAAATCACCTCACTTTTCCCTTTAGTTTTTGGTTTCTGGAGTTTTGTTTTGTTTGTTGTTGTTGTTTTAAGGAGGGTGATGTCTGGGTGGCTCGGTCAGTTAAGCTTAGGCTCAGGTCATGATCTCTTGGTCTGTGAGTTCGAGCCCCACGTCGGGCTCTGTGCTGGCAGCTCAGAGCCTGGAGCTGCTTCAGATTCTGTGTCTCCCTCTCTCTCTGCCCCTTCTCTGCTCATGCTCTGTCTGTCTCTGTCTCTCAAATATAAATAAGTGTTAAAAATTAAGGGGAAAAAAGGAAAGGAAAGGAGACTTCGAATTAGTGGATGTCCATGCCGATCACTGTGTCCCCAGAAAACTTCCCCGGAGCAAGCAGGTGCCGGCTTGTGGTCCTGGGCATGGACTTGGGAAGGCGGGCAGGCTGAAAAACCGCTAAAGAAACAGAAGCCTGTTCTTAGTTGGAAATCATTTTCCAGTGAATCACTACCAAAGAGGAAAAGCCATGCCAGCCTCTGCCTCCTGAATTCCTTCCTGAAGCATCAGATAGACACGTCCAAGAAAGTGCTACTGTTTTGCTTGACAAAGAGGAAGCTTTTGGCTCAAGAAATCACCGCTGAACTGAGCAGCTACTGGATCACTGACGGCGTTGCCCATAACTGCCAGATGTAAAGCAGATAGTGAGTGTCGTTCGTAGCCAGCAGCGCGTCTGTAATCAGAGAAACGCGCGAGAGGCTGCAACATTGTGGACGTGGCTTCAACATTGTGGACGTGGCTTCCTTCGTCCGCACAGAATAGGGTCCAGGGACTTGACATCTTGTGGTCCATATCTCCCGTTTCTCTTGTGTGTTCTTCTCCTTTCTGTATTCTTCCTGTGGACGTACTTTTTCCCTCTGCTCCGTTCAGGGTTGGTACCCACAGGAGGGTCCGAGAACTCGCTGAAGGGGCGCCGGGGCCCTCAGCTGCTGCTGCTAATCCCGCAGGGGCTCACGGGGCTCCTGCTGGTGGTGCTGGTCAGAGACGGCTGGTCCCGTAAGGCCGCAGCAGCCCAGACGCACCCAGCTGGCGCGGGTAACCTTCCCAGTGTCCCCGACCTGCTGCACACCTCGTGCGGAACAGGACCGACCAAGAAGGCCGTGACCATCACAGACAACAAGACAGCCACACACAGCACAAAGGGGAGCATCTTCCAAAGCCCTAAGGGCCAGGCTTTCCGGGGGAACTTGTGAAGACGCTAGCCTCCAGCCGCGTGATGGTGGGGACCCTGTGCTGGCGGCCCGCCTCGGCTCTGTATTCGGAGGCCCCCCATAGCGGCCCCCTGTCACCCAGTGAACCGTGTGCATCTGGCCCTGGGCCACAGGGTCTTTGTGGGAAGTACATCAGGAGCCAGCGTGTGCCTGGGAAGGTGGCTGTGTTGCGTTGTCGCCTCCTATTTTGTGGGTGAAAACTGCTATTTCTTTTTCGGACAAGTGCCTTGGAGAAGAGTGAACATTCTGGAGGTTGTTTTTGCCCCATGTCATGAGAACAGCGCACAGCTGAGTCACTTCTCTGGAATGGGTGTTAATGTCATTTGGTTTCCTCCCGCCCAGGACCCCGGGTTTTATGTCTGGACAAATGAGCCATCCATATCTTTCCAACAGACTGAAAAAAGATCAATTTCTCGTGGTTTGTTGTTCTTTTTTTAATTGCGGATGTGTGTTCAGTGTTGATCCAAATAACCACTCTAGACCCGGGAGCCTTCGGAGGGAAGTCCAGGATGTCCAGATAGCCATCTGCTGTGTCAGACACGACGGTGGTTGCCAGCCCTTTGTTAGCGGGATTTAACCCTGATGGCGGACAGGGACCTTCAGCTCACACATCCACTCTGTGGCCGAGGGCAGTCGCTGTCATCACACAGCTCTGCTCAGCAGCTCCAGAACCTTCACCAGTGCATGAGATATTATTACTTTTTCAAAATTTTTTAGCGTTTATTTATTTTTGAGAGAGAGAGAGATACAGAGAGACAGAGTGCGAGCAGGGGTGGGGCAGAAAGAGGGAGACAGAATCCAAAGCAGCCTCGAAGCTCTGAGCTGTCAGCACAGAACCTGACGTGGGGCTTGAACTCATGAACCACAAGATCATGACCTGAGCCAAAGTCAGATGCTTAACCTACTGACCTCCCAGGCGCCCCTAGATATTATTATTGATAATATCTTTGCAAAAAATACTCCATGGAACAGTTTTCAAACTGTTAGACACTTTTAATGATGTAAATAAGGAAGACTGAACTTGATCTGGTTTTACTGTCTGCCACGTAACCATCCCCAGCATCAAACTTCAAGGGCAACGTGGAGTGTGCAAAATTCATGAACTAGAATATGGCCAGCCGCTCACCACCACCCAGCCGCGCTACCAGATCCAGACCACTTGGGGCCTAAAGTTAGGCGATGTCTTTCTCTAGGAGTTGTTCCCAAGTTCGTAACTCCATGTGTTCGTAAGTAAATCTATGTTTAGATACCCTGACGTGCTTCTGACATCCTGGGGGGTCTTCGAGCTCTCGCATGAATGTAACTCGGTTGTTGGTGGACCCCCGGCGTCTCCTCCTGCTGGGACAGCCGCACGCGGCCGGGGCTGCACTCCCCATGTGAACGATCCGGGCCCCTCCCTGGAAGCCGCCCGCTATGGGCTCCTGCAGCGTCTCCTCCTTGCCTCCCTCCAGGGGGTTCATTCATGCTTGCTCTTGGAAATGGCTCCCATTCTCTGTCCCCTATCGTCTCTGCATTGTCCAGTTAGAAGCCACTTGCACACCTTGTTAGTGAGTTCCCACCCACGGAGCTGCCAGCTCTGCATGGTCGCTTCCTCCCTCCAGGGAAGTCCTGCCACCCCCCAGAAACAGCCCTGGCTGGGCACCTGGGGGCCCAGTCAGTGAAGTGTCCCACCCCTGACCTCGGCTCAGGTCATGATCTCACAGTTCGTGGGTTTGAGCCCAGCGTCAGGCTCTGTGCTGACAGCATGGAGCCTGCTTGGGATTCTCTCTCTCCCTCTCTCTCTCTCTCTGTCCCTCCTACATACTATCCACTCTCTCTCTCTCTCAAAATAAATAAACATTTTTTTAAACCTTAAAAAAAAAAAAAAAGAAATGGTGTTTCCTGTCTCGGGCTCCCCTTTGCCCCGACAGGCCTCTCCCCGAGGAACTTGTTCTTGCCAGAGGTGATTTTCCAGCAAATTCCATGTATCTGAAAACTCACTCTCTCAAAGATCCAGTGAACCCTTTGTTCAGGAAATACTTTACGATCCAATGTTCTTACCATGAAAACCTCCTCAAGCATTGAGAAGTGTGCTAACACGGTCTTCCCCCAACCGCAAGTGCGCATGGGCGCGAGAGCACAGTCATGGATGGGTCTGCCCCCCTCCCCCCCCCCCCCCGTGTCCCGCCGATGTCTCCACCTGCACTCCGGCCCCCTTGCATACCTCTTGACCAGAGTTGCTAAAAAGTAACAGGAGTGACTTGCTGGAGTTTCACCTTCTCTTTCTGCTCCGTTCACTTTCTGGTGGGAGGGGAATTAATGACTCGTGAAATGGCCACAGGTGAGCAGTGTTGGGTTCAAGCAGAGAAGCAGGTTCTCAGATGATCACCCGGGGTCGTGACCGGCTCTGTTCGGTTGTGTCTGCGTGAACCCCGGGCACACATCTGTTTGGCTTTGTCAACTTGGCCATTGCTTTTGGCCTCTTTGTAACCCCGTGAAGATCATTGAAAGAGATGATTCAAGGTCCCAAGTCATGTCCGTTACTCAAGGGGCGTTCTTGGGTCCTGCGACAGCGCCCTGGGGCATGGCCGGCAAAGCCAGGCAGAGCCGCCTCTCCGAGCCGATACGGGAGCGGGCCCTGCCCGTGGAGGTGCCGTGGGAAGCTTTCCACACCGTTAACACTCTGCTCTGGAAATGCTGGTTGATCTTACAGCTTCGTCCCACATGGAGGAAATCCAGTAACTGGGTTTGTCTCCTGGAACTCTGTCCGCACTGGGTCTGGGTCTAACGGGCCCTTCACTATCTGTGTACTTAGAACACACGCCTGTGGGCAAGTCAAAAGGGAAGGAGATTATAAAATAATTAATTACTGTTAGTTCAACTGCCCCATGAAAAGAAAACCGGAATTTGATGCGCTCTTTAGACACCGTTGGAATTCTGCCGTGAACATTTTCATCAGAATTTCCCCCGGGGGAGGTTAGTTCCCGATGACAGCTGAGGGACCTGCCTTCTGTCCCATGGAAGGGGGTCATGGTCACCCAGAACAGCCGCAAAATCTGGGACGTAGCAAACCCGAAGTCGGAAGTGGGGCGGAGTCTTCCTCCCAAAAGCGTGACTGACTGCCACCCGGCGCCGGCCGCGGGGACTGCACCGCGTCCCTCCTACCCGCCCTGCAGGAGGCAGGAGGGAAGGCGTCTTCTGTTGATACAGAGTGAAATTTTTCTTCTAAAAAGAAACATTCAGCTGGTGTTGAAAAGCTTCCTTTTATAGCTTTTCCCAGACAGGTGTTGGCAAACTCACCCCTTTCCTCCGTAACCTTTGCTCCTGAGTACAGTAGTTGTGCACAATGGTTCCAGCATGTTCTGTTTATCGCTAACAGTTGTCCTCAAAACAGCCTGGTTCAAAGATTACCAGAAGCAAGTCCCTGGGGGCGGGAGTCCTGGCATTCCAAAACCCTGGCCTCATTTCCTAGATCTTGACTTTGCGGATGAGATTTCTTTATCTGTCCATCCGACATGGTTTTGAGAAGGCTGGCGCCCCTCCCTCGAGTCTGGGTGCTTGGCTCTGGCTTTCGGGATCGCGGGGCGCCCAGAAAGCACTCCCCTGGCAGCGCACGCAGGTAGAGAGCCCCATCGTCCGGCCTGGTGGATGATCAGCCATCCCGCGGGGCTGGAGCGGAGTGAGGGAGGGATCCCAGGCTATAGGTGACATGCTCTGGCGTACAGGGGACAGACCCGAGGGTGGTAGCCGCCCACAGTGTTAGGCACCAGCACTGGGCTCTGTAAAAAGTGGTCTAGAAGCAGAAAGCCTTTTCCCAGCACCGGTAGGTAAGGGATGTTGGTGTTGGGGACGTCACTCAGGCCACTTGGTGGGAGCGTCCCGCATCGCCATGCACTCAGGAGCCCTGAGCCCTGCCCGTGTGACTCAATGAAGCCGCCATCTTCAGGGCGTACCCAGCCTTCTAGGGTAGGAGAGTGCGCACGGTGACGCTTTCTGTGACCACAGGGACCTCCGTCAGCCCCGACCTGCTCCGAGCCACGCTGCCTTTCCACAGCTTGATCTGAACTTAAATGCGTAACCATATCGGTTGTTTGAACTCATCACTTCCAGTGTGTCACAAAATGCGGATAAAACATACTTACTGCTCTTAAAACTTCTAATGACTTAATTTGGGTGGATTAGTTAGGGTTTCTTTTTTTTTTTTTTTTTACAATTTATTTATTTTTGAGACAGAGAGAGACAGAGCATGAGTGGGGAAGGGTCAGAGAGAGAGGGAGACACAGAATCCAAAATAGGCTCCAGGCTCTGAGCTGTCAGCACAGAACCCAACGCGGGGCTCGAACCCACGAACTGCAAGACCATGACCCAAGCCGAAGTCAGACGCTTAACCGGCTGAGCCACCCAGGAGCCCCAGCTAGGGTTTCTTTTAAAAGATGAGAGATGTCTCATGTTGTTAAAGGGAACAAAGTCATTTTCAGAAAATAAAATGTTATAAGGGATCGAGAGAGCTGCCCCCAACTGCGTGGCGCTCTGGGCCGGTCTGCTCTGGGCTCTGCCCACACCGGCTCCCTGTGAACCGAGTGGTGGGGGGTTCAGGTCCCCCTGAGGGTCCTGGGACTCTCCAGGGACCGGATATAAGGGCATCATCAGATCCAAAGCAACCAGAGTGAGCCAGTATGGCCACCGCTGGAGTTTTTAAATCACCGGAATAAGGCCCCTGACCCTTGGGAGTTTTCTTCTTTAACTCTTGGAAGTAAAAACATCATAAATGCTGAAAATACAGACAATTCCATACTGAAGCATTTCGCTGGGCCACAGTTCCCGTCCGCCTTAGGGAGAGCCACGTGGTCCTCTGTGCAGGAGAGCGAGGGAGCACTCCTCGCGTTGTAAAGTGAGAGGAGGTCTTAGAGGCCGAACAGTCACGTGACAAACAGGAGCATAAAGGCCCCGAAGGTCCGCAGAGCTTGGGGTAAGACCTTCACCTCCCTGGGTTGTCCCCTCACCTGTCCCGTGTGAAAGTGAGATTTGTCCTCTGGCCCCCAAACCTGGCTGCGCATCCATCCAAGTTGCTTGGGAACCTTGTTAACTATATGGATTAAAGGGGGTGCCTGGAGGGCTCAGTCGGGGAAGCGTCCGATGCTTGGTTTCAACTCAAGTCATGATCTCACGATTTCATGAGTTCGAGCCCTGCGCCCAGCTCTGTGCCAGCAGCATGGAGCTGGCTTGGGATTATCTCTCTCTCTTCCCTCCCCCCCATGCTGTCTCTGTCTCAAAATTATTTATTTATTTATTTATTTACTTATACACATACGCATGGGCTTCTAGGCTCCTCCTCCCCACCCCAAAACTGGGGCTGGGCTGGAAATTCTTGAGGTTTGAGACTTCCCTTAATTGGTGCTTTGGCAGCCAGCCAAGACCTGTCCTGGGTCAGAGACCACACGGGGGTGACTTTCTCAAGCTCTGAAGCCCATCCCAGTCACCTGGGATCCTGTTACGACGCTGACCCAATTCAGTGGGCCTGGGGCGGGCTGAGCACGTGCCTTGCTGATGAGCTCCGGGTGAAGTGCTGCCGTGGCTCTCGGGACCTGCTCCAGTGCTCTTCAGAGAGCCTTCCAGACCTGATATTTCCGCCTTTGGGAAAGTGGGGGGTGCTTCTCAATGGAGCAGTGCAGACATGTAAATCCAGAAAGTGCTGTGATACTGGTCTCGTCTTGGATGACTGTCCCTCCCTGTGAGAATCGCACTGGAGAACGAGCCTGCTGTGCCTGTACCAGGAAGGCAGGCGCATTCCATGCGATATCTGAGACCAAAACATTCTTTTACCCAAAGGAAAATGCAGTCCATCCCATCGGTGAGCGATCTGGAGCCGAATTTCTCTTTAGTTTCTTGCGCAGTGGACACCACTATTCCTTCTCTGTGCACCCCGCCTCCACGGAAGTCCAAGGTGGCACGTGGCTGTATCAGACATGGTCCTTTCAAGTCCCGCCTTTGGGCCAAGTGGCTGTGAGAGTTCCGGCCAGGCTAGAAGACAGGTTTGCCACTTGCCAATGAACTTAAATGTAGTCTCATCATTCGACCCGGTAATCCTGTTTGCGGGTTTTTACAAAGACCTGTGTCCACCCAAGGAACCAGACATGAATGTCTGCAGCAGCTCAGCACGTGAGCCCCAAGGGCAGAGGCACCCAGATGTCCTTCAGCCGCGAATGGATACACACATTGTGGCGGGAGGCAGGGCAGAGGACTGCCGGGTGACGGAGACGCAACGCGACACACGCACACGGGTGGGCCAGCCTCCTCTGCCACGTGTGGGTGAAGAAAGCCGGACACGCCGCGGGATCCCACCTGCATCCGGAAGGGGGAGACCGAGGCTGGAGGGGCCCGGCGACTGCCACAGGCGAGGCACCCGGAGTGTGCCAGGGCCACACAGCCTCGCACTGACATGTGGGCTGCACTGTAAATTTAGAAATAAACCAGAATCTTAAAAACGTGGAAGTGGTAAATCACTTTCATGAAAATAGAAGTAACATGAGTAGGTTAAAGTTGGGGAGGGAGGAGGAGAAGGCGATGGTCCCCTCCTCTGATAACGGGACATGGAACTCTCTCAAGCACATCCTGTGCAGGAACATTTCAAACGAAGATTAATGGAAGAAAACTCTGTGTTCCCATCTCCAAAAACAAGGGAATCAAGAGCAAAAATAAATGATTGGGACCTCATCAAGATTAAAAGCTTCTGCACAGCCAAGGAAACAACGCAGAAAACTAATAGGCAACCAACGGAATGGGAAAAGATAGTTGCAAATGACATATCAGATAAAGGGTTAATATCCAGAATCTATGAGGAACTCACCAAACTACACGCCTGAAAAACAAACAACCCAGTGAAGAAATGGGCAGAATATAGGAAAAGACACTTCTCCAAAGAGGACATCCAGATGGCCAACAGACACATGAAACGATGCTCAGCATCCCTCCTCATCAGGGAAATACAAATCAAAACCACACTGAGATACCACCTCACGCCAGTCAGAGTGGCTAAAATGAGCCAATCAGAGAGCTCTAGATGCTGGCGAGGATGTGGAGAAACGGGCACCCTCCTACACTATTGGTGGGAATGTAAACGGGTACAGCCCCTCTGGAAAACAGTGTGGAGGTTCCTCAGGAAACTAACACTAGAACTCCCCTAGGACCCAGCAATAGCACTGCTAGGAATTTACCCAAGGGATACAGAAATGCTGATGCATAGGAGCACATGTACCCCAATGTTCATAGCAGCACTCTCCACAATAGCTAAAACATGGAAAGAGCCTAAGTGTCCATCAACAGATGAATGGATCAAGAAGATGTGGTTTATCTATACCATGGAATACTACATGGCAATGAGAAACAATGAAATCTGGCCATGTGTAGCAACATGGATGGACCTTGAGGGTGTTATGCTGAGCGAAATAAGTCAGGCAGAGAAGGACAAATATCATATGTTTGCACGTATAGGAGGATTAGGAGGAACTTAACAGAGGAACAAGGGGGAGAAGAAGGGCGGAAATGGTGGGGGAAAGGGAGAGAGGCAAACCATGAGAGACTCTTGAATGCTGACAAAAACTGAGAACTGATGGATGTAGGGGGGAGGGGGTGGGCATGGAGGAGGGCACTTGTGGGGATGAGCACTGGGTGTTATGTGGAAACTAATTTGACAATAAACTATTTGTAAAAAAAAAAAAAGAAAGAAAGAAAAAGAAAACTCTGTGTTCCACGGCCAGGTGGAACCCTCGCTTACCCTTAGCCTTTTCCCTTTGTGGGCCAATTTTTTTCTTTTCATAAAAGACCAGCTCAATATAATGCCGGGGCGCCGGGTGCTTCAGTCGGTTGAGCGTCCAACTTCGGCTCAGGTCATGATCTCATGGTTCGTGAGTTCAAGCTCCGTGTTGGGCTCTGTGCTGACAGCTCAGAGCCTGGAGCTGCCTCAGATTCTGTGTCTCCCCCTCTCTCTGCCCCTCCCCTGCTCTCTCTCTCTCTCTCTATCTCTCTCTCTCAAAAATAGATATTTAAAAAAGACAATATAATGCCAACCTGGAGAATACTTTTTTTCACGTGACTGTGTTTAGCCTAACAGCAAACTAGATAGAACTGCTGGCCCTGCTTCTGGTCCGTCCCACTCGCCTGCCGGCCGGGTTGAACCCCAGCAGGGAGGCCGGCGCCTGGAGGTCCCGCACGCTGGTGTCCCCTTCCCCCCGCGTCTGCAGGCAGTGTCCCCGGGGCTGTTAGCCAACCTCGGGGTCGTGACAGAAACACACAGGCCCTGCCACGAGTCACGTCACACTCAGCGAGGCCGAGGACACGATCTGAGGAGAGTGGAGCGCGGCTGGCACACGGAGGTGGATGGTTCCGCTGAGGCCGCGGGCACCTCGTGTTCTGGCTGTCACTGTCTGACACCGAAGTGTCACTCCTAAGGACAGAGGCCATTTGTTGCGGTGACTCTGAGCAGTAATACCGATTTCCACATAATCGGCTGCACGGTTAGAGCATTTCCTGCCTACAGACACCTCTGGCCCCACATCTGCTCTTCCAGCCCCGTCCTGGCTGCTGTCTGGGCCCCGGGCCCTTGGCTCATCCACATCCAACTCCGCGCCTCCTTGGAGGACAGGAGGCTGGAGAAACCAAGCCGGTGTGTTAGGCAAGCGGTCGCATTGAGGCAAATGAAATGTATTTATTGCTGCAATCAGGGGAAGGCCCTCCCAGAAGATCAGCTTCTCTGACATGTGCCAGCCATGCAGACTATAAAAAGCGTGGCCTCGCAAAGGGGTAAGAGCCGCCGAGTGGGACGGCCCATGTGCTGCCTATTTTTAGAGGAAGGAGCAGAGTTTCCAGACACCCTGCCCCCGTGGGTGGGGACCGGGCGGTGACCCTGTGAACCATGGATCATTCTAGATACAACTGCACATCTCACGAGCACAGGTGATGCGCTGGCTGTGTCCTTTCCGAGGACTGGATGTTGTGGAGGCCAGGGACCACTTCCAGTCTGGCCGCTTGGAGGCTGAGCATGGGACGGCCCTCCTCTCTGGCCCGTCACACTCCACAGCCCAGATTCCAGACTGGACTCCAGACCAGCCCTTCGTTTCTGCAGTTTCGGGGATTTTTTTCATCTCCCTGGCAGACATTTGTAAAAAGCATTTGACTGAGTTTTTTTTTAATAAGGCATTTTATAAGGGTCCCCTCCCCTTTCTTCCTTTCTGAAATATTAGTGACCTTATAAATTCACCTGTAAGGACGTACTTAGAGGACTTGGTCATATGCAACTTGTCTGTGAACTTCAGGCTTCTCTTCTTTTTTTTCTTTTTAATTTTTTTAACATTTATTTATTTTTGAGAGAGGGAGACAGAGCCCAAGTGGGGCAGGGACAGAGAGAGAAAGGAAGACACAGAATCTGAAACAGGCTCCAGGCTCTGAGCTGTCAGCACAGAACCAGATGCGGGGCTCGAACCCATGAACTGTGAGATCATGACCTGAGCCAAAGTCAGACACTTAAAAGACTGAGCCCCCTAGACGCCCCCAGACTTGTCTTCTTAATGTGCTTTTACCAGACTCTTTGTTTGTTTTTAGGCTAATTTTGTCAAGGTGATATTTTACACGCAATTCAGTGAATACTGACAACTGTGTGCCACTATATATAATTGTGATGTAAGACGGGTCTGGGACCCCAAAAAGTCTGAGTCTGTTCCCTCCCTCCTCCTCCTCCTTCACCGACAGTGGTGTGGACTGGCTCCCACCTGCTCATCTTCTCTGAGGAACAGTCTATTCAGATCTCCTTTCAATTGTCTCTGTCCCCGATCTGTGGGCATCCTGTCTGCGCTCTGGATACGAGTTATGTGTCGGGTGTGTGTTCCGGAAATACATCACCCAGTCTGCTCTTTATTTTGTGACAGCACCTTTACAACCAAGCTTTCCAGCATTTTCAACATTTTTCTTTTATGGTTCATGATCTCTGGGTCACGTCTAGAACAATTGTCTGATCCGAAGTCGCGAAGACTCTTCCCTGTGTTTTCCTGTAGAAGGTTAGAGTCTTAGCTCTACAACTCAGGTCTACGACCCTTTGTGACCACACCTTTGTTGGTGGAACAGGACAAGGGTCAAGGTCTGTTTCCTTCCACATGGATGTATTTGCTGTGCGGTCTGCCCCACATAGTTTTGGAGAACAGGAACCCCAACGCCAGGCCAGCTCTTCCTTACAAAGGTGGAACCCATAATTTGAAATAGAACCTGGGGCAGGGCCGATGTCCTGTTGCACTGAAGAAGCCGTGGACCAAGGGTGGTGGACTGACCACCACACGCCCACCGCTGCTGAGTGTGGCCGCACCGGCTCTGTCCTGTCCAGATACCTGCACGTCGTTATTAGCTCGGAACAGGTCGGGAGTCGTCTGCCAGGGTCATCAAAACCTTGCTGACAAGTTGTGCTGTTCCTCCGTAAGGACTGCGGCGAATTCTGAGCTGTACATGAAGGAATTATTTTCTTGGATCCTAAAAAGTAGCCCTCCCAGCTTCTGGGCCATTTGACGTATTTTCTAACGAGCTGGGACTCGGGCTGGAATCCCCAGAGGGTCATCAAGAGGGGCAGCTTCGGAAGGCCCGGGAAGGCGGGGAGCACATCGCCCGTGGCCGAGGAAGGGAGGGGTCCCCAGGGGACGGGAGAGGATGTGGGGTGTCTGCTCGGGCCCGCTGCCCATAAAAGGCGAGGCAGGAAGAGTCAACTTCAGAAAGAGAAGGGATTTCCTACTATTCACATGCCGGCCAGGAAGAGAAAAGCTTATTCTTACTCAATGGGGAAATACTGTACTATAAATTAAAAATCCTGATGTGCGCCGAAGCAGGGTTTTATCCTTGAAAACATTTCTCTTTCTCCTTCCCTGATAAAGGAAGCTTTTTTTTTACCCTCCTCCCCACAGAGAACTGTAATGTTAATGAGCTGTGAATGGAAACAGGCCCCCCACCCGCCTTGGGGTCGCGTGAGTGTGAGGCCGTCCTTCTCAGGCCCTCGTTAATCATCAGCGCTCCGGCTTCATGTCAGCGTCCAGGGGTCCGGCGTCAGCCCCCACATGCACGTAGCCCATTACATTCTGCCCTTTTCTCAGAAGAGAAAATTCCAAATTCAGGAAAGCTCAGTAAGGGCCTCAGGACTTTAAGTGTGTTCTGGCCGCAGCCGCGGTATTTGAGCAATGCGTAGTCAAGTCTGGACGCATTCTATCCGCCTTTTCAGACTTCAGTTCCTCCAACCCACCCTGGATCCCACGCATGCCCCAGGAGCGATTTCAGGAAGGAGACGGGAAGAGCAGCCTGCCCTCCTCGCGGGGAGCAGAGTTGATCCTGGCCTGTGGCAGATCTCACTGACGCAGAAGACCAAGAAAATGTAGTTAGAAAATGTAGTTAGAAACAGTGCTTAACTAATGTAAATATTGGGTTTTCCTCTGCCTGATGCAGCAAACACCCAGCTTTCCTTCTGAGACCCGAGTTCATGCTTGAGATTTTTTATTAAAAGATACCTGCTTCTGTAAGAACGTCAGGGGGCAGGGAGGGTGGTGTTGTGCAGTGAACCTCACAATCTACTGTACAAAGAAACCCCCCGGGATGGTGATTCGTGAAGCCCTGGGAGGCTCTGGGCCGAGCCTGGGACTCTGCATTTCACTCGGGCTCCCGGCAGAGCTGGTGCAGGTCGAGGAGCTCGCTGTGAGCAGTGTGGATGTAACAGAACGCAGAAGCTTCAGAGCCGGTCCCCTCCCCTCCCCGACCTGACTGTGTGACAGCTGGCTCTTTCCAGAGCCTTGGTTGTCTCCTCTCAAACGGAGGTGACAGCTAGTGACACATTTCGCATGGGGATAAAATAAGATAAGCTGCTTTTTAAAGGGTTTTGGATTTTGGGGTGTTTTTTATTGGGTTTTTGTTTTTTGTTTGTTTGTTTGTTTTTGGGTTTTTTTTTTTTTTTTTTGAGAGAAAGAGAATGAGCAGGGAAGGGGCAGAGAGAGAAGGAGAGAGCAAATCCCAAGCCGGCTCTGCACTGTCAGCGTAGAGCCCGACATGGGGGCTCAAACCCATGAACTGTGAGACCATGACTTGAGCCAAGATCAAGAGTCAGACGCTCAACTGACTGAGCCACCCAGGCAGCCCAATAAGCTGTTTTTTAAAACCTGTAACAGGGCCACCTGGGGCGCTCAGTCGGTTGAGCATCCGACTTGGGCTTAGGTCATGATCTCCTGGTTCGTGAGTTCAACCCCCGCGTCAGGGTCGCAGCTGTCGGCGCAGAGCCCGCGTCGGATACTCTGTCCCCCTCTCTCTCTGTCCCACCCCCTGCTTGCACTCCCTCAAAAATAAAAATGTTTTTAAAAAATTAAAAAGAAAATAAAACCTGTAACAGGCACTACATCCCGTCACAATTTAATGGTGCTTTCTCCTTTGTCCTGCCTCCCAG
Source organism: Proteles cristata cristata (assembly GCA_017311185.1). Lineage (NCBI taxonomy): Eukaryota > Metazoa > Chordata > Mammalia > Carnivora > Hyaenidae > Proteles > Proteles cristata. Next base: position 947,495 of record JAESUZ010005606.1, on the reverse strand, counting down.
CAAGTAACACATGGATAAGAATCAGATCGCCAGGCGGGACGGGGTCCTGGCACATGGTCCCACCACTCCTTTCCATGGCGTCTGCTGGCTTTTAAGAAATGTTCGGCAGGTGGGGCGCCTGGGTGGCTTAGTCGGTTAGGCATCTGACTTTCGCTTGGGTCGTGATCTCGCGGTTCGTGGGTTCGAGCCCTGCGTCAGGCTCTGTGCTGGCTGCCAGCTCAGAGCCTGGAGCCTGTTTCAGAGTCTGTGTCTCCCTGTCTCTCTGACCCTCCCCTGCTCACGCTGTCTCTCTCTCTCCTAGAAATAAATAAAAAAATTAAAAAAAAAAAAAAAAAAGAAATATTCGGCAGGAATACTTTTATCAAGTATACTGCAGGGCTCCGAGGAGCCTCTGAGGTTTGTGCAAAGACATTCAAACTAGATTCCTGCTCCTTCTGGGGTAATTTTTATTTTTAACATCACTTAGAACCAAAGGAAGACAAGAGATGGAAATAGGTTTTCCAACCGTGACTTTTCCACTGAGGATGGCACTTGAGGAAAACTAGCACAGAGGAAGATCCTTCTCATTAGCTGGTCATTCCAGCCGCTCCTTACAAACACACTAGACGCCCTGGCCGGCAGGATATCCTAGGGGAAGTCTCAGGCCTGATGACTAAAACATGCAGAGCAAGGTCCTTGACCTTGACGTCAATGTCCATTTAGCCCCAGCAGCACAGGGTTTGCACTGTGGGCAAGAGCGAGGGTCCAGTCCCCGGGGACGAAGGTCTAATTCAGATTTTCTCCAGACTCTTCCTGGCCCTTCCCCAGGGCGGAAGCTGGATGGAATTTGTGAAATGTCCCATCTGTCAGAAGCTGAAGATAAACTCTTCAGAATGACACCATCCTTGCATCCACTACAATGGCTATAATTTTTAAAAAATGGAAAAGAGCAAGTTTTAGGAAGGGAGTGGAGGAATCTGGAATCCTCACACAACACTGCTGGGAATAGAAATGGTGCAGCCGCTGTGGGAAGCAGTCTGGAAGTTCCTCAGAAAGTTCCAGAAAATCCAGTAATTCCATTCCTCAGTCTCTATGCAGAAGAAATGAAAATGGGTCCTCACACAGAGAACTATACAGGCACGTTGATGGTAGCGCTACTCACAACAGCCCCAAGGTGGGCACACCCTAAATGTCCATTAATGGATGCAATAGACAGACGGTGGTCTGTCTGTACAATGAATATGATTCAGAAGTGAAAGTGAATGGGGCACCGTAGGTGCTACCACATGGAAGAACCCAGAAATTTTATGGTAAGTGGAAGAAACCGCCACAAAAGGTCACATATCACACATATGATCCCATATATTCAAAATACCCAGAATGCATAGGTCCCTTAAACACCAAGAGCAGATACCAGTACGGGTAGTGACCAGAGGCTGGGTAGGTGGGGAGAGCGTCTGCTCAGTGGGTACGGGGCTTCCTTCTGGGGCGATGGGAACGTTTTAGAACTAGACAGAACTGGTGGGTAGAGGACATTGTGGATGTGCTGGAAGCCACTCCCAAATGGTTAGTTTTCTGTGATGGGAATTTCACGGCGATAGCCTGCTCTAGAAGAGGAAAGGCTCATTCCAGAAGCCAGACTTCCCATCCAAGAAACAAAGGCTGAAAAGAAGTTTACTGACAATGGCAGGAAAGTGAGTGCAAGACGTCGCTATCACTTTTCCCATCAAAGGGAACTGAGGAAAGGTTAACGAAGGCACGACAAGAATGTGGATTTTCATCACGAAGACGCACGTGTTACACTGTGGTTCACGGCAGATGCCCCGCCTAGTTGGCGGCGTGCAGTGAGCCCCCCAGACGGAGGAACTTTGTAGTCAGTAAAAATGACAGGCCTAATGAAGAACATTTTATCCCCCAAAGGCCGCTCACCGTGCAAGCCTCGCCATGATTAGGGGCATTTGAGGGCTTGGGGCGTACCGCATAATCACAGGAAGGTGCTATTCTAACAGTGCAAACAAAAATGATTACAACTGGGAAAGATCCATAAAACTCAGAATCAAAGCATGTTCTGTCCCCAAACTTAGAGCAAGTGCAGCAGACTGAGAGCCCTGAACGTTAGCCTATGGTGAGCCCAGGGTTCGTGTGTTCAAGGTCGGGGCTACCCACCTCCCAGCACAGTCCCCCTCAGCGAGAAGGAGACAAGTAAGTGGCGACAGCCCCCTTTCGCCGCATTCTTCAAAGATACAGACCTCCGTGGCTTCGCCACTGCCTATGCTGCTTGCACTCATCTGGGGTAGCTGGTGATTTCCGCCCTGACAGGCCCCCCCGGAACACGTGGGAGGTAGAGCACGAGAACCCACCACCTCCAAGACCAACCTGGCCCAGAGGGAGCCTAAGGGGACTTCCCAAAACACCCTTCGTTGGAGGACGCAGGGGTCCCATCAACTGGATCTTCACCTCCATCCGTGCCTTCCGCCTCAGAGGAATTCCTAACCTCTCCCCACACACCTGGGCCCCACGTCCACAGGCGTCGGCAGCGTAGGAGTGGTAACGCACGTCAGAGGCGAGACCCCCACGGCCCCCGGCCAGGCGGCCCCCATTCCGTGTACCACCGTCTCCCGGGGAAGCCCGTGCCGCCCTCGGCAGGTGTGCAAGGGTTGGAGTGTCTGCTCGCAGCAGTTTTGGGGATTCTCCCAGGAGGGGGTTGCTGGACGTGGGGCAGTTCTCTGCTTCATTCTTTGAGGACCACCATCCTGTCCCATGTCGGCCGCCGTTTACGCCCCCACCCACAGCGCCGAGAGCTCCGACCTCTCCCCGTCCTCACCCACACGTCGTTTTGTCTTTTTCTTAAATAATGGCTGCCCGCGTCCAGGGGCCATGGGCGTAGATGTCTATGGGCTTCAGACACCGTTAGCTTTTCTCTGTGTGTGCATGTAGTGTGTGTGTAGATGGGAGAGTATCTGACCATTTCAACATCTGCGGATCGTTTTGATACCTGAGTGCAACATACATTTCCATCCTGTTCTGGGAAGTATATTGAGTAAAGATAAAATATTAGAAGTTTGTGTGAAATTTTCTTTTTCACTGAGAAGACTTTTTTTATTTTTTAAAAAAGCCAGGTAAGGGGCGCCTGGGTGGCTCAGTCTGTTAAGCATCCAACTTTGGCTCAGGCCATGATCTCACGGTCTGTGGGTTCGAGCCCCACGACGGGCTCTGTGCTGACAGCTCAGAGCCTGGAGCTGCTTCAGATTCTGTGTCTCCCCCTCTCTCTGCCCCTCCCCTGCTCATGCTCTGTCTTTGTCTCTCTCTCTCTCAAAAATAAGTAAATAAACCTTAAAAGTTTTTTTAAAAGCCGAGTCACTTGATTCTTTCACCCCAACCTAATGCCAGCATTTCACAATAACACAACATTGGTAATCTAGGATGGTTTTTTTCTCACATTTAACATGTTGTTTTTAACACCCTAGGCCTTCTTTCTCAGCCAGAAACCACTCTGTGGCCATGGCGGCAGGCGATGGAAGTTTACACATCACGTTCTCTGAACATGACGGCTCTTTCAGAATGAAAAGCGCCATTTCGAAAGCAGCGCTGGAAACTGCTTGCCTGTCGTTATTAACTGTGATTCAACTCTGTTGTCTCTGCAGGGCCAGCCAGGGCCAGTGGGCCCCCAGGGGTACACCGGGCCCCCAGGCCTCCAGGGATTCCCAGGGCTACAGGGCCGCAAAGGCGAGAAGGGCGAGAGAGGGTTGCCGGGATTCACAGGACCCAAAGGAGACGTGGTATGGTGACTTCTCTGTTCCCCCACTTTGTGACGGGCTGTGGAGGTACCATCCTGTGCACTAAGCTCCTTTGCCTTCCTTACAGGGAGCAAGAGGCGTCTCTGGATTTCCTGGTGCCGACGGAATTCCCGTAAGTGTTCTGGGAGATTAGGGCTTTAGAACATCGAGGGCACGCCAAGCAGTCAGAAACATTTCTGACCGGACTCCTGTCTTGTCTGTGACGAGGAGTAGGGTTCTCTGTGCAGACTTCTCCCCCGGAGTCCGGTCAAATTTTGCACAAATTGTTTCCTTTGTAAACGTTCTTCTGGACTTGGCTTCAGACTTGAGGTGACTGCGAAAACCAGGCGTTGTTTTATGATGAAAGTCTGGCACGTTAGACGGGCTCCATAGGAGCGAGTCCTGACATTTTGTTGGACTATGAAGCCGCCAGAGCATCAACTCCGCAGCCCAGATGGTGGGCGGGACGGCACCCTCTGCTGGACGTCCGTGAAGCTTCTCCAGTTCCCTGTGCTAAACTGCGCATAAATGAGAAGAGGAAAAGACAGGGTTTGTCCGTGAGAAAATCTCAAAATGCAGTAAAATGTGTTTTTCTAACCTAGTTTACTTTACTTCTTGCGGCATAAAAAAATAAACACAGCGGCCTGACTCACAGCCTTCTTCGCAAGGATCCGCCAGCCGATTTCCCAAGATCCCGGCCGCGGGGACAGATGTGTTTATCACACGTGCCTTCGCCTGCTGCTGAGGCCTGAGGACATCTGCTTCAGGAACCTCGCTCGTGTGCACACGTCTGAGCCCTTAGCCCACATGCCCACGGCCTCTGTCCCTGTGTTAGCACACGCGTGCACATGTAACACAGAGAGAGGCACTCCCAGGGCTGTGTGAGCGCCTGTACGAGGAAACAGAGGAGCCATCACAGAGAGGGCGTGCTTGTTCTTGAGTGCACCAGCCGCACACCCAGGAGGCCGTGCGGTGGTATAGGAAGGCGCTCAGGGCCACAAACAGGCCCCACGCAGACCTGAGACCTTCGTGACGGTGACCTGACCCCGACCATCACCTGGATGGGGGCTTGCACGCAAAGGTTATGACACACAGCTGTGTGAACAAGTGAGGTAGTCACTTCACCATTAGTCAGAATCTTGAGAAATTGGCAGGGTCAAAGAATCCAGAGATTTCCAGGGGTAAACAAGTAATGAAAGCATTTTCCTACCAGCTGCCTGCAGCTAACAACCTGTTCTTACCGCTTTCATAAGCTCTTGGGGCCGGCCGTTGGTTTTGTCTTCTGGAAGTCAAACTCTGAGTTTAAAAGGAGTGATGTGGAAAAATAGTATAGCTGCTCTAGTCCCATTTTGTTTTTCCACTTTATGCCCCTTTACTCTGAGGACCAAATAGTTCACACGTTGGAGAGGGCGTATCTTCACACGAGAGAGTGGTCACAGGAAGCATGGAACCAGTTTCCATGCTGCTGACGACAAACAGCCTCGCCCGCTGACCGCAGGGCCCTGGAACTGCACACATGTGAACCGATGTGCCGCCTGCCACCGGGCTAGTTTTAGCCACTTAGAATCCATATATAAAATGTGACCTGCAGTCAGATCCTAAGAGTTGTCCCCAGTTAGATGCTGAACACGAGACGGGCGGGCGGCTCAAGGTAATTGCAATTTTTCTTTGAAGAACAATCTCGAATTAATGTCCAACTAACACACAACGTCAAATGACTTAGATCAGTTGTAAGGGAGCAAAGAAGACCAACTGAAGACAGGTCATTCTGGAGAGGAGTGAAGAACCCGAGTTTCGAACACAGAAGGACACACAGACCGTGAGCAGAACGCCCTCCGGGCTTGTGTCTCAGACCGAATTTGAAGGATCAACGTTCAGAGACCCTTAAAAAAAAAGGCCTGTGCTTGGCTACAGTGCCACCAGCCAGAGTGACGACTGTGCTCTGTGACTTACAGGGGCGATGGAGCTTTCTCACCAGAGGGTTGACCGTTGAGTCTATGCTGACCTGACAGTCCCCCTTAAAGCAGTGGCTTTGACTGTCTAAAGGAGGGAGATGTACAGCAGAATGAAAATGCAGCTCATATAAAATATCATTCGGGGTACAGGCACCCTGTGTAGGGTTCGTTCATCTCTCCGGAAATGTCCCAAATTTCTCATCGTAAAGCTGAAAGGCATCCGGATAGGGCCTCGAAAAATCACTCTGGAGTGTACGCCTGGTCTGTTGTCAGCAAAGATAAAGTTTTAAAGCAATCAATAAGATGGCAGGTTTCAAAACATCTGCCTTGGGAAGAAGTAGCAAAGTAACCTGTGCTCTCGTAGTCCGTCAGCTCGGCCTGACCCTCGTTATTCAAAAGACATTTGGATATCCCGCCTCCCCTCCCCTCACCCACCCCGACATCTCTGAACATCTTCAAATCTAAATAGGACTGTCTCCCCCAGAAAGCAAATAAGAGGAAGTCAGTTTTTCTACATATGGCTAAGTCACGGATGAAATCCCATGAGGGGGCAGGGCAGGGGGTGGGGGGTAAGTCTCCTTCCTGTGTTGCATGCGTTTATCTGTCAACTCACCCTCTACAATTCAGTTGGGCACAAAAGACCGGGCCCCCTTACTGTCCATGAAAGACCTAGCCACCTCCCAATGTCTTCTAGAAGTTGTAAATCTACCGTGACCTGTCCCTGCTAAAACACCTCCCAATAGACCAGCGGCAGGGGACTCCTAGACAGAGCCCACAGCAGACAGAACTTTGTCCTGAAGGCCATTCTGCTGCTCAGAACTGTACCTAGGCGCCTTCGTTTACTTAATCTTTCATCCATTCATCTGCTGGCTTTGAGTTCTCTTTGCCCTTGGGTTCAGGCGGGGTGGGAAGATTTAGAAGTGGTTTATCACGCTCTTCGTGAGAACTCCTGACCGCGTGCTAGAAGGCTCACTGACTCTTCTCTCCCAGGGACACCCCGGGCAAGGTGGGCCCAGAGGACCACCTGGTCATGATGGCTGCAATGGGACCAGAGGAGACGCGGGCCGGCAGGGACCCATGGGCCCCGAGGGGTTCCTCGGCCCTCCTGTGAGTATGGGGCAGCTCGTGAGCTGGGGTGCTGAGCTCCAGGAGCTGGGGGGGGGGCCGGCCCTGGCCCGCGGACGGGTAGGGGACACGCGTGCCTTTCGCGGGCCCATCCAGAAGGCCCTTTCAGAAATTGTGTCAGAGAGCCTTGCTGAGGAGGCGGGTTGCCTGCTGTGGCCCCCGCGGCCGGGGCGGGCGGTCAGGCTCAGCCCGGCTCCTGCACCCCAGGCTGGAGCTCCCTGTCCTTAGCCGGTGGTCAGGGAGCTCACGTTCCTGAGGACATCTAGGCATGAGGTTCCTGCATCCAGAGAGCTTCGTTGTCCAAATTCATTCTGTGAACAAGATAGAAAATGATACGTTCCGTTTATATCGTGCGATTTTACCAGTGTCCCTGCACTGTCCCCCCACGCCACAGTTCAAGTCACAGGGAGGAACGAGGTAAGAGCAAAACTAGAATAAAAAGGCTTAATTAAAGCTTTTGACAGAATGCCCGTCAGTCCCCATCTTGTTAGGTTCTAGAATCCTCTGTGACGTGGGAACAGCGACATTCTCCTGCCCCTATGGGCACTTTTTTTTTTTTTAACGGAAAGTGTGCTTTTTTTTTTTTTTTTTAACTGAAAAACTTTCGTGTATCTGTCTATTTTGTAGACTGTTTTCAGGTCTTGGCAAAGAATCTTGCAATGTTTTTAGTTCTGTATGGCTGCCTTCTTGTCATCAAAATATTGCAAAGTCAGAGTTTTCCCAACATCTTGTTTGGTAAAACTTTTTATTTAAGAAAACATTTCTCGGGCTGGGGAAGGACAGTCACATGTTCTTCCCTGTGGTTTCCCCTGACGTTGGTGGGTTTCTCTCTCTGCCTCCCCAGTCCTCTCCCGCGGGTGTGTCTTTTTCAACTTGTCAATGAGGACATCACTTTCCAGTCGGCTCTCATATCATTGAACTATCATTATCAATAAATATAACCATCACTTTAAAATACTGATTTTATAGGGACACCTGGGTGGCTCAGTCGGTTAAGCATCCAGCTTCGCTCAGGTCATGATCTCACGGTCTGCGAGTGTGAGCCCCGCGTCGGGCTCTGCGCTGACGGCTCGGAGCCTGGAGCCTGTATCTCCCTCTCCCTCTGCCCCGCCCCCACTTGTTCTCTGTGTCTTAAAAATAAAACTTTTTCAACACTGATTTTATATGCAGGCATTGAAAGACATTCATCCACATACGAGGTGCACACGTCTGGAGTGCATTGTCACAATTGCACTCTCACAGAATGACCCAGCAGCTCTCCCAGAAACGATGCTTCAGAGCCTGTGCGTTGATATCTTTAGTACCCTCGTGCCCAGGGAAAGACAAAACATATTATTACGAAGGGTAGTAACACGTTAGTATCCTGGAGGATTCGTTTACTCAGCACCCTTTTGGGCTTTTTAAAATAACCTGAGTCCTATAAAGTGTTTCCATTTTAACTTTGAAGGAAGATACCGTTGGGTAAATATGAAAGTGAAAGCCTCACCTGTGTGGCTGAATGGAGGACGGGTGTTCAGAGGAACCCAAATAAGGCGTAAGGACCGCGACACTGCCGGTTACAGACAGCGTCTAATCACCCGCACGACTAGCACTGCACTGAGTGTTCTCTGTGTTTTCTCTGTCCACCGCACCCCGTGCTACCGTAGGGGCCCCAAGGACCCAAGGGGCAGAAAGGCGAGCCGTATGCGCTATCCAGTGCGGACCGCGACAAGTACCGGGTACGTTTGCTGATGCGGGGCTCGTGGCTGAGCGAGCGGGGTGAGTCCCGATGAATAAGAAAGCTTCCCCAGTACGGCTGAGCTGTCAGCAGGGGCCCCTGGGGGCAGAGCAGCCCATCGCCATGATGAAGCTAAAAATCACCGATTTCTATCCTGGGACGCCAGGGGGCTCAGTCGGTTAAGTGTCCAACTCTTGATTTCAGCTCAGGTCATGACCTCATGGTTTGTGGGTTCAAGCCCGCATGGACTCTGTGCTGACAGTGTGGAGCCTGCTTGGGATCCTCTCTCTCTCTCCCTCTCTCTCTCTCTCTTTCTCTCAAAATAAATAAACATTAAAAAAATCGATTTCCCAATGGGGTGACATTGACCTGTGGGCGCACCCTTTCCAGTCTGTATTCACGGTGCCCCAGATAAAGGGCAAGCCCCGGGCAGGGCTGATACAGTCTGTATGGTTGTTTCCAACGTTGTGATAAAATAACTAAATCTAAGGCTGGTAAACACCAGAACTCTGAAAATTATTTTCTCTCAACTAGGGTGAACCTGGAGAGCCCGGGCTGGTTGGTTTCCAGGTAAGGTCTCTCTTCCTCAGAGCATGTTCCCAGCAGAACTTCAGGAACTCAGGGCAAATACCAGTGGCCCGTTCCTAACAGCCTTCCCTGTTGCCCGTCCTCAGGGGCCTCCTGGCCGCCACGGGCCTGTGGGACAGATGGGCCCTGTTGGAGCTCCAGGAAGACCGGTAAGTAGCAGGTGCCCGGGCTCACTCGTGGGGGGCGGCCAGGGTGCCCCCTAGACATGCATTCTTCAGTCGCTGCGTGTGCAGGCTTCCCGACACAACTTGGATGTCCCTGGTCACCGCACAGGTGCCGAGACAAGTCAGGTCCTCTCTCGCGTGCACTGTGCTGCTAGTAAGGTTGCAGAAGGCGGGCCTGAAATCGGTGGGCACCAGATCGCCACCAAGCACGTCCAGTGTGGAGGTGGTGCTGGCTGGGGGCCCTTCCTGTAGAGACGAGCTCTCTCGGCCCCACACCAGGCCAGCTAACCCAGGGCCTGTCATCGCTGGGCAAAGCACGTCAGAGTCCAACAGGTGGATGAGAGGAAATGGGCTCTGCCCGGGCGTGGCCATCTTCACAGGTGTCCCTCACCTGGGCGTGGCCATCCCCACAGGTGTCCCTCACTGGGGTGTGGCCATCTTCACAGGTGTCCCTCACCTGGGCGTGGCCGTTCCCACAGGTGTCCCTCACCTGGGCGTGGCCGTTCCCACAGGTGCCCCTCACTTGGGCATAGCTATCCCCACAGGTGTCCCTCACCGGGGCATGGCCATCCCGACAGGTGCACCGCACCAGGGCATGGCCATCATTGCCAGTGAGATGTTAGACATCAGTTAACAAAATGGCCCCAGTGGGGGTCTGAAGGGGCTCCCTGTCCCTGCAACTCTAATGGCGGAGTGACTTGCACCAGCACAAATACAGGGGTGAAGGAGGGCTTGATGCAGGGAGTGAGAGGACGAGGAAAGAGAGATGTCGATGCCCATGACGCCCCAGACCACTTCCCCCACCGCCCGCCAGCCCGGCGCCCAGCTGCCCCCACCAGGTCTCTGCCTCTCGTTGCCCAGAAGTTTAGCATCAAGACAGATGGGCCTCGAACAGCATTAGGGGAGACTCAGCTCCAGGTGGGAGAGAACTTCTCGCAGAAAACCAAAGAAATGAGGGACGTGTGATGCCAGGTTCTGTGCTCCCCGCCGCATACAGCTGTCGGCCCGTTCACGGACACGCACCGCATGCAGAGGGGGTTGGTCTTTAAATACACAGTTTGGGGAAACTTGAAGAAATGGCCTGTCACCGCCATGTCCTGAGCTGACCCGACAGCCTCAGGTTCTTCTACAGGCCATTAACATCGCCCACACTGCCTGTACTTGAACACCAACCGCCCTTCACATGCATATCTAACACTCCATCCTGAGTGTAGCGTGAACACTGAGCACTTTGCACAAAGACAGTGGTGTTTGCACATGGACGTTCAACCCTGCAGTTTGGGCCTGTAGATTAATTCTATCATGAACATTTGCTGGCCCACCAGCAAAACGTGCGGGGAAGAGGTCAGGGGCGGCAGCATCCGCGGCGACGGGGCCCGGGACCTTGCAAGGGGTCCGAGCAGGCAGGAGTTGGGGCCCGGGCGACCACAGAAGTCTGAACTCAGAGAAGCAAACCCAGAGCAGCTGTGGGTGGCCATCCGGCAGGTTCCGGGGTCCTCCGCCCTCCAGCTGCCCCTCCCCACTGGGACAGGAGGGCCGGAAACCTCTCCACCTACCACACGGCCCTCTCTACATCCACTGAGTGGCTTTCCCAGAGCTTTCCAGCAGGTGTGATGTGGGTCCCGGGATGAAGGAAACCGTTTACGAGGTTCTTTGTGTTTGCGCAGGGCCCACCCGGACCCCCTGGACCCAAAGGACAGCCGGTAAGTCCGTCTTGGGGGATGGGGCGCCCTTCCCGACCGCGGAACTACCCGGTGGGCTATGACGTAGCGTTTATTTCATGACGAAAACGATTTTGTAGGTCTTGAAGGCAAATTCTCCCCTTGCGCGCTGTTGTGTGGAAATCACACTGAGGAACGTCCGTGGGACCAGCTCTTGTGTGTCAGACTGTGTCTGTGAGCGAGAAAGGACAAAACGTGGTTGCATTTGTGGGGAGGGAGCCAGCGGCATCCTCGCCCACATGTAACCAAGCCCTTTGTGCCGGAGATTGACACCAGCCCCCAGGGACCTAGTCTATGATTTTCAAGCCAGGCTTGAGCCCAAGGCTGTACTGTTCCCACGTGAGAAAGATGATTCAATTGGTTGAAGGACAGGAAAGTAGGTGGCTTCTCAGAACCTGTAGACAGAACTAGGGTTGGATGTCAGCGGGGAAAGCTGGGTAAACGTCTCAGACCAAGAGCAGGTAGGTGGTAAGGGGAGCATGTGATCAGGTGTGACATGCGTCAGAAGTGCTGGGCTGGGGTTGCCAGTGCGTAAGGACCATCCCGTGGCCTGGCGTGGCCAGGGACATCCCCCAGCCTGCACATTCCCATGCCTGCTCTACGGAAACCTCGACTCTGTGGCCTCGGAGGGCCCCCGGTGGCCACCACCCCCTCCTCTGCTCCCATCACCTCTGACCTGGCTTCCGGCTGGGGCTGGAGCTCGTTAAGGCTGCTGCCCCCACCGCTGGGCCCCCCACCATCTCGTGGCCGCAGGCAGGGTGGGAACGGCCCGGAGCCAAGAGAAGCGGATGTAGGACGAGGCGGCCGAGCCCCGGGGTCGCCTCAGATCCCCGCGTGGCTGCAGCACACACAACCCCCGCCGTCCACCAGGTCACTTCCTGGGGACTTGGACGGCCAGCTTTTCTGGAGGCAGAGGGACAGCGGGGCCCCGGCAAGGCGCCTTCTGATCTGGCCCTGCCCAGCTGCCTTGCTGGGCTCTGATTTCCGCTCCCAGCCAGGTGGGAAAGGAGCAAAATAGCAAAAATTAATTAAGGGCTTTGTTTGTATTTTCGGAGAATATCTGGGCATCAGAGGGGGCGGGCGGGGTACTGCAGAGAGAAGGAGCAGAGAGGGCCCCAGGCCATCCTTTGTCTTGGTGGGAATGTGGGGACCCTGGGGAGCAAGCCGTGTTGTTTGCAGGCCAAAGAAAAGAGTGCTATTTCTAGAACATGAGTAAGTGTGCAGTGCAGCTGCTCCTGGACTTGGGGGTCAGGTCAGTTCTCGAGCACATGTTCCCGCCCGCTCGTGACTCTAATGAGTACCTGTCAAGTCAGGCGCCCCCGCCAGAGAATCCCCAGCCCCTAAAGTCATGCAAAGGGTCGGGCTTATTTGTGGACTCGGGATTCTCTTACCAAAATGAGAAACGGCTGAGGTGGAAGGGAGACTGAATCCCGATCTTCAGATGCGGGATCCAGGGGGACTGGCTGCTTCCTGGGCCTGAGGACACGCTGAGACCCTCATCTGTGGAGACGACAGGTGCCCTGCCAAGTCCAGGAGACCCGGGGTCAGGTCTGAGCTCTGCCACGTGCCAGCAGGGAGGCCTTGGCCCGGTGCCCGCGGCATCCGCCTTCGTCACACACTGCACAGGGTTAAACAGTCGCAGAGTGTTGGCTCATACTGCGGGTGCAGAATTAATGACATGGCACCTTCTAGAGCCTCGGGATGGGTGAGCAACAGGACATGTTTCAAAAAGCAATGCCAAAGCATTCCCGAGGGTGACAGAATGGAGTAGCTGCCCTGAGCCCACTGTTTTCAAGGCTTTGCTTAGAGCATAAAACACAGATCCCCTGAAAGCACGTCTGTATCCAAGGATAGCACAGCAGTCTCCTGAGCCCCGTCGTCTCCTCACGCGCACGATACACCGCGAGGTGCCACTTCCCGTATCTCCTCTGGGACGAGCCTGCTCGCATCCACGCTGTGTGATCTCTGGGCTCAGCCTTTCATTATGTGGTTTATATGTGGAACTCGCAAAAGAAAAGACGTTAATTTTTTTTGCATCAAATAGTTTTGGAGAGGGGACGCCAGCATATCACATAAAGATAACTGTTCAGTATTTTGCAAGTAGATAGAGCTTACATCTCTTTTTCTAAGAAAAAAAAAATATTTGTTTGTGATTAATGACTTTGCAAAACTTAGGAAAACCATTTCTCTTTTCAGGGCAACAGAGGACTTGGTTTTTATGGACAGAAGGGTGAGAAGGTAAGGACATAATTAATAGATTAAAACGGAGGCCTGCTTAGCAATTCGGAAATAAATCGTTTTGCTGACTGCTGCTCACGCAGTTGTCTTTTGACACGTGCACAGGAAATGACCGCTGTAAGGTGCCAGGTGAGGGGAAATGCTCCAGTATAGTGAGGGGCCACTAAGATGGCGGAAGCCACAGTCTAGGTCAGACCCTGTGTCTGCAGCACCGACAAAGTAAAGGCATTGCCCCGAGGTGTCTCCCAACGTGCACACCTCGAGGTAATGGAGCAACTGAACGGGGATCCACAACACGGCACCTGCTCGGGGACCAGGCAGCCCACCCCCGCGGGCTCACAAGCGAGCAGGAAGACCGTGTGGGCGTCTGTCATCCCCTGCGTCACCAACACGAAAAAACCGAGCACTTTTGAGAGCATCCTTTGAGGCCACGCGTGTGAGATGCTCAATGCGGCAGGTGGCTCGCCACGGGCAGAGGCTCACAAACACGTAACCGGTCACACCACAAAACCTACTGGCCACCATGAGCTACGTCTGTGCTGGGGCCTCACTGTGAATTTTCATTTTGTTTTCCCATTGGGCTGTTTGACCGAACACACGCTGAGTGGAATCCGGTACTGCCCAGGTCCGAAGAGAAAGACTTTTTCTTTGTGCTAATACTGTAGAAAGAAGTTGACAAAGGCGAACGTTGAAAAATCCAAACCCATAAAAATGTAAGCACCTGTACAATAAAATATGACAAAATAGTAAAATAAGATAAAAAGAAGAAAAGCCTGGGAAGAAATTACTGGGCAGAGGGAGAGTCATCACTTTAGACGGGATGAAAATGAAGCGAATGTGCATAATCTCCAAAGAGTTGACTCAAATATTAATCAAGTAGCAAGGCTCTGATAGGTAAAGGGGAGATGATCAGAGTTAATCTCTAATTTTTAGAGTTAATGTTAGCAGCGATGTCATGTCACTTTGCTCCTGCTCACATTACATGACATCTGGGCTCACCTGTGTATTACGGAGCTTGCATGTGGAAATGCCAAGAAAAGACAATAGGTTTCTTTTTGTGTCAATTAATTCCTGGTCGATGAAACCCCTTCTTAGACGAGAATCTTTGTCTAATTGTTGCAAATCAGTAGCTTCTAGCATCTGTGCACTGCATGAGAAGTGTCTCTTGCTAATGATAAAAATGCAAGTAAAGCTTGAGATATTCTATTTATTGAAGAAGCTACTTTTTATTCTATAAAAACACCCTTGACAAGTGTAGCTGGGGTAAAACTGGAGAGTCTCTCCTTTCTCAGGCATATCGTACACCTGGGTCCCAATCTTGGGACGCCGTAGAAGAAATACATTGATGCGAAGACATGTAGCCCTCGTACGGGCTCCATCATAAGGAGCTGACCCCGCAGAAGCAAACGTAACCCACACTCATGAACAACCTCAACACCGTTTATGAATAAATTGCAAGTGGTTATTAATGCAAGGAGGACACAAGTGATGTTACGTTATGATCATTTATTTCATACAGTGATTGTAACAATACAAAATTAGGGTGCTTATGGTCACTAATATACAAAAGTAGAGATGGCTGTAGTCGTGCTCTGGTTCACCCTTGATAGTGTCTTTCCAATGTAAAGATGACTGCTTTTGTGACACTGTTCACAGGGCGATATGGGACAGCCAGGACCCAATGGGATTCCATCAGACCTCCAGCACGCCATCATCGGGCCCATGAAGGAAATGTTCCACCCAGATCAGTATAAGGTAAAGGGGCTTCACCATAGTTGACTGTGTTCCCAGTTGAACTAAAAAAAAAAAACAATCGCCAAGTGGGAGAGTCCTCTGCAGCCAGCTGGCCCATCATACACGAAGACACTGCCCACCTAGGTGCACTGGTCCATCATCTTAAAAAACCGTGACAAATTTGAAACAACACAAGAATTCATGAAACAGTCTCCGATCTATGGAGCTCTCCTGTGCAGGCCCAGGGTAAATGGTCCGGGTGTAGTTCGGAGCCAGGACGTGGGACAGTCTGAGCAAAATGTTATATTTGGCAAAATAGACCTACTTTTCACCTTTGCTGAGCTGGAGCATCACGGCGGGCGTTCTCACACCAAAGTCAGTTTTCTGACTTTTATCATTTCTGTTAACATTTTGGTTGATTAGAAGTGTAGTCTTGGCATCTAAATCGAAATTAAGGGGTCCCTGGGAGGCTCAGTAGATTACGGGCCTGACTCTTGGTTTCAGCTCAGGTCATGATCTCACGGTTCGTGAGTTCAAGCCCCAAATCGGGCTCTGTGCTGACCGTGCGGAGCCTGCTTGGGATTCTGTGTCTCCCTCCCTCTCTGCCCCTCCCCTTTCTCTCTCTCTCTCTCTCTCTCTCTCAAATCAATAGACTTTAAAAAAATTTTTTTTAAATTAACACCCTGTGGTAGCACTCACTTGCTCAGATGGGCCACCGGACCTTCCCAAAGGTCAGGGCTCCCTTGTGCTCGAGGGAGGCGGTCGATAACACTCAACCTCATATCACTGCTGAATGGAGACCACTCCATCGGGTGAACACCCCCGATTAGGTCAGGCACAGACAGTGCCCGGGAACCGAAGTGAAAACCCCAAACATGGAGTCTAATTCCAACTCTCAAGCACCAGTCCAGATGGGGTTTGGGTGCTCAGCCGTGGCTGGGAGAAGGCAGGCCTCAGGGACGAACCTCTCCGGGCAGCTGCGCCTCACTGAACAGCCACCTGACTGTTGACCCAAGTGGCTTGGGTGGCGGCTGGTGTGAGACGAAACGCCGAGGAAAGTGTGTCGGGTGCAGGCAGTTGTGAGCCCGCCAAGCTTAGAGCAGGACGTCCCTGGACGTCGAGGCAGGAAGGGGGCCCCATCGAGTCATCAGGTGGGGTCCAGGTGGGACTCCGGCTCTTGCTGATGCCCTGACCGTCAGCCAGGTAGGGCCTCTGCCCAGTTTCAGGACAGGAGCCAAGGAGGGAGGGAGGCCAGAGCAGGTGTGATCGCTGCTGAGAGACGCACGCTTGTGCATCAGGTAGCCTTCAGCTTCTGCGACAAGATGGGCGGGGGCGGGGGCGCCAGGGCCCGGCCAGCCTCCAGGAGGCCGCTGCAAGTGACGGGGGTCCCGGTGCCGTCTCGGCAGCGATGGGGGAAAGAACCCGTGGCCACTGCATGTCTTCCACCATTTTAGACCAAGAGGAATGGGAAAAAGTGATCATATAAAACTGACCCTGCGTATAATGAAGCCTGCTTTGCTTGGGGTCTTAATATGTCCCAAATGTGTCTTTTCCCCTGAGGACCCCCCTAAGACTCTTTTATTCAAGCGAACGCCATCGCTGGGGGCTCCTCCCGGGCACATCCTTTGCCACCGAACGTCACCGTGGGCCCGCGCTGTGGGGAGGGGGGCACGTGGAGAGCAGACGCGGGCTGTGGGCGATGGGGGGCTGCGAAGAGAGCAGACCGGCCCCCCCGTCCTACCAGGCGTGACCGGGGATTTAACCGATATTGGGAAAACCCAGAAGAAATCACACTTTTTTTTCTCTTGGGGTTTGAAGCTGCAAAAGGTAGGAGCTGTTTATTATGATTCGCTCACAGTCACTGTTCACCGTCGCACGGATTACTTCTCTGCTATCGTAAACCCCCTCCGTCATTTCTGCTCTTGAATCAATGGCCTTTCTTACGCCTCATTGTCTTCACAGGGCGAAAAGGGGAGTGAGGGGGAGCCGGGAAGAAAGGTAAGCGGCTCAGTAGCTTGGTTTCCTCTCGCTGGGGGCCCCCCACCCCGCCCCCACCCCCGGTGACCACGCACGGGGCTCTAGCAGCTCCACCTGTGACACCGGGCGGCGCTGTGACTTTGCTTTTCAGAAAACAATTTTAGAATGTCTCCCCTTTTGCGTAATACACACCAGCTAACCAGCGCGTCCTGGGGTTCGTGAACTGAACGCTGGCACTTTAAGAGAGCGGGTGTGCGGGCAGAGGGCCTGGCGGGCTTGGCGGCGGCTCGGGTTCTGAGCCCAGCTTCCGTCCTTGTCACCTCCCGGGTGTCACCCGCTGTGTGATGATGCCGGCGGTGTCCTGGATCGATGCTGTGACCCCATGTCATGCTGGGCTGGATTGGGGACCTGGGGAGTCCCAGGGGGCTAGAACCCCGAAGGGGTGAAGTGGGCGGGCCGCTGCCTCACCTCTCCTCTCTCTTCTCTCCTAGGGCATCTCCTTGAAGGGAGAAGAAGGTGTCATGGGCTTCTCGGGCGCACGGGTAAGCGATGTGTCCCGTAGCCGCGGTTTGCTTTGCTTGTGTGTTAAGTAGACTCCATTCTTCAGAGCAGACGCGAGGTTCCCTGCAGGTGGAGCTGGAGGCACGGAGAAGCCCCACGTACCCTCCGCCTCACACGCACAGCCGCCCCACTGCCAGCGTCCCGGCCAGAGTGGCCCGCTGACCGTGGCGTGGACCCGCCGTCCCTCCCAGTAACTGATGTTGGAGTCTCTGTCTCCACTGCAGGCGGGCGGGGGCAGAGCACAGAGACATCTCCCCTGTGGGAACAGAAATGTAGACCGTCCCCAACACAAGAAGCTGATTCGTTTCCCCGAGGGTCCGACGCACCCCAAGCAGGACCGTGGGTGGGGTGCTGGGGCTCAGGGGGTGTCTCCCCCACGGACATTCAGCGCCCGTGGCTCCCACGCCCGAGGGCAGACCTCCGTCCTCAGAGCGTGCCCTCCGATGGCGCCTGTCCCTCTGTCCTCCTCCATCGGCCAGAGCTCGGTCAGCTGCCACTCCTCCACGCAAGTGCGCTGGGAAATGAGGCCAGAGCCGTGGGCCAGAACAAAGGCAGAGTGGCCTTGTGATGGCCCTCTGGTAGCCACTGCCACTAAAAAGACTCACGTTAGAATCTTTGAAAATAGGAAGAGACCCCTGAGAAAGTTGGAGTGCAGCTCTTTCAATACCTTTACCAATTGGACCGTACCGTCTTTCTAGATTTCTCCGTATTTCTTTAGGCACTAGATGTGACGCATCGTATGAAAGTGTCCCTAAAATGACCCACCTCCTTCAGAAAATAAAAGGGTCTTCAGGTGGTTTTGATATTTCATAGTAAAGCATTTCACGTTAGCCCGCGTCAGGGGCCGTAATGTGCCCTCCGGGAAGCGATGCCACAGGTTCTGAGGGGTCATCGCTTCTGTTTTCTGTCCCAACCCAGGGTGCGCCCGGCTTCGATGGCGAAAAAGGCTCAGCAGGACAAAAAGTAAGTTCGAGGCGCGTGTTTTCCTCACCCCCACGCGTTAGAGATTATTCCACGCTAGCACGGGCGCGTCCACGGGGTCGTGGGAGCAGGCGGCCCGGCGTTTCAGGAAAAGGACGCGCCGTACGTGCCTAACGAGCCCTCGCCGAGGTTCCAGCCGCTGCCGTGTGCAGCCGTCATGCCTCCACATGATGGGGACAAACCTCCTGGCACCCAGAGGCCAGGATTTCCATCATTCAGTCCCAGGAAGTGCAGAGACATAGACTTTTTAAAAATCAGTTCAGCCCCTGAATCATGACTCCGTGGAAGCCCGGGCTCCACCCTGCAGGCAGCAGTGAGCCATGTGGACACCAGGATGTGGGGCTCATCAGCCTCCGCGGGGAGCCCTCCACCCCTCACCACCCTTTGTCCGGGGACTTCAGATGCACTCGGGCTCCAGGGTTCGGCTTCCGACCGGCCCTGGCTCTAGACCCAGGCGCTGCTGACCCTCGGCTAACCTGCTCACAGCGGGACCAGCCTCGACCCCTTCCTGCCTGCAGCCTTGGCTCGTCTTACTCTTCCCGTTCCGGTCCTTTCATCCCAGACTCAGGCCGGGAAGCCGACACCAGGCTTTCCCTAATCACAGCCATGTTCTCGTGACATTAGTAACTGACTCGGGTGCCCCCAAAGGCAGCGCTCCGGGAAGACGGCTGTCCAGGCTGACCCCAACCAAAGGCCACAAGGCCGAATTCCAGTGTGGGGAGTTCATTAATCAAGTGAAGAGACAGAGAACTGAGGCAAACATGAGTATCTACAAGGGGTCCGTCTCCACCGCCCACAGAACCGAAGTGCTGTATTCATACTTTCATTGCCTGCCGTGTGCCAGGGAGTCATAATTCTGGGTTTTTCCTACACCCGGCACTCGGGAGCTACGTAGGGTTTTTTTCAATGTGGTCGGTTACAGCTGCCCCTGGAACTCACTGTTTATGTGAGACAAGACGCCGGGCTAGACACCGACCACCTGGGGCCTCTAACTGCTGCGGCCACATGTTAGCATCGAAGGCCCACATCTTCCAGGGGAGGACGGGGACACTTCCGGCCGAGTGGGACGTCTCTGCGGGGAGACAGTTTACTGAACCACACAAATAGGAAGTGCCCAGGACGCATACAAATGGTGGAGTCCCTGCTCGTGAGACCGCATGGTGGGCACTGAACGTCATCTCACTTGACAAGATAATTCCTCCTTGACCACACAGCCCTTGCCTCCCCTCCAAAACACAAAGACAACTCTTTAGAGCTGTTTCGACTCTTGGTGTGCCTGACAGTTGGGTTCCGCTGCCTGTGGTCTTACATGAACCTAAGCACAAATGTCTCCCATTCCTCTGCTGAGTTCTACATAATACGCAGCCCACCCCCACCCCCCAGTCCGTTCACCAGCTGCTGAGAACTCACAGGGAAACTTCTAGATCACTGTTTTGGCTTTTGGGGTTCCCGCAGCCAATAGAGAGATGCATAGACAGAGGGAGCCAGTCGTGAGCGTCACCCTGAGCACTCCTCAGTGTCGCCCTTTCCCCTGCGGTTTTCGGTGGTACCTGGCTCATTCCACACCTTTGCTCAGACACATTTCGGAAATGCTGGTGCTGTCGTGGCGTGGTACGCACCTCCTACCCGGGCGCCCACCACTGCTCAGTGCTGACGCCACACCCAGCCGGACGACGCTCAGGCGCGTAGAACGAGGACGACATGCACGTTTGGCAGCGTCCAGCAGGCGTCGGGGCTGAGTTGTCGCGTGGGCACACGCAGCTGAGAACCCAGCGCCTGTTGCTGGCTCCGCCCGTTGGCAAGCTCCCTGAGGCCTCGCCTATCTCAAGAGATGGCCTCCAAGGAGGAGATCAGGGACATCGGAGAAATTTGCCTCCACTGCTGAGTCTCTAGCTCTACCTAGTGTGAAAGGAAGCCCGTCCACATCCCAGGCCTGCCATGAAAAGCACAAAATTAACCCCATCGTTGCTTATGCTAAACACAGAACTTCCAACATATGAGCCCCAGCATTCCAAAATATCCTGGAAAACAGCCAGACTGTGCATGTTTTATACCACTGATACCTGGCATTCTGAATTTGGGGCCTCACATTCATAATCTTGGCAAGAGGGAATGAATTTCTAGGTTTTTTAAAAAACTTTACATATATATCCAGCCATGATGTGGCTCATGAGAGCAATTCTCTTCCAATAAACATTGGAATTAGAAAGCAGTGCTGGGCACCTTTAAATGAAGAGAAGAATTCTAAATTGAGGTGCATTCATTAATGCTTCTTTTTGGTGCTCAGTAAAATTTTTCAAAATCCCTCTTGGGGGAGGTTTGAATCGATGGATCAATCATAGAATCACTGAAGTGGGGCCCCCGGCCCCCTGCCTCCTGAAGTGACAGAGTAGGAAGGACACAACACGCCCTGTGAACAGTTCTTGCTCAGAAGGTGCCCTTGAGCCCCGGGAAGCCCGTAGATAGAATCACGGCTGTAGAGGGACCACACGTCATCCATACCACAAGGAAGACTGGACTGCTTCCACCAGTGGTACCAATTTCTTCAACAGCAACGATGACAAAAGTTACCAAAAAAGTAGAAAGGAGGAGGAACCTATTAAGAATTACGAGGCTGAGGCGCCTGGGTTAAGTCGGTTCAGCGTCCAACTTCGGCTCAGGTCATGATCTCACAGTCCATGAATTCAAGCCCCACGTCGGGCTCTGTGCTGACAGCTCAGAGCCTGGAGCTGCTTCGGATTCTGTGTCTCCCTCTCTCTGCCCCTTCTCTGCTCATGCTCTAACTCTATAAGTATTTTAAAAATACTTTTTAAATATAAGTATTTTAAAAAGTTTTTAAAGAATTATGAGGCTTAAGAGACCTATCAGCTACATGTCACATTTAGACTTTGTGACCACAATCAGGGAAAACTGGGCACAGAGTGGGTAGTAGGTAATTTTAATGAACTGTTGTTAGTTTTATCAGCCATAATAATGGTATTGTGGTCACTTCTTAACATTCTATATTAGAGGTGAAAATAAGCACTGAACATCTTTCCTACAGGGAAGCAAAGGACTGGATGGTTATCAAGGGCCCGATGGACCCCCAGGACCCAAGGTGAGCTCCCTTTTCCTCTGGCTGGAGGTCTGATCTCTTGCCATTCACCCCATCGGAGGAGGCATCCTCTGTCCTGTGTAATACTAGCTACGCAAACGCACACCACCCCACACTGGACGGATGAGATGGACACGGATTTATCGGTCATGCGTCCGGGCCACACGGCCTTGCACGCCACGCAAGGGCACGTGGAGGTCACACTCGGGACCTGCACCCAGGAGCAGAGTGGAGCAGTGAGGCTGTGGGCACAGGCTCTGCAGTAACAGGAGGGGGAGGTACCCCGTTCCCAGGGGGGATCTGATGCGCTTGTTTGAAGAATGGGCTGGCAGGGAGGTGAGGCCCAGTCGGTTGGGGATCAGGTGGGCTGCGGGGGGCCGGGTGACGGGGGCCCAGCCAGGCAAGGAGACTTTCCTGCTGGTGGGAGCGGCTCTGGGTAGGACAGGGGAATTCAGCGGTTAGGCCTTCGGGGGCCCGGGAGGCTCAAGGTCACAAAGGCAGCACTTGAAAGTTTCCTCTCACAATCCAGATCAGGGCATAGTCGCATCGCACCCAGCTTGGGTGTGGCGCAAGCTGGTAGACGATGGGTGGCTGGGGCACACGAGGGAGTCGTCTACACTGCAGAAGTCGTCCCTGCCACTTGTGGTGTTTAACAAGGACTCCAAAGCGAGGCCGGTGCCCGCCCGCCCTGTCGCCCCCTGGTGCGTCTGGCTGGCGCTGGAACGCCCGGGGCCCTGCAGCCGGGCGGAGATGGCGCCCCAGCCCAAGGTCCACGTTCAGCTTCACGCCCCGGAAGGAGGCGTCATTTCGAAACTCCGAAAGGCGGGTCTCACATCCTCGCGTCTTCCTCCTTCCTTCCTCCAGGGAGAAGCGGGTGACCGCGGGCCCCCAGGCGCACCTGCATACTCGCCTCACCCCTCCCTGGCCAAAGGTGCGTATGTGATTTCCCCTGCGTGGTTACACCGCACAGGCTTCTCTTCTCTTTCGGACGCAGAGTCATAAACGGGCAAGAAACGTTTTCTAAGTAAAACAAGGCAAAGCGAAACAAAAGGTGTTTAGAACATAACCTGTGGGGAACATCAGTCTCGTGCACAACTTCCCTCAAACGCGTAACCGTGGCGCCACGGAGAGGCGCGCCTTTGCCGGGGCCTGAGCGCCCTCTGCTGGGCGAGCCCTGCCTCCTGCCTGCGTTGTGCGCATTCCCGCTTCGCCACCTGTAAGGTCACTGGAGAAACCCAGTCCTTGGGCACATTCCGCCCCCCTGGCGGGAATCCCTGCCGCCCTCTCTGGCTTCTGCCCCACGGGCACCCAGATGCTGGCGCCCCCTGCTGGCCAGTCTGAAGCCTGAACTTGGCCATCATCCATAATCTCTAGACAGCCACCTCCTTTTAAGGAGGGGAAGGGCTTGGCCGGTGTCTTAGCCATCGCCCCTCTCGTGACTTCACTCAGCCTCCCAGCTCGGCAGGGTCGGTACCAAAATACATCTAGTTCTGTGATAAGAACAGTAGGCTCAGAACCTTTTTGGATGTGAGTCCTTCTAGGTTGAAAAAAAGTTGCCGGCACCCTTCTGAGTAACCCCACGTGTACTTACGGGGGATTTATCAGTGTTGTGCGAAGCTCCAGGGACTTCAGCCGTTGGGGGCCACTGCTGTGTGCCCTGTTTCTAGAACAGCACCAGGCCGAGAGGAGGCTACCTGAGCGGCTGAACAGCACATGCGCTAAATTGTACACGTCAGGAAGGGATTTTAAAGGGGGAGGTGTTTTATCTAAAGACGGTCTGACGTTTTCTTCCTGCGCCCAGTGTGTGTCCGCGGGTCGAGGGCTCCCTCCCCTGCTTGGTGCCGACCGTCTGTCAGGTTAAGAACAGCCTTTGCACGTGCTCACCTGTTGTTGGTGAGAACTTACGCTGGCACAGGGCTGAGGACATCCTGGCCGAGCCCCCAGGGGAGTTCTGTGCAGGGCGGTGTTGAAAAAACTCCGCTGGTTCCCTCCCCAAGTACAGCTGCGTGTGGCGTTCTTGCAAATGAACACATCCCGGTAAACGGGTATATTTCGAACTCCTGCTCAACACCTCGGATCACCCTCCCTGCATGGCTGGCACTCCTGGGGTTCGTGGGGGGTCCGTGGGGTCCATGGGGTGTCAGTGGGGTTCACGAGGGGTCCGTGGGGTACGTGGGGTGTCCACGGACTCCAACACGCCTCCCAGGCCAGAAACCCCAGGAAAAGGTACAGGAAGGTGACATACTTTCTGTGATTCTGGTGGAATGCAAATACTGTCCTTGAGGCTTTGGGAACATAATTTTTTAAATTAACCTTGGCAGTTTTTCAACATTCACTGCACGAGCACCCGGAGCCGATCCAGCTCCCCCCACCCCACCCCACCCCCGCCACCCACCACCCTGTATTTCTGAAACCACACTGGGAAGGTGATGGTCTTAAAGTGTTGAGCTGGCAGGCGAGGGCTCCTGGGCACCACAGGCTGACGAGCGGGTTCCCTCAGGGAAGAGAGGAAAATAAATACCTTCACCAAGTAGCCTCGCAGGAGCTGTCGGGATCCAAAAGGGCAGGGGGGGACTTGTATTTTTTTCTTCTTCTCCTTCTAATGGTTGCAAGGTAACTCAAACAAGTAATCTTGCTCTTCTTCCAAACAAATGAGAGCATCCGTGGTTTTCCCTTTAATCTTGTCTCTTATTCAGCCCTAATGGCTGGCATCTACGCAGTGCTGGCCAGAGCGCGGGCAGGGGTCTAAGTTTGTTAGACCCTCACCCTCGATGATGGATTTACTTTTCCTAACTGGCCCTTGAGATGCGCCTGATGTTAGTCCTGTTTTGCTGGCGGAGAACTTGAAGCACAGGAAGTTAAGTAACTTGCCCAAGGTCACTATAAATGAGTGGGGGAGCAGGCTTCAGCCGCCGGCCCCCCGTGTGCGATCCCAGCACGCCTCCCCCACCCCCCTCCGCAGGGATGTACACAGGCACACAGGCATCCTTAATTCAAGGGCTTGCTTTTGAGATTTAAAAAAAAAAAAGTAAAGATCCCATGCAGAGTGAAGACCTTCCTAACAATTGTTAACACCTATGTGGTAAAACATCATATTGTCTTGTCTTTTCTCTCATCTTTCCCAATTGTGTTCCGGAAAAACAGTGTGTGGCACAGTAAAGCATTGCCGTTTACTGCAGAGAGCACAGCGAAGCCACTTTGTGTGTTGGTTTCGGGATAGGGTTTGTGAGAGCGCTCGCATATGCTATCCAGCCGGGAAGAGCGGATCTGCGGGGAGCTGGGGCTCTGGGGACCAGGGGCCTCACGCAGGAAGCCACCCCCCTCGCCTCCTGGTCTTCGTGCACGGAGCCTGGTGCACGGGGTCCCGGTACTGTGGCTTCCCTCTTCGTTCCCACTCCAGACCCGGCTGCCCGTCCAGCCTGCGTCCCCGTTCACGGTCCCGCTCTCCCGCCCGGGCCCGGCGCGCCCGGCTCGCTGTTTTCCACTGGCGGATCTCCTCTCCGGATGCCCTCCCGCCACCGCCCTCCCCCTCCCGCCTCCCGGCCCCGTCAAAGTGCGCCTGCGTCCCACTGTCGGGCTGCCGAGTGCCCGTGGCCACGAGGCCTCACGTGTCTGTAAAAGTGGGGCTACCGCACTCCCCACCCCACGGTTTATGGGAATCGGGAGAGGATTAAACACGGAGCCCGGTGCACAGCAAGAGCTCCGAAGTGCTGCCTCCTCCTAGGATTTTTATTCTCTATCTTCCCTCAATGTCCGATTTCTCCCCGAAAGAATCTCTCCCCCTTTTGAAACGGAGATCTGTAACTTGCTGGCATCCTCTGCCTCCCTATTGCTTATGACACTTATGGGAATCTTGGATCGCCCCTATCTGATTAGGAATAAGCTCCTGAAAAGCAGAGACCCCATAGAGTAAACACTCGGAGCCCCACCGTCCGTCAGTGTACGAGACATACGAGTAAATACGTGTTTGGGGGAAATGTAGACATCCGAGGCGGGGCCTGGACGCGTCCTGTGCTCACCGGAGTCTGTCCGGTTCCAGGTGCCAGAGGCGACCCAGGATCCCCAGGGGCCCACGGAGAACCAGGAAGCCGGGGCGAACCAGGAGACCCGGGCCCCCCAGGCCCCCCCGGCACGTCCATCGGAGACGAAGGTAATGGCTGCGTGCTCTCAAAAGTAAGACCAAACGTCCGTCCCCTCGGGGTTGACACAGAGACGGCCCCTTCTTGACGGCGCGGCGCTCTCGCGGACAAGGCGCAGCGGCTCTAACGGGCTCACTGCCTGCGCCCGGTGTCTTCTGGGCCGACTGGCGGGAAGAGCGTGGGCAGCCGCACCCTCCGCAGCCAGGCTCACGGCTGTCCGACCATCGTCTGGGGCGAGAGGAGGGGCTTTTTTAAAGTTGAACTATGGCGATGGGGCCCACCGACCGCATCCCGCCTTGAGGTCCCGGCCGGACTGTAGATCCGCGGGTCCCGGTGGCCCCCTGGGGACGGGGATGCCGACACAGATGCCGTCACGAGTCTCATGCTGCTGGTGGTCGCTGTGTCTTTTCAGATGGCAAGAGGGGTCTGCCGGGCGAAATGGGGCCCAAAGGCTTCCTAGGAGACCCAGGCATCCCCGCGCGGTACCCCGGCCCTCCGGGAGCGGACGGAAAGCCGGGGCTCCCGGGGCCCCCCGGGCCTGCCGGACCACCTGGACCAGACGGTAAGTGGAAGGAAGCTCAAGAGGTGGCTTTCGTGTGCAGACACAGCAGGCTGGCCCCGGTCAGGTCTCTCCTGGGCTTTCTCTACGAAGCCATCCCGTGAACCAGTGCGGAGCGCCAGGCTGCTCCGGGCGCGCAGAAAAGCTAGTGGTGGAGGAAGAGCTGCAGCAGGCCCGTGGCCGTTCCGGGGGCAGGGAGGGGGCTCGGCCGACTGCGTCCGTGAGGCCGGCTCTGCACGGGGACGCCTGAGCCACCGGTCTGCGGGCAGGTGCGAGCTGACGCTGTCGGGCGTCTGTGTGATTTCTTCCGTCACCTTCGTCCAGGGCGGAGGCTCCCGCCGGACATGTGGCCTCCGTCCGTTTGGCCAGCAGCCTTAGCGGATGTGGCAGTCGGCCTCCCCGGCCCCCGCGGAGCCAAAGCGCTCACTGAACAGGCGGTAAGAGTCCACAGGAAGAGGCGACCGCCTCACCATGACAGAAGGGGCGGCCACGGCCGGCCAAGGCCGAGATCTAAGACTCTGAGCGTAAAGCAGACGAGCTGGAGCCTCGGGACCCCGTGCTGCCCGGGGGCGTCACTGAGCGGAATGCCCAGGTTCCTGTCACCCTGCTCTCCCTGAGCTGCGGATGCTCCCAGGGGTCGGGGACATGGACAGGGCGTCCTTGAGCGTGCCAGCGCACGCGGTCATCTTTTCAGCTTCGGAGTTTTTTTGTTTTTTTTTTAATGTTTTATTTATTTCTAGGAGAGAGAGAGAGAGAGAGACAGCGTGAGCAGGGGAGGGTCAGAGAGAGAGGGAGTCACGGACTGAAACAGGTTCCAGGCTCTGAGCTGGCAGTCAGCACAGAGCCCGACGCGGGGCTCGAACCCACGAACCGCGAGATCATGACCTGAGCGAAAGTCGGATGCTTAACCGACTAAGCCACCCGGGCGCCCCTCAGCTTCGGAGTTTAAAGGGTTGTTTCAGACACTGTAAAATCCCCGAATGCGAACGGTCCATCCCCTCAGGGGTTTGGATCAAGGAGGCTTTGGAAGAAATCGCGAGGTCCCGGTTTCCTTCTGTATGGTATGGTCCACCGCTCGTCAGCCTCTTTTCACGGTGTCTGACTTGAAGCTCCTAGCATCCTGGCCCCCCTAGTCTCTGGAGGCCCCCTCTCTTCGGGGACGGAGAGCATCACGCTGCTAACGGGCAGTGTTGATTTCACTTTAAAGGTCAGGTTCAGACCCGTGCTTTCTTTGCTTTGGGAAGACTGCTTCTCTCGGCCATCCCTGGAGGAAAGATGTTGGGGGTTACAGAAGTGCATCTGCACACACTTCTTCCACTGAAAAATCGCCGGTCCTGGGGGCACCTGGCGGTTCGGTCGGTTAAGCCTCTCACTGGCCCAGGGCATGATCTCACAGGGCATGTCTCACTGACAGTGCAGGGCCTGCTTAGGATTCTCTCTCTCTCTCTCTCTGTCCTTCCCCTCTCTCTTAAAGTAAATAAACTTTTCTTAAAAAGAGCTTTATAAATGTCAGCAGTCCCTTCTCCAGTTCCATTTGATGTCGTACAGTAGATCTCTGAGTAATGTGGTTCTCCCGTGCCAAGGCTGCTTCAACGGGCAAAGCCAGAATCACATTCTTTTGGAAATTTTTAGGTGCAGATATTTCCCTGGAATCTGCCAAATCATTTGAGCAGTGTTGTCTTAAATATATTTTTAGCCTGGAAGTAATATTTACTGCTGTGACATCTTTGATAATGGCCAAGTTTCTGTGAGCGTGATATTTCCTGAGTAAATGTTATCTGTTAAGGTTTCCTCTTTGGGAACAGAACATGTGTTAAAAGTTTCTTAAAGCATAAAACTTGCCTCTTTAGAAGACTGACTGAAGGCTGACCTTGCCCCAATTCCTGTAACTAAATTCCGTTTTGCTAAAGATACACCCCCTTGGTGCACAGATCCTGTTCGCTAAGACTGTGATTTACTAACGTCGCTTATCGGTAAACAGATCAACTAGTTTCTTGTGCATATTTTATTCATAAAATACATGGAGTGGTATCTAAGACATTTTACCAACTTACAATATTAATAGCATAGAACCTAAATTCTCCTTGAAATATTTATTTTGCCCTGTGAGATGCATTGTTTCCAAATCGCTTGTTTAAAAGCAATCTCTTGCACAAGAAGTAGCCAACCCCAGCGGCCTTCTAGGGTATTTTTGTGCATACTCATAATGTACTATCAGTGACCTTGAATCCCACAGAGTTCTCCAAGTCTCCCCCCCGACCCGCCCCCACCATGAATCTGTCGGATTCCTTTCTCTTTAACCACACTTCATCCTGTTTTATATGTTGCTGCGAATGGAAACCAGAATTTTTAGTCTTTTGCCCTTCCCTGCAGAATCAAACCATGAAATTGATTTTTCTTCTCAACTAAATATTGTGCTTGCTCTTGCTTCGAGCGGAGTTCACTGAGTCCAGGATTAAGGCAGTTCCGTTGTTCTCTAGAAGAAGTCAGAATGCTGACAGCTCAGAGCCTGGAGCTGCTCAGGATTCTGTCTCCCTTGCCCTCTGCCCCTCCCCCACACGTGCGCTCTCTCGCTCGCTCTCTCTCTCTCACTCTGTTTCAAAAACAAATAAACATTAAAATTTTTTCGTTATAAAATAAAATAATATAATAAAGCCCACAAAGTCGACGGCAGCCTGAATGCCCTTGACCTGGTCGCCAGGAACCCGCCATCTTCCTCGTGGGCACGAGATGCAGGAGGCGGGCTTCCTTCACGGGCCCCCGTGACTCCCCCCGTTCCCCGTTACCTTGCTGACCGTTCTCTTTGAGGCCCCTTTGTCGGCCCCTCCTCCTCCCCCCTGCGCGGTCTGGGAGGCGACAGAGCTCCTTGAAGTTCAGGCTTGGACCCCCATCCGGCTGGACTCCGGCTGGTGACCTTAAGCTCAGGCCACTTGCCCGCACTCCCTGTGTCCCCGACCCAGGTGTGGGTTGAGCCCCCGACTCGCACACCGGCAGCCCGTCACAGGGCCTCCCGGCTTGCCTCACGGACACCTCCAACGTTGCGTGTCCACCGGAGCCTGGGTCCCGCTGCCCAGTCCCCGACCCCACACGCCATGGGTTTCACTGGTCACCCCGTCCTGCTCGAATACACCCGCGTGTGTGTCTGCGAGGCAGCCCGCGCGGCACCAGCCTCCACTCAGCTGTCTGCAAGGGCGGCTTCTAGGTTTTTAACCTGTAAATCTGTGCAACTTCCCTCCTCAGAACTCCTCAATGGCTCCCTACTGCCCGTGGAGAAAGTCCAAGCCCCCGGCAGTCCCCTCCAGTTCCTGGCTTTCTTCCTGCTTCAGGGGCCTGCAGACACGCTCGTTCTCTCCGGAGTGACCCCTGGGGACCACTCTTGGCCAGCCCCTTATTCCTCGGGTCCTGGGCGCCAGCTCCTAGCCCCGCCTTTCCTGACCCGCATTCTAAACGGGCTTTCGCTCTGCCCTCCCTGCGAGCTCCCTGTTCGGGGCGCTGGCCGTCGTTTGGAATTCCGTGTCGGTCAGTTCACCAGTGTGCGTCTGCGGTGTCTCCACGTGTAAACCGTAAGCACCGTGAGGGCCTGCCGTCTGGGCGGGCAGATGGTGGATGCGCCAGAGAACGAATGAGAGACATCGTCGTAAATGCACAGTGAGACCGAGCTACATGGGGCGATAGCCGCGCCACCTGTCCATAAATATTGACCGTTCCTTAGGAGGCTGCTGAGCTCCAAGCTCCGCTGTCCCTTTTCCCAGCAGTCAGCAAACGTGGAAACCGGTGGTTCCTCCCCTGCCGGCCCCCTTAGTGGCCTGTCTCTCCCCTCCCGGTGGCCGGGAGCGCGGGATCTGGGGCCTTGAGCACCACGGGGCTGGGCCCTGAGGACAGACTGGGGGACATCCCCATCCTTCCGGCCCGCGGTTCCCGGGAGCGTGAGGCTCGTTCCCACCAGGAGGTGGCGCTGCCGTCAAGGAGACGCGGAGAGATCTGTTGGCCAGAGAGCGTATTTCCGATGCCTTCCGTGTCCCTGCTCCGAATTAGGGAGCGTCTGAGGGGCCCTGAGCCTATTACTGGGGGCGAGGGTCAGGAAAGGGGAGGTGAGCGTGCCAGGGCCGGATGGTCCCCCGTTCTCTGCACCAGCTCACAAACCCGGCTGCACACCTGCTCCAAGGCAGAGCATTAGGACCGAGGTCGTTTGAAGGTCTTGTGTTGTTTTGTTTTCTGTGTTTTGGGGGCCCCAGGCTTGTGTTGGTCTTAGATTACAAGTCTTCACCACGTAAATAAGATATGTGGTCGATTACGCAGAAATATTGTAAGGATGTCAGTTGTCCCTTTGATGTATATAAATGACTATACATTTTTTGACATGAAAATTGCGTTTTTAAATTATTATAAAAGAATGTGTTTATGATTCAGAGTTTGAAACCATATAGAAGACTAAGTATAAATTATTTTTTTGAAAAACAGGGTAAAATATGGGGCACCTGGGTGGCTCGGTCAGTTAAGCCTCTGACTCTTTATTTCGGCTCAGGTCATGATCTCACGGTTTGTGGGTTCGAGCTCCGCATCGGGCTCTGTGCTGACAGCATGGAAGCCGCCTTAGGATTCTCTGTCTTCCTCTCTCTCTGCACCTCCCCTGCTCATGCTCTCTCTCTATCAAAATAAATATTTTTTTAATAGAATAAAATACATGGTAGAAAAGTGAAAGCCTTTCTTTGAACTCAGAATTTCCCAAAAGCAAAGATTTTTATCTCTAGACTTCACAAGAAAAGTGGGCCTCCTGGTCCCTCCCATTTCCTCCCATCGCTGGGAGCTGTGGCCCCAGAAGGCCCAGGGGTGCCCGGGATGGCCTCACACCCTGCCGAGGGACCTCCAGTAACCCGCCCAACCCTGAGTCCGGGGAGCTGCGGGGTCTCCATGCTGTGCTCACGGCCGCCTGTGGGTCTTCTCCTTAGGTTTCCTTTTCGGCCTTAAAGGAACAGAAGGAGAGACAGGCTACCCTGGCCCTTCTGGCTTCCCTGGGGCTCGCGGACAGAAAGGCTGGAAAGGTAAGGAATGTGGGGAACGCAGAGGAAGGACGAGAGGCCCGGAAGCCGCCGGGCCCTCCTCACCGTCTCTGACGTGAAACAACCCTCCGTGTCCCCATCCGCCTCCTTCCCCCCATGGTGTTGCCCGGAGCCAGGTGCACGGCCGCACGGCGCTGCCGGGGCACCCAGCCCTGGTTTGCCCTCCCTTCTCCCTCGTCTGTCTGCGCTGCGTCACAGAACCTTCAGGGAGCGCGGAGCCCGGGACGGGGCCAAAGGAGCGATGATTCCCCTAAGTGCCTCTAAGCCCCTGCGAGAGCTCGTTGGCTACTGAGTTCCCTTAGACCAGTCACGACCGCCGGTCTCCCGAGTGAGGGATTAGTCACGGCGGGGCGCCCAGGGCTCACCCCCCGCTGCTGGTGGAGGTGCAGTCAACCGAGCAGAAAGAGAGGGTGTCTGTGTAAGAAATCCGCCACACCCGGGAGACGCTCCACCTAGGGAGGCGCCGGCCCCAGGGCCCCAAGCAGCACACCCCAACCTTCGTGGCTCACGCAGGATGTGAGGGCGCATTGGCGCCCCGGGGGGGGTGGGGCGACTGCAGGAATCGGTCACCGTGGAGGGCTGCAGAGGACTCCTCCCTGTGAGTCCCCCTGCCCGCCGTCTTCTGTGCCCTGGGAAGCCCCTGCCACCAGCAGCGGGCGCCCGGAGCCCCGCCGCGGCCACACAGAAGGGGTCACGATTCCTCCCTCCCGCCCGGGGTCCTGGCCCTGGACTTCTGCCCCCTGCAGAGCACATGCTTCACGAGCAATAACGAGTTTTCCTGCCTCCCTCACGCTGCAGGTGACGCTGGGGACTGTAAGTGTGCGGAAGGCGACCAGTTCGTCGGGGGCCTC
This sequence comes from Proteles cristata cristata, assembly GCA_017311185.1. Classification (NCBI taxonomy): domain Eukaryota; kingdom Metazoa; phylum Chordata; class Mammalia; order Carnivora; family Hyaenidae; genus Proteles; species Proteles cristata. Next base: position 915,276 of record JAESUZ010005606.1, on the reverse strand, counting down.
CCGGGGCCGCCAGGACTCAAGGGCCTGCCAGGCATCAACGGGGAGCCGGGGAAGAAAGGGAGCCCAGGGGACCCCGGCCAGCACGGCATCCCTGGGTTCCCAGGGTTCAAGGTGAGGCACCAGGGCTGTCCGTCCGAGCTGATAGGACGTCCTTGACAGCTTTTGTTATAAAATAAGCACAGATTTAGACCAGCAGCGCTCAGGCCTCCGTGCTCCATTCACAAGGGCCACGTGTGCCCGAGGAACTTAAAACCTTCCCCGGTGAGAATGTGAACGCGCGGCCACCGTGGGAAATGGTCCGAGGGCTCCCCCAGCAGTCAGAGGTGGACTGCCGCCTGCCCCCCAGACCGCCCACCCTCCACGTGACCTAAGAGAGCCGGAAACACGCCCACGCGGAAACCGCGCACACACGTGCAAAGCATATTACGATAAAAGCCAAAAAGTGGAAGCAAAGGCCCAATGAGTTGATGAACGGATACAAAAGGCAGTGCGCCAGCAGTGGGGGGTCATTCAGCCGCAGAAAGGACTGCGGTTCTGAGGCCCCGAGGTGCAGGTGAGCCTCAAAACCAGGCTCGTGAGGGAAGACAGGCCGGAAAGAACAGGTGTCATGTGACGCCATCCACAGGAAGAGCCCTGGATGGGCAGCTCCAGAGACGGACGCAGACAGCGTCACCGGGGCGGGCCGGGAATGTTCCATGGCTCTGGGGTTTTCTGGGGGAGGTGATGAAACTGTTTGAAATCATGTAATAGTGATAGTTGCACAATCTCACAAGCGTTGCAATTGTTTTAATTGCACTAAAAAACCCCAGATTGTGTGCTTCAATTTTATGAAATTTTATGGTGTATAAATCACATCACAAAAAATTTTTTTTTAATTTTTTTTTTAATGTTGTATTTCTTTCTGAAAGAGACAGAGAGGCAGCGTGAGCAGGGGAGGGGCAGAGAGAGAGGGAGACACAGAATCCGAAACAGGCTCCAGGCTCTGAGCTGTCAGCACAGAGCCCAATGCGGGGCTCGAACCCATGAACCATGAGATCATGACCTGAGCCGAAGTCAGACACTTAACTGACTGAGCCCCCCAAGTGCCCCCCAAAAAATTTAAAAAAACCTAGCATTTTGGATGTAAAGCATCTTACTGAACATTCATCTTTTCAGATTTAGGACAGACCCGATTAGGCATTTTATGAAGTCTCCCTGAACCAGATAAGATAAAAAGTGAGACCTCAAGTAAATCATGGATGTACACGAATGTAGGAACTTTTCTGCCCGTGGATCCCTCATGTGTACCACACCTTTATTTTATTATACACTTAGGGCTTTTGTTCACACCGATGGAAAGAACATCTGTAGACCTTTCCTGGGAAAGAGGTTTTAACCAGTGACTTCTAAGCCAGTATCAGCTAAAGGCAAAGAAATTATATGTTTATTTTACGTAAGAGAGAACCGCAATAGATTTATAACGTGAAAAGTCCATCCTTTTACTTATTCGGCTAATAGAGGAAAAATTGCTCAGGACAGTTGCCCAAGGACAGAGTGATCTGGCCCCGTGACCTGGTGCTAGAGAAGGCAGCCATACACTGCTGCTGATACAGAAGGCTCTGACTCATAATTGCTTTGTGACACGGGAGCTTTGCAGCCGAAGAGGTTTCCAGAGCACCTCTGTGCTCCACACCTTGAGATTTCTCGGGAAAACATAGTGTTGTCCAACTAGAAATCGTAGGGGCTGTGGTTTATCCCAGTTTAAGAATGCTGCCGTCTCCAAACCAGGGCACACAAACGCATGTGTAGTGAGATTTGCAAACGTTTAGGATCTCCGGTTGTTTATAAAACGATCGAGTATTTCCTAGAAGCCGAATGGGTCCCCTTTTGTGTCCTGGGACATCCGACGTCTTCCAAGGGCACAGGCCCCGCCCCCACCATGTGACGCACAAGCCCACAGCGTTTTTGTTCAGATGCCTGCGGCATCGTGTTTGCTGCCTTGCATTTAATCCTGTGCTTATGTGTGTGGCGGCCCCACGAGGGGAGAAATGCCCGGATGGCTATTTGCTTTTCCACACCTGTGCTGCAGGGGGCGGGGGGCGTTTGAAGCATGGGAGTCAGTCAGTACATAAGTTCATCCGTCCGTCCATTTGCCCAGCACCTACGTACTGAGCGCTGCCTGTGTGCAATACCCCCTCCCGGACCTTGGAAGAATGTTGCCCTTTTCTGCTAAGACCTAAATCAATAAATCAAGTGTCTGTGGAATTTTTCAGGAGAACAGTCCGTTTAATTAGACCAACGCTGGAAGTTCTCATAGTCTTGCAAACAGCACAGGCAGGACTTGCCAAAACCTAGCTCATCGCACGTATTAGCATCCTGGCCGGTTAACCTGCTCCTTTCTCCTCACTGAAAGACCTACATGCCTTTTGCGACATCAAATGCGATGTCCCTGCGAGAAGCTTGTCTCTCAAGTGTGATTTTTTTCCCCCCAGCCTTAACTCCAGCGTGGGAGAGGGGCTGTCACAAAGCCTTCTTGGTCTTTCTCAGGATCGGATGAGCACACACTTCCATCCTTTGTCGGTGGAGGCTTAGCACCTGCTTGGATTCTAACTAACGGAGCCAAGACGTAGCAGCCTTGCGTCTGCCTTAGGTCGCTGCTTCTCAAAGGTTCACGAGTACGTGAATCCCTGGGAGTTCGTTAAAACACAAATTCCTGTTCAGGGCCCCAAGGTGGGGCCCAAAGTTGTGCGTTCTTTTAAGTTTATTTACCCGAGAGAGAGAGACAGAGAGAGAGAGCATAAGTGGGGGCGGGGCAGAGGAAGAGGGAGAGAGAGAACCCCAAGCAGGCTCCATGCCGTCAGCGCGGAGCCGTGCGCGGGGCTCAGACTCACAAACCATGAGATGGTGACCTGAGCCGAGATCAGGAGTCGGACCCATAACCCAGTGAGCCCCCAGGCGCCCCGAGGTTCCGCATTTTAACGAGCTCCCAGGAGAGCCCGAGGCCGCTCATCCACGGGCCAGGCTTCCAGGAGCGAGGTTTCCTCCGTGCAGCCACGTATGGCTGCTCCCCTTACGTTTTAATTATTTGAACTGTAAGAGTCAGTCTGAGTCCCACTGGCCACATTCAGGCTCCCGAGCCGTGTCGGCTGAAACTCGTCACCTTCCCAGGCGTCCCTGACAGTGCGAAGGGGGCAGACCGTGTGCATTTGTCCCCGCAGGGCGCCCCTGGCAACGTCGGACCTCCCGGGCCCAAAGGGGTGAAGGGCGATTCTCGGGCCGTCACCACCAAAGGTCAGTCTCCAGGGGCCGGCGGTCCCCAGCCCCGCGGTCCTTCTCTGGTGGCACTGGGGTGAGTAGTCACACCGCGAATCCCTCCCCAGGTGAGAGGGGACAGCCAGGTGTCCCCGGCGTGCCTGGTCTGAAAGGTGACGACGGTGTCCAAGGGCGCGACGGGCTGGACGGATTCCCAGGCCTCCCAGGCCCCCCTGTGAGTACCTCGAGCGAGGGGCTGGCGCCGCCCCGTCCTGAGTCCACCCAGCGCACGCGGCCCCTCGAGCACAGTCCTGTCCGTCAGGAAGCAGGGACTTAGGTCGGAAGCCAGGGCCAGAGGGACGTTCAAGCACCAACCAGTCAACAGATGCTCCTCCTGGCAGAACACAGAAGGGAGGCTGGGTGACGGCCGCTCCCTCCTCCAGGTTGTCCCCGCGGGTGTCCCTTGGCTGGGAGACAGCTGTCCCCTGCTGTGCTGTGGGATCATCTTCCCTCCGGGCACGTCTGTCTCTGTGTCCACCTCTCCCCTCGATCGCTCTCACAGACCCTGTGCCAGAGCAGCCGCACCCCCAGGCAGGGGCGTCAGGGCTCTGGCCGGCGGGGGGCACGGTCCCACCCACGACACTTCCCTCCCAGAGCCTCACGCCACCGGTCCCTGTAGCGGCTCGTCCGCCTCCTCCCAAAAGCCAGGCCCCCCTTTGCACAACACGGTCATTTCTAGAGGGCACCGGTGCGCTCTCCGTGCACTGTCCATGCGCTCTCTGCAAACACCTGGATTTTCTGTAATCTGGTGTTGCCTTTTTAGTTATAACCCTGAAAACCGTTTTCAAAAAGAAGCTGTGCAGCCAGCTGTCAGCAGGCTGCCGCCCTCAGCCGCGCCTGAGATGGGAAATGCAGAGGGGCCGCCACCGTCAGCGCTGAGTGCGGGTCCGGCCTGGGGTCCGGGGGTCCCCGCTGGCCGGGGAGCCTCGGGGAGGCAGGCTCTGCTGCTGGCCGGGGGGGCATCCCAGCCTCACCCTTGGGGGGTGGACGGGCTGGGACTTTCACCAGCGCATCCAGACACGCTCGGCATGCGGCCAGCTGCGCGTTTGACGCTGACCCTGACCCTGACCCTGCTGACAGCCACCCTCTGACCCCGTGCCCACAGCCCCCTTTTATCTCTCCATTGCCTTCCGCCTTCCGCACCCGCTGAGCAGGTTCACCCATAGGGAGCACCCGCATTTCTTTTTTAATGTTTATTTATTTTTGAGAGAGAGACAGAGTAAAAGTGGGGGAGGGGCAGAGAGAGGGAGACACAGACTACAAAGCAGCTCCAGGCTCCGAGCCGTCAGCACAGAGGCCGACGTGGGACTCGAACCCACAGGCCGCAAGATCATGACCTGAGCCGGTGTCGGCCACCCAACCAGCTGGGCCCCCCAGGCGCCCCCCGAGCCCCGCAGGCGCCCCCCGAGCCCCCAGGCGCCCCCCGAGCCCCGCAGGCGCCCCCCGAGCCCCGCAGGCGCCCCGAGCCCCCAGGCGCCCCCGAGCCCCCCAGGCCCGAGCCCCCGAGCCCCGCGCCCCCGCGCCCCGAGCCCCAGGCGCCCAGGCGCCCCCGGGCCGGCCGGCCCCCGAGCCCCCAGGCAGCCCAGCAGGCGCCCGAGCCCCCAGGCGCCCCCGAGCCCCCAGGCGCCCCGAGCCCGCAGGGCCCCCGAGCCCCCAGGCGCCCGAGCCCCAGGCGCCCGAGCCCGCAGGCGCCCCCGATCCCCCAGGCGCCCCCGAGCCTGCTGCTTTTGACCCTGACCTCTGCCTCCTTGTCCTTACTTCCAGTGAGCCTGCTGCTCCTTCTGGCCCAAACCAGGCTTCCTGTCCTTGAACGAGGTCTCGCCCTGTGGGTAGTGGGTACGTCCACAGGCCCGCTCGTAACAGTGACAGCGGTCTGTCCCCACCCCCCCGAATCTGGACTTGTGCCTAAAGCTCCGTCGGGATTCTTCCCGTGAATGCAGGTCCCGGGGGCGGGGAGGGGGTGTAGGGGCGAGAGGCCCGGGAAGAGGAGACGGACACAGAGTCGCGTGTCCCCGGGGACCGTCTCCCATGGCGTCCCTTGTGCACGAAACCTGCACAGGCTGTCCCGAGCCTGGTCAGAGCGTGACTGGAGGCGCCTGCGAGTCCCCACCGTCCTCGGCTCTGTGTCCCCCGCCCGGAGCTCGGGGCAGCGGGAGGGAGGCCTGGATGGGGCGGCCGCACAGGTTTCCACGTGTTCTGAGAGACGACCCGAACTTCCACACAGGGTGACGGCATCAAAGGCCCCCCGGGGGAGGCCGGGTACCCCGGAGCACCGGGCACGAAGGGCGCCCCGGGAGACAGGGGCCCCCCGGGACTGGGCCTGCCCGGCCCCAAGGGCGAGCGTGGCTTCCCCGGAGATGCAGGACGACCTGGGCCGCCAGGCTTCCCCGGGCCCGCCGGCCCCCCGGGCGCCCCCGGACAGACAGGTACGGAGGGGCCTCTCCCGTGTGGTTCTGTCGTGGGGCACGCGCCTCCTGCTCGGTGGATAAGTCCCCCTGGGCGCCACGGGGCGGTCCGTGTGGCACCATCAGCCGTGGGCTTTCCGGGCCCGCCACGCTCAGCGCACCCCGGGTGGGCCTGCCCCTCCGGCGCCGGGTCACCGGGGAAGCACAGCAGTCCCGGAGCGCGCCTCTGGGTTTCCCCACCGCCCCCGCCATCCCCTCCCCCGCCCCCGGGCCCCAGCACACCCCCTGGGGTAGGGAGGTGACACTCGGCTGCTGCGGAACCGCCTCACCCTTGCACTGTCTTGCTCCCAGACTGTGATACAGATGTGAAAAGGCCCATCGGAGGTGACGGACAGAAGACCGCGCAGCCAGGTACCGTGAGGGCTCATAACCGGGGAAGAGCAAGCGTAGCAGAGCATCAGGCTACCCCGCTGATAAGATGCCCTCGCACTTAAATATGCAGATATTCATCTGTGTGTGCGCGTGCGAGGGGTGTGAGCCGGCTGCGTGTGGGAACAGCTGTCAGAAGAGAACCTGGTCTAGTGATGAACGGGCGCTAGAAAGCACGGGGGCCCTGGGTGACCAAGGGACGTGCAGGGACCCTGAGCCAAGGCCGCGAGGTGGCCGCGTGGAGGGGTTCCGTGGGGGGCGGCCCAGCCGGCGCGGAGGGCGCAGTCTCCAGGAAGCGCGAGGAACCGCAGTGGGAGCCAGGACGAGTCCAGGGTGCGAAGGCGGCGCCAGCCTCGGGCAGAGAGACTCGCACAGAGTTCGGGATGCTCGTAGGACGTGTGGAGGCAGCAGGTCCCCGGGGGCCGGTGAAAGTTTGGGTGTGAGCCTGAGGACCAAGTCAGGGTCGGAGAAGTGGCATCGGGACGTGTGGGTCCCCTGCGCGAGGTGGGGGTGGACATGAGGACACGGATCAGGCACGCGTGGGTGCAGGGCAGAGCCGTGAGGGAGCCGGTGGGAGGGCCCCGGGCGTGAGGCTCTGGGGGAGGGGGCTGTGCCCTCCACTCACCCGTCCCTTTATTCTGATGGGTGCGCTGGCCCGTGTGCCCCTTGGGGACCCTACTGCGGCAGGGGAGGCCGGGTCCCGGGCGGGCAGACCAGCATGCCTTGGGGAGCTGCTGTGTCTGCGGTGAAGGCCACAGGACCCCCACGTGATGCCACCACCCTGGGCCACGCCGCCCAGAAGTGGCCACAGCCCAGGTTTCATTTCTCAAAGCAGCCCGAGCGCGGCTAATTCTGAAACTATCCGAAGTCACAAAGCGGAAGTCACAGAATTCCTTTCGAAACTGCAGGCTGTCCGCGTGCCCCCATGACGCATCCAGACACAAGAAAGGCAGTCGCGTTGACGACTAGGATGGACCCGGAGCAGCTCCGTTGTGCCCAGGCCTCGCCCTAAATGCGGGGATGAGACACGGCCAGCCCGGTGCCGGCTTTCCTGGACGGGCTTGACTTCGCTGGTGTCTATGCTAATACCCTGGTTCATCGCACAGTGAAATTAAACCTTCCTTTACATTAGAATCAAGATTAATTAAGTCATTAGATTCCTCTGATCACAAAACGGTAGCCGCGTCCAAAGCCGTGAGAGTGGGTGTCGGGCCGCCCAGCTCACCTTCTCCTGTCTCTTCCCAGATTGCATCGGAGGCCCCAAGGGATCGCCGGGCCCGCGGGGACCCCCAGGGCCCACAGGTAAACCGCGGCGCCTTCCGCCGCGCCCGCCCCCGCGTCCCCATCATCCTTCTGGCCCCTTTGCTCACCTGCTGCCTGCACTCTCCCCACCTCTGGACCTTGCCGCGTTCCGCAACCTTGGCACATGACCGTGAACCTCGGTCCCCTGCGTAGGGAGGCAGCCTTTTCCTCTTCACCGTGGAAAATGCGTGTGGTGACTGACACCTAGTTGCACCCCAGGCTAGAAGAGCGAATTCTTGCCGCACAGAACCCAGCCCCCACCATGGCATCCGCCTCGGGGGGCACCAGAGTAGCAGACTGGCACGCCACGTCCGGACTGGAAAGGAGGCTGGCTCAGCGTGCCGCTTTGACCCCTGAGAGTCCCAGCCTTTGTGTCATGAACCTCTGGGGAGGGATTGTTAGTTGTGGGTTCGGACGGAGGGGGACGGAAATTAACAAGGCCAGCGGCGCATCTCCACAGCCCGTGTGGCCGCTGGCACGGACCCATCACCCAACCAAGCCCCACGTGACTTGAGCAAGGTTCCCGGTGGCAGAGCCCAGTGCGTGGAGCCGTCCACGCGCCCACTGGCGGTGTGGCTTTTCAGATAACGGGTGGGGTCTGGGCAGCCCCGCCTGCGGGTGGCGCCCAGATGTCTGTGTCAGCCCAGGACAGAGCAGTTGGGGGGCCCCGGGCGGCTCCTCCTCCGGCTGCCGCAGGGCAGGGGCGAGCGCCCCGACCACTCAGTAATGAGAGGGGGATCTCTATCGGGACAGCGGCTGCAGAGCTGGCACCCCCAGTGAACCCACAGGCCTCCCGCCCACCGCCTCGCCAGCCCCTGCCCTGCAAGCTACCTCACACACGGGAGGGAGGAGGCAGCTGTTGTCACCGCTGTTTCCAGAGAATCCCCATGCCCGGCGCCCCCGCCGCCGGCCGTTGGCCAATGTGCTGCCTGTGGCTTCCGAGAGCCTCCGACGAAGGGACTCTCTGAGCCTCGGACCAGACACACAGAGACGCCTGGAAAAAGTCTCTCGTTTGCTTCCCATAGGAAAAGATTCAGATCAGAGGCGGCCAGGAGCGAAGAATTAGTTCATTTATTTGGTCTGAGGTTTTGTCTGGTTTTCAGTGTAGACTATTCGTTACAAGGAGTGTAAGTCAACGCTTCTCAGATCCGGGTAGATTGGCTCTGGGGGCAGCAAACTCAAAGGAAGACTTACTAGGAGTGATTTCTGGTAGGACATTGACGGATACAGCCGCCGCGGTCCGTGGGGCTTGCAGGGGTGTGGCCAGATGTCAGAAGGGCCGTTTCAGGGGCACCTGGGGGGCTCAGGCGGTTAAGCATCCGACTCTTGATTTCAGCTCAGGTGGTGATCTCACAGTTCGTGGGATCAAACCCTGAGTCAGGCTCTGTGCTGACAGCGTGGAGCCTGCTTGGGATCCTCTCTCTCTCTCTCTCTCTCTCTCCCTCTCCCTCCTCTGCTTGCACTCTCGCTCTCTTTCAAAATAAACTTTTAAAAAAAGTGGCACTTTAGGTTGACAGTCCCCATCCTCGCCGTCTCCTCGCGTCATAAGCACCACCCTACGTCAGGTGCTGACCCTGACCGCCTCCCCCGTTCCCGGCGGGGGTTTGCTCATGGGGCTCTGACCTGTGTCTGTTCCTCGGCCTCCTTAGGCGCCAAGGGCCTCCAAGGGGTACCGGGACCCTCGGGAGCTGATGGAGTACCAGGGCTCAAGGGTCTCCCAGGCGACCCAGGTCGTGAAGGATTCCCAGGACCCCCAGGTAAGGGAGGGTCAGACCCCCACGCGACCCCTCAGGTTCAGGAGGGGACCGTGCGTGACGTGGGTGCCCCAGCTTTGTCTTCGGACACTGAGAAACTTCCAGCACGTGCTTGGTGACCACTGTGTCCTTGCGGTTGGGAAATCAAGCTCTTGATGCTTCCATCACCACTGTCGCGCTGGAGTTTTGCGTGAGGTCCCTGCAGCCTGGAGGACGGAGGAGACAGGTGTGCAGGGCCACGCCCTCTGGTGGGTGTTAAACCTGCCGCGGGCCATGTAACACCCCTCCTCTGGGACCGTCACTGAAGGCACAGAGCCCTCGAGTCATTAGTTCCAACCCGCTGATCACGCACCAGACGCCACACAAAGGACACCTGTGTCCACCTCTCACGACCTGCCTGCTCGCTCCTCAGCGGGTGCTTGTCTGAGCGAACCGTTCTCTCGACCCTTGACGCGGCCGAGAGTTAGGGAAGCCGTGGAGGCTGAGGGAGCGTGAGGGCGGAGGGCAGAGAGCGTGTTGCGAGTGATGGACTTCGGGGAGACGTGTCTACATACCTGCCAACCCGGTCCCGTGTCCCCAGGCACAGGTGCCCCACGCAGTTAGGCTGCGGCGGTGTGAGTGCACCCAGCTGTGTTACCTGGTGTGCGGAGGCACACGGTTTGGGAATCGTGTTGTTGAAACAGGGAGTGTAGAAGCCACTTTGGCCCAAGGTCCCGGTCAGGAGCCCCTCCAGCCTCTACTGAAATCGTCGGGAGGAACGAAATCTGCCTCCAGCAAGTTCTAGTTGCTTCTCCCTCGTGTGGACTGCTCTACTTCCACACAACCGCCCCCCACACAGCGGGAGACAGAGGCCACGCGTCCCGTTACAGGCCACGCGAACGGCGTGCAGACCGTCTCTTCCTCACGTGCCCTCCGTGCCCTCCAATCTCGGGATGGTTCACATTCCCTACGGACCAGGCTCCGGAAAACTAAACAGAACAGTCCGGACGCCTGGACGATCGCACAGCCAGGCACCGCGGTGTCCGTAGGGTTAGACCCTCAGCAAAGACCGCACGAGTTGTGCCCTCCACTGTGTCACACTCTGGATGCTTTAACCCAGTCGGGGTCCATCCTGGTAGGCCTCCCCCCGGGCTCAGCGCTCCAGCCCACGGGGCCGCAGAGAGCGTGCGCCCCGTACCTGTCGCACCGCGTGTCTCCCCGTGTCCTGGAGCACCAGGAGTCGTGCTCCCTGCGTGTCCCGGGGCTGCTGGGAACCTGCGCTGGTGACACATGCGGAGGGCCCGCCAGTGTCGCTCTCTGCCCTGCGGGGAGCGCCCAGGCCCCGGGGAGTTAACGCACGGTCGCGCCGGTCAGGTCACACATACCAAAGCCAAGTGTGAATTTCTTGAGAGGACAGTAATCTGTTACCACCTGCTTGCCCTGCGTGGCCAGGACAGCCGGTCATCCGCTGGGTGCCGGCCAGGCGGGCGTGACCCTGTCTGGAGCGCGCTGCGGCGGTAGGGACGGCGGTCACCCCCAGACGCGGGGAGGGGACGGTGTTAGGAAGCCTGTCCGCACCGAAATGTGAGCCTGTAGGTGAACAGGGAGGTGGGGGAAGAACAAGGAAAGGGGCGAGGACCTGGCGTGCTCTGAGCGTGTGTCACCCTTTACGACACGGAATGTGCCACGTGCAGAGGAGCCAAAAATGCCCAGCTTCGAAGGCTGCACAACACAGGGCCTACTCCAGGTGTAAGACCCACGAGCCCACTGTTGGAGTCCACGGTTCCCGCGCACGGCTTTTAACATCTCCGCAAAAGCCGTGTCTCTCCTTTCTGTGACTAAATCACATCCCTGAGGTGCTCACATAGGGTCCAGCTCATTAATACTCCCATGAAGTCCAGATCCGTTGTTCGGTGTTCCAAACACAGCCACAGGGGTGGTGGCCACAGGGCCGTGGCGAGCCTCGTCCTGGGAAAGGCTCCGGACCCCATGCCAGGCAGCGCCTTCCTTGCCGGCGCTCCCAGCCACGGCAGTGATGACCTCAGAACGCTTCCCTGCTGAACAGACACGTGACTGTCTGCTCTCAGAGTTCAGTCTGAGGCCACATCCGGGATGCGGGTGCGGGAAGAGGAAGTGGTCCAGCCACCTGCCCCCATCCAGACGTGGACGCTTGGCCGTGAAAACGGCAGGGCGACTGGCCAAACGGACTGATGGTCAGGGGCTTATGACCAGGGCGGCAGAGCTCGGGGCCGGGGGAGCTGGTCGTTCTCACCCTGGGTCTCTGTCCTCGCGGCACACGTGGCTGGAAGGTCCACAGAACCCGTATTCTTTAGGGATTATTTGCACATCCAGGGAGCCCATGAAATAGGAAGACTCATGTCCAAGAAGCAGGCGGCTCTGAAAGGCTTCTCCACGTTAGCTGGGTGGTGGGGCCGGGGGCCGGATGGTGGAGGGGCAGAGTGCTGGGGCCCCAATGGGGGTGACAGGCCAGGGCTGGAGCAGCGTCCGCGGCCCCCGCGCCTCTCTCGGGCCGTCGCAGCGCTGACCTGTGGGTGTGAAACCGCTGTGTCTCCCTCCAGGATTTGTAGGGCCCCGAGGATCCAAAGGCGCGGCAGGCCTTCGCGGCCCGGACGGACACCCCGGTCCCACTGGTCTGCCCGGGCCCATCGGGCCCCCAGGGGACAGGGGCCTCCCTGGAGAAGTGCTGGGAGCCCAGCCCGGGCCCCGGGGAGATGCAGGGCTACCCGGACACCGCGGGCTCAAAGGCCCTCCAGGGGAGAGAGGCCCACCTGGATTCAGGGGTAAGTCCCGGCGGTGGGGGCGGGGGGCACACACCTGGCTCCCACCTGCGGGTCCGACACAGGGGAGAGAGGCCCACCCAGATTCAGGGGTAAGTCCCGGGTGTGGGGCGAAGGGGCACACACCTGGCTCCCAACTGCGGGTCCGACATCCCTCCTGGGGCTTTGATGATAAGTCACCGCACGTGGTTCCTTCCCCACGCTCAGCACCGGCTTCCTCTAGAAGGGTAGGGACGGTCATCGGCACCCTGTGACTCACCCTTACAGCCAGGACACGATGGCCATTTGACACTCGCGGACACAGATTCACGGTCCGCGTCCTCTGCTCTCCAGCTGGGCGTGCGTGGGGGGCGGGGGGCTGACTGGTGCGTTCAGCAGTCGTTGGTGAGAAGAGAGGGCCAAGCTTGGGAAGAGGGCGAGGTGGAAGATAGAAGGAGCTGGGACGCACTTGAACTGGTTGGTGTGAAAATGGACTGGTGTGAAACATTGTTTATTAATTTTTTTTTAAATGTTTTTAATGTTTCTTTTTGAGACAGAAAGAGATAGAGCACAGGGCGGGAGGGGGAGGGAGGGGCAGAGAGAGAGGGAGACACAGAATCCGAAGCAGCTCCAGACTCCGAGCTGTCAGCACAGAGCCCGACGCGGGGCTCGAACCCACGAACCTTGAGATCATGACCTGAGCCTGAGTCGGACACTTAGCTGACTGAGCCCCCAGGCGCCCCTCATGTAAAACACCTTAATGTTCCCAACATCATCAGTGCACGTTAGCACAGTGGGAAGACGTCCGGGTGAGGAGTGAAGGAGTGAAGGTGTGGCTCGGGTGCTGTGGCTCGGGTGCTGTGGCTCGGGTGCTGTGGCTCGGGTGCTGTGGCTCGGTACCTGGTCTGTGCAGAGCTGGACGAGGGTGGCAGACGCGCCCGCCCCCCCACCGTCCCCGACGAGTCTCACTGAGGAGCAAGGGCTCACACTGGGTGCGCCGTGCACGGCAGACACCCAACCAGCGGCGTCCCAACCAGACACCAAGATGCAGGCAGACCCGTGACTTTACGCATCCGCCACACGTCTGCTCCCAGGCGCGGGCAGAGGAGGGCTCCCTAGTTTGGGCAGACGAGCACTGTGAGGTGGCGGGCACGGCCCCCCTACCGGTATTCACCGGACGAGTGCCGCCAAGTCCAAGAAAGGTGAAAATACCTGAATGGAAGGAAGCCAGGGGACTTAGGACCTAAAAACAATCTAGAAGAAAATAGATGCTCACATGACCACTGGGGAGGGCAGGGTATTCTAAACATAAAAGCCAGAGAAGAAACTTCCCCTATGCATGCACACATGTGCACATACACACACGGGTGCACATACACACTGCATGCACATGTGCACATACACAGTGCACATACATGCACACGTTCACATACCCATGCATGCGTCCACAGACACACTGCACACACGTGCACAGACACACTGCACACATGTGCACATACACGCGCGTATACACACTGCACATACGTGCACAGACACACATGTGCACTGCACACACATACACACATGCAAATGTGTACACACACGTGCACGCACATCGCATCAAATTTCCATGCGAATGCTAATCATCATGTCAAAAACAATGAAAACTTGGGCAGCCAAGTAAACTTTACAGTAGCTATGAAGGAAGATTAGCGAATGTATATGAGGAATACTAAAAATCTATAATAAAAATATCAAAATCCCCAAAGGAAAATAGTAGCAAAGAACAAACATTTCATTAAGAAGCGAAATCTAGGAGAAAGAAATGTCGCTCGCGGCACCGAGCAGGGAGACGGGGACATGGCGCGCTCCCTCCACCTTGCCTCCCAGGCTTGCGCCTGCCCCGCGCCGCCCCGCCCCAGGCCAGCCCCGCAGGACAGGCCGCGGCAGACGCCGGGGAGCCGTGCGCGGTGCGTGTGGAAGGCAGGTCCTCCGGCCCACAGAGCCCATGTCTAGGACTCGTTCCCGAAGAAACGCCCGCCTCTGCGCAGCGAAACGGCTTCCGCACAGCACTGCGTCCACACAGCATGGTCCTACTAACACTACTACAGCCATGCAAAATGTGAAGGGTGTTTGGGGGGGGGCGCCTGGGGGCTCAGCCGGTTGAGCTCCGACTCTTCGTTTCGGCTCAGGTCATGATCTCACGATTCGTGAGTTCGAGCCCCGCGTCAGCTCCTCGATGACGGCACGGAGCCGGCCTGGGATTCTTCTCTCCCTCTGCCCCTCCCCCACACGCTTGCGCTCTCTCTGAAAAGAAACTGAAAAAATATACGTAAAGAATGTTTTTTAATGTGGCAAAATGCTCAAACCGTTATGTCAACTGGAATAAAAAGCCTAAACCTGAGCTGCGGGCGAGGGGCGGGGTCCGCAGGCCCCTGTCCCCGGCGCGTTTGTGTGGCTAGAGGCGGAGGTCGCACAGCCAGGTGTCAGAGGTGGCCCCTGGGGACAGCCCGCGCCGCCGAAATCTGACCTTAATACTTGGTGCGTTTTCCGGGCTGCTCACAGCCTAGGAAGTAAGCGTCCTGTTTGCAGGGAACCAGCCTGAGGGGCCGGGGCTGCGCCGTGACCCCTGCGGGGGCCTCAGGGCGCTTGTCTGGTGTCCGCAGGAAGCCAGGGCATGCCGGGGATGCCGGGGCTGAAGGGCCAGCCGGGCTTCCCGGGACCCTCGGGCCGGCCAGGCCCGCCCGGGCCACCAGGACAGCACGGCTTCGCAGGAGCTCCCGGCCAGGAGGGGCCCTTGGGGCTGCCAGGCGCCCCAGGCCGCGAAGGTACGGATCCCCTGTCCCGCGGAGGGTGAGGCGTGACCTCACTGGTACCGACAAGTGAACTAGCCCCCACCTCCCCCGGGGAGTTCTCAAACTGGGCCCCAAGGAACCCCCCTCCCCGCCCTGCCCCAGAGCTGCAGAGGACTCCGAAAATACCCACCCAGGGCAGCCGCCACTCGTCCGCATGGCCGTCCACCCCGTGTGTAGGTCCTGGTCTCAGGACACGGGTCCCACCTGATGAGGACCCATGTCAGTTTCATTAAAGGCACTATCTTCAGATGCACTCACACGCCCCTACGTGGGGGTTAGGATTTCAACGTACGAACTGGGGGGGGGTGGGGGCAGGGGAGACAGAGCTCCGCCGGTGACCCGTTCCAGGAACAGGACACGCCTTCCACCGAGAGACCCGCTCGCTTCGCACCTGCTGCGTGTCGGGGTCGGGCTAAGATGTCACTTAGGGGAAACACAATATTTCCACTGCAGGATGGCGGCTCTGCTCTGAGGAGGGGAAATCACGTGCTTTCTGAAAGGGACAGAAATGGGGAGGAAGATCCACTTCCCTGGGGGGATGGGGCAGGAAGCCCGGAGGGGAGGCCAGAGGCCACCCCAGGCCCCCTCAGAGAGACCACCTGGTCCTCACCCGGAGGCTGGAAGGTCCTGGGGGCGGGGGCGGGGGCGCTGTCCAGGGAGAGGGGTCTGGGAAGCATTTAGCTCTTCCACGTTTGTTCATGTTCTTCTACTTTCCTTCCTCCCCTGACTTTCAGGTCTGCCTGGGGACAGAGGGGACCCAGGCGACACAGGCGTCCCCGGCCCCGTGGGCATGAAGGGTCTCTCTGGCGACAGAGGTGACCCTGGCTTGTTGGGTGAGAGAGGTCCCCCAGGAGGTCCCGGGTACAAAGGAATGAGCGGCATCCCAGGGGCCCCCGGCCCCAAAGGTAAGACTCGGCAGGCGGGGGGCTCCCCCGGGGGTGCCAGGGGTGACCGGGACTCAGGACGGCTGCAGGAGAGGCCAGCCCCCCTCTCAGCCCCCGGGAGGCCTCCTGCCTGGGAAAGCCGGCCGGCGCTGCCAGCCTGGGTGTGACGGACATGCCCCCAGTGCCGCGTCCTAGATCCCCAAGAGCGAGGGAGCGGGACTTGGGGTCTGCATGGGAGATTCGCGGGGAGGCCCCTCCGGAGGCCGGCTGCACGGCCCGAGGCCGCATGGCTGACACAAACCTGAAACCAAGGCAAGCGCTTGGCCACCAGGGTGGGTGTATTTGCACCCACCAAGGCCACTTTCCTAGGAGGGGAGCCCCGGCCCGTGACCGTGGGGCCACACAGTGACGTCAGCCCCGCGGTCCTGTGCGGGTTCCCAGGCCGGGGTATTCGCATCCTGCTGTCCCGTCTCCCGCGGCCCGTGGGCCTACTCGCCGCGTCTCTCTCATGTGACCGCGTATATCTGCCTGATGCCTTGTCCCCAGGAACAGTCGGTGGGCGAGCTCACCAGCCCCTAAGGGATGGGGCCCCGGGAATCCCTGGTTGAGGTCAGGAGCCCCCCTCTCCGGGCCACTCCGCAGGAACGTCACCTGCGAGCAAGACGGAAATACTCCGTGTTAACCCCGGCCTAACCCTGCACTTCCCTCGTTCCCTCTGAAGGCGGCAGAGGCTCACCCGGGATGGACGGTTTCCAAGGCATGGTGGGGCTCAAGGGAAGAGCCGGGCTTCCGGGAAACAAGGGAGAGGCCGGATTTTTTGGAATTCCGGGACTGAAGGGTCTGGCTGGCGAGCCTGGTGTGAAAGGTATGTCTGCCTCTCTTAACGTCGTTCTCACAGGGTTGGGGCGCACTTCCAGGAGCCCAAAGCTGCGCACAATTAGGAAAGAAGGAAACCAGGGTGCCTGGGTGGCTCGGTTGAGCGTCCGACTTTGGCTCAGGGCATGATCTCAGATCTGTGGGTTCGAGCCCCGCGTCGGGCTCTGTGCTGACAGCTCGGAGCTTGGAGCTGCTTCGGATTCTGTGTCTCCCTCCCTCTCTGCCCCTCCCCTGCTTGTACTGTTTCTCTCTGTTTCTCTCTCTGAAAACTAAACAAACATTTAAAAAAAGAAAAAAGAAAGGAAAAGAAGGAAAGTAACAAAGACCAGAGGCTTTATTCCTGCCTCAACCCAGCAGCAGTATCATCAGGGAAGCTTCTTTGCTGGGATTCAACAGAAGTTTTTACTGAGCTGTAATTGCAAACATCATGAGTTTCAGCTGCAAGGCATCATGGTTACTCATATATGTGTAAAATGATCACCACGTACGTCTAGTTAACATCTGTCACCACACACGGTCACAGAATTTTTTCTTACAATGAGAATTGTCCAGATCTAGGATCTCAGTGACTTTCAGATGCACAGGTCGGTCTGATTAGCCACAGTCGCCACAGGCACATCACGTCCCTGTGGCCTGTTTATTTCACACAAAGGAAACCGTTAAGAACAAAATGGTGGCAGCATCAAGGATATCACCGTGCGTCCTGAGAGACGCCACCCCGCCATGGCTCTCCCGTGGTGAGCGCGGGGCTGGGTGAGGCCGGGTGAAAAGCAGAAGACAGGCTCCGAAGGAGGCGAGCGCCGTTTGACAAACGGGGACCCCGTGTTCCCTGTGGAAGGACCACGCCCACGAGACGGTGACCACAGACGGGAGGCCCAACCCCTGGTGTGAGACCCCACGTGTGAGGCTCCTTGTTCAGGAAGTGTGTTCCAGCAGCCACGCTCAGGACTCTTGCTCAGACACCATTCTTCCAGAAGGGTCAGCACAGCTGTAATTATGACAGCACATGCTGATGAGAGCGTGCGTATCACACGCTGCTGGTGGGAACGTGAAACGCGGTCGAGAAGCTCGGCAGTGCCTCACGAAGGCCGCATAGGCACCAGCACATTCCTGTCCCGGCTGCACGCCCGAGAGAGTGGAAACGCGCGGCGCCTGCAGACTGTCAGAACAGCGCTTTCCAGGGGCGCCTGGGGGGCTCAGTCGGTTGAGCGTCCGACTTTCGCTTGGGTCATGATCTCGCGGTTCGTGGGTTCGAGCCCCGCGTCGGGCACTGTGCTGACTGCCAGCTCAGAGACTGGAGCCTGTTTCAGTCTGTGACTCCCTCTCTCTCTGACCCTCCCCTGCTCATGCTGTCTCTCTCTCTCCTAGAAATAAATAAATTTTAAAAATATATATTTTAGAAAAATTAAAAAAAAAAGAAAATTGTCTTTAAAAAAAAAAAAAAAAAGAACAGCGCTGTTCTAATAGTCAAAGCCAGAAACGCCCCCGGGCACATATCACATCGCGGGTAAATGTGGCATCATGCCCGCAATGAAGACCCAGGGTCTCATACATTCTGCCACATGAGTGACACTTGGGAACGTTTGGCCACATGTCATCTGCTTCCCTTTGTGTGATCGTCCAGAGCAGGCAGACCTAGAGACGGGGCGTGGATAGCGGTCTCCTGGGGCTGGGGTTGGGGAGCACTGGGGGTGACCCCTGATGGCCACAGGGCTTCTTCCCGTGGTGATGAAAATGCCCTAAAGGTCCACGGTGGTTGGCAGCCGGGTCCGCCCTCGGCTGGCGTGGAGAAGGGGCTCTGGGAGAAGACGGGCATTTTCCCACGGTCTCAGCCTCCCTCGGAGGCCCGGCTGGTGCCGCCGGAGGCCAGAGCCTCTCAGGACCCGCTTGCCGGGACAGCGGGCCAGAGCCCCAGAGGCCCACAGTGAGACGCATCCTGTTCCCTCACAGGCAGCCGTGGGGACCCGGGGCCCCCAGGCCCACCCCCCATCATCCAGCCAGGAATGAAAGACATCAAAGGAGAGAAAGGAGACGAAGGGCCTATGGGGTTGAAAGGGTACCTGGGCCTAAAAGGTGAGCATCGCCGCCCCTCCGCGCCCCCCCTCGGCAGCATCGCCGCCCCTCCCCCTCCCGGCCTCCCCTCGGCTGCATCGCACCTCCCTCCCCCACCGGCGACCACCACCCCCTCCCCTCCCCCACCCCCCCCGGCAGCACGCCGCCCTCCCCTCCCCACCCCTCCCTCGTGCTTAAACAACCACCCCCTCCCCCTCCCCGCCCCTGCTGCACGCAGACTCTCCCCTCCCCACCTCCTCAGCTGCATCGCAGACTCTCCCCCTCCCCACCTCGGCTGTACTGTGCCTCCCCCTCCCCCTCACCTGCAGAAGCAACAGTGTCCACACCAGACGCCCCTCAGCCCAAGACGGGCTCCGCCATGTCCCCGGCCCCGGGGCCCGAGTGGGCCCGCGCGTCCCTGCCGCCCGAGTGGCCTCGCTCCCCAGGTTCAGGCTCCGCAGCAGCGGGGCCGCAGAGTGGAAAGCGAGGCGCGGGCGGGCGCTGCCTCCTCACGCTGCGGCGTCCCCGCAGGTGTCCCGGGAATGCCGGGGATCCCCGGGCTGTCCGGAGTGCCCGGCTTGCCAGGGAAGCCAGGCCACATCAAAGGAGTCAAGGGAGACGTCGGAGTCCCGGGCGTGCCCGGGGTGCCAGGATTCCCCGGCGTGCCCGGCCCCCCCGGGATCGTCGGGTTTCCCGGGTTCACAGGAAGCCGGGTGAGTGAACGTCTTACTTCCCAGCCCCTCCTCCCTGCTCCCGACGGGGGATTTGCTGGGGTGCGACCCTGCGCAGGGCGTGGTCAGTGGCCCGTGGCCCGGAGGGGCCCTCGGTCAGTTTTGCTTCCCAGGATCCGCTCCCCATGCTGTTCCGGGTACAGGTGCTTACGCTCACAGTCCTCAGCACATGACGGACTCCTTCCTGGCACGTCTGGGGAGGTTAGCCCATCTGGGGCAGATCGGTAGGTCTTTAGTCGGGTCACAGAAAAAGGATACGTGTGTCCACCCAGGGGCCCGGAGGACGGTGCTCCCAGCAGCCTCGTTCCGAATAGCAGGACCTGGGAGAGCCCAGAGGCCGCGACGGGAGGGGAGTGGGGGGCCATGGCGGGTTCCAGCCGTGAACGAGCACTTGGCGGTAAACTGGGCATCACTGATAAATGCACCAACCCAAACGACCGTCACCAACTTCGTGTTGAACGAAACAAGCCAGAAACAGCATAAATGATGCGATCCCAGGGGGGTAGAAGTCCAGCACCATCAAGACGACATGACAGCGGTCGGTCAGGGACTGGGGATGAGGAAACGGCACAAGAGAACTTTCTGGAATGCTGAAAACGTTGTGTGTGTTTATCTGGGTGGGACGTGAGTCCAAGGTCACTGAGAGGGTGAGGAGGTCACCGCAGTGACGTGCGTTACTCCTCAGGAGAGGAAGCTTCAAGAGAGGAAGAGAAGGACGGGCGCCTGGGCCGCTCAGCAGGCTCGGCATGCGACTCTTGGTGCGGGCTCAGGTCGTCATCTTATGGCTGTGGGATCGAGGCCCACGTTGGGCTCTGTGATGACAGCATGGAGCCTGCTTGGGATTCTCTCCCTCTCTCTACGCCTCCAAACCACCCAACCCTCCCCCCGCCCTGGGAAAATGAGTGAATAAACTTAAAAAAAAGGAAGAGAGATCATCATCTGAACAAGCATGGAGTCTCTGGCACCACCTGCCTGCCCTCCCCCCCAAAGTAGAGCTACTCTCCTGGTCCAGAGATTCAAGTTAGCCATGCGGGGAGAGGTAACCATGCGCAAGTCGCCACTAACATTGCCTGCTGTGTAGACCAGAGGATCAGGGTAGAGCAGGACTCTGCCCTCCGCCTGAGGAAGGAGCCCCTTCAGAGAAGGAAATCATGGTTTGCATGGTCACAGAGCCACCCAGACCCCATCCCAGGCTCATCATCAGGAGCCAGCATCGCTGAGAAGTCTCACGTCAGCAGGTGGAGTGCACAGCCGTGCAACGTCTAGTGCAAGCTCGGGAATCCAGCAGCCCAAGTTCATATCCCAGTTCTGAGTGAGCAAATTACTTAGCCTTTCTGTGCCTCTCTGTCCTCATCTGTCAAATGGGAATCCATAGTACCTGCCTCTGAGACGGTACCCAGCACGGCTGCCCACGCACGGCCGAGCAGAGCATGGGACGCAGTCAGCCATGAGTGCCGCCGCCACCATCGTGAACGTGACCTACGTCACATACACTCTTAGCTTCAGCAAAGCTTTACTGCCGAGTAAGAACAGGGGAGCAAACGACGTGCCATCATGCAGAAAAACGTGAAGGGTCCTGCGAAATAAATGATGACACAACTTGCAGCCTGGAGACTTGGTTTTAGCAAACCATGTAGCTGGACACCCCCCACCCCCACCCCGCAATTACAGACTTATTTCGTGAGCCACTTCCTGAGATGTTTCTGTGTCTGACTTTGCTCTAGGGCGACAAGGGAGCTCCGGGGAGAGCAGGTCTCTACGGCGAGGTGGGCTCCACGGGTGATTTCGGTGAGTGCTGCCTGGGTCGTGACCGTAGGGCATCCACAGTCCAGAATGTTCCAGAAGCGTGTGGTGACCAGACCGGAGATGCTGGGAGGAATTTTGAAGCAAATTCTTTTTATTAAGAACATAACACAGGGGTGCCTGGGTGGCTCCAGCAGCTGAGCATCCAACCTTGGTGTCAGCTCAGGTCTCGATCTCAGGGTTTGAGGTTCAGGCCCCACGTTGGGCTCTGTGCTGGGCACAAAGCTGAATGATGAATGAATGATGAATGAACGAATGATAACACAACGGAAGTTGCGAAGCTGACCCCCTGCCAGTAGGAAGAGCTGTTGCCAACCGTCTTTTCTACCCTTCAGGTGACATTGGAGACACCATCGATCTGCCAGGAAGCCCCGGCCTGAAGGGGGAGCGGGGTGTCGCCGGAGTACCAGGTACTGAGTCATTCCTGTGTCCCCACCTTGGGACGGGCCTGAGCACTGCGAGCACCTCACTCGCGAGCTGGCCCAGCCAAGTGTATCTCCCTGGTATCACCGGGGTCCCGGTACAGGGTACAGTTTGAGGTCTCCAAGCCCAGGGCGCAAAGAAGAGTCTGGACTTTTTAATTCAGTTGAACCTGAAGACAGAGCCAAGAAAGCTCTCTCTGTTCCTGAAAGGACATGGAGGACATGAAGCAAATGATGTAACGGCCAGAGCATGTGATAGGCAGCAAAGGGTTTAGAAGGAGGGGGCAGCGGGGGCCAGCCCCCAACAGGCACGGGGCGGGGGGCCTCGCAGGGTGCAGAGCTCACTCCTCTTCCCTGAGC
This sequence comes from Proteles cristata cristata, assembly GCA_017311185.1. Taxonomy (NCBI): domain Eukaryota; kingdom Metazoa; phylum Chordata; class Mammalia; order Carnivora; family Hyaenidae; genus Proteles; species Proteles cristata. The sequence continues at coordinate 893,377 of JAESUZ010005606.1, read as the reverse complement.
ATCCCTAAGTCCAAGGTCAGCATTCCCGCTAGTGGGCATCTGGGACAGATGCGTCCCTTCTGGGGCTTTTCTCTTGGGGACCCCTCACTGCCTGAGCTGGAGCCCCGAGTTCTCCCAGGGCAGCCCCGGTCGGGGGAAAGCGCCTGTCCGTGTGATTGCTCGATGGGGTGGTTCTTGTCCAGAAACAGCTCCAGGATGGACAGGGCCATTCAGGCCAGCATGGAGCCAGACACGGCCCGTGCCTGCCGGCCACTCAGGGCTCACTGCACACCTGTCACCTGGCCTCACGGTGGCTTTCCCCTGGGCCACATGGCCACCCTGGGCTGCCTACATCGCCCCTTCTGCAGAATTTCAGACAATTTGGTTTATAAAAGCACAAACATGAGACCATCTTTGCTCCGGGTCACTAACAATGACCTCATTTATTCACCTGAAAGTGTGTCAGGGAACAAGCTGTCCCCACCAAGAATTACAGCTGTCACCCCTCCAATGTGTGGGTGACTTCGCTGTGGGCCCAGGAAGTAGGGCTGTGTCTCAGGACTTGGGTCCCAGGTGCAGAGGGGCCATGACATCTGTGTCAGGTGACCTTGGGGGCGTTCCGTCCCCCTTGGACCAATGAGGACTGCCTGAGAGGTCAGCCCAGAGTGGCCCGCGCAGCAGAGGGGTGGCCGGAGGGCCTCGGGGGCGGGGCTCAGGCTGGCGTCCCCGGGCTGACGCTACGCGGGACCATCTACAGGGGGAGCACAGCTGGTTGGGGTTTGGGGAGGATTCCTGAAACACTAAAATAACCGATAGAAATAAGCAGAACTCAGGTGGTTTTGCTTCAAGACCACACGAACGCTGGTGGTACCTCTTCTAAGCAACTCAGGAGTGTAAGCAGGCGCCAAACAAGAGTGATCATGTGGGACGTTAAGTTGAGCCGAAGTTTCCAAAATCCTCCAGCATGCCACAAAACACCACAAACGTTTGACCGAGAACACGGCCACCGGTGTGAAGGCCTGGTGGCCACCTCGGAGTCTCCTGACTGCAGGCTGCGGGTGCACTCGCAGGCCTTGCCCCGGGCCCGCCGAGCACCCCCTAGGTCAGAGGCTCAGTCATCCGCACGTAGAACAAATTCCCCAGATCTCTGGACACACTGCACGTGGAAAACCACTCCAACGGGGGCCTACTTGGTGGTCTCTGGCTACCGGGCAAGGTGCTCAAAACACAGTGGCCTAGGACATCCACAAAAGGTAGTATCTCCTGGTCTCCGAGGGCCAGGAATTCAGGAGCACGGTGCTTCTGACTCCAAGATGGCGCCCGAGAGCTGCGTTGGCGGGAGGCCTCAGCCCCCTTGCCACGGGGGCCTCTCCCCGCGCGGCTTGGACGTCCTCTCCAGAGCCAGCCATCCAAGGGGTGATATCCAAAGGGGTGACAAAGTGAAAGCGGGGATGCACGCTGCGTTCTAAGGCCAGTGAAGTGACACGGTGGCCTGGGGTCACCCAGGTCAGCCCCATCCATGCCCAAGGGCATGAATACCAGGACGTGGGGCCACTGAATTCTGTAAAACGCGAGTCAGGGAAGGAACTCGTGCAGACATGGAGCCATTCACAGCAGAAGCACCGATGTGGAGTGACAGCACCCCTCACCGGGCGTCCCCTTGAGGCCTGCTCCGCTCCAACCAGGAACTCTGTGCTTGCAGGTCTAAAGGGATTCTTTGGGGAGAAAGGGACGGAGGGTGACGTCGGCTTCCGCGGGATCACAGGCATGCCGGGCATGCAAGGCCCTCCCGGACGTAGAGGGCAGGCAGGTACGATCTCGTGCCGTCACGCGGGCCCACGCGCAGCCGGGCCTCTGAACCTCGCGGGCCCAGAGCAGAGGTGGCCTGCGTGCCTGTGGCCTAGTCTGCCGCCGCCACACTGCACCCCAGGAAGCCGGCTCTTCCTTGTCACCCGTCACCCAGCTCTGCCTTAGGACGGACCTCGCGGAGGGGACCAGGCGGCCAGCCCCGGGGACACGCGCAGGAACTGACGCCTGAGTTCCCGCGGGCCCGGCGTCCGTCTCCCCGTAAACGCAGGCCGCGTTCTGGTCGCAGCACCCCTTGTGTGCATTCGAACGCATTTGTGGGTCCCGAGTTAGCTTGGAAAGCACACAGGGGACTACTTCCCCGCTTCTCTCTAGTTCCTGCTTTTGCTTTGTGTTTGCCTCGCTTTGCGTGGGACCTGGGAACCGTGAGGCTAGCCCTCCGGGGCGACCCGGGCTCTCTCAGACCCCCCGCGGATGGCGGGTCAACACTGGGAGAACGCGGGCTGCCCTGTCTGGCAAAGCTGAGCCGCCGGCCCTGAGCCTGTACGTGCGGCACATTCCCGGCTGGAAGGAAGGCTCTTCCTTTCCCACAAAGGCCCTCCTCCTCCAGGCAGGAACCGAGCTGCAGGCCGGCGAGGCCTTGGGGTTCCTCAGGGTTCCGGTCCCACTTAAGGGTGTGTTTGTCCCCCCAGGCTTCCCGGGACTGACTGGGCTCCAGGGGCCGCAGGGAGAGCCCGGACGGGCAGGAGCGCCCGGTGATAAAGGAGATTTCGGCTGGCCCGGGGCGCCAGGCTCGCCAGGTGAGAGCGATTCTCCCCCCGCAGACGCGGGCGCCGGAGCCACTCAGAGCCGGCCTGCAGGCGGGGAGAGGCCCTGGGACCCCGGCTGGCCTCTTGGTCGGCGCACGGCAATGCCGAGGTGGGACAGAGGGGCGGAAGCCAGTGTCCCCGCCGTCCTGTCCAGGGCTTCCGGCTGCGCCCAGGTCTGGCCGAGCTCTGGGCGGGAGCTGGGCGCTTACCCCGGCCCGGGGGGGCTGTCTTACCCAGAATTAAGGGGCCACCCCCGCCCACACTCACTGCCCACATCCCAGGAGGCATCGCGCCTGTTTGCCAGCAGCCTCCCGGGTCCTACTTAGGGAAGCGTGTGCCCGGGACTCCGGAGGGAGGGTGATGCTGGTTAGAGCCTTGGTTCCAAGCACGGCTTTTACACCAAGCGCGCACAGTGCCGCAGCGTCGGGGGAGAAAGCGCGCCTCCATCCAGCTCCCCACGGCTGCAACGAGCCTGTGAAAAGATTCCGTGAAGACAGTCTTTAAGTTCAACAGGTGTCCCGGGTGACAGGAAGGTGACGCACAAGTCGCGCTATGCAGCACTGCCTGCGGTGTGCGGGGATGTTGAGTGAATTGGGCAGAGGACAAGTCAAAACAAGGTGCGAATTACTTGAAGCGTCTCTGCGCTCCGGCCACGGAATAACCGAGTGGAACCCACACAGGTTTTCCGGGCGTCCGAGGCATCAGCGGATTACACGGCTTGCCGGGCACCAAGGGCTTCCCGGGATCCCCAGGTACGCGGTCCTGTGCCAGCCGCCTGACCACACCAGCGGTGGGGGGAGGGGCTGGGGGCCGTCCTGGACCCGGGGGCTCAGGGAGCCGGATGGAGGCCACACAGGCTCCCCAGTGGCGCTGCAGACGGAGAAGGGGTCCAACCACAATCACGTCGGGGACACGGGCCGCACGGCTAGCGGGCGTCTGCACGCCCCCCCGGCTTTCTGTCCCTGAGCCCCAGTGCGTTACTGCCCCTTCTCTTCCGAAGTCAGCCTGGCGCGGCCGAGCGCTGACGTCGCTGCTCTGTCCACCCTGCACAGGTGTGGACGCCCACGGAGACCCCGGCTTCCCCGGTCCCACCGGGGACAGGGGTGACCCAGGAGAGGCCAACACCCGCCCAGGCCCTATCGGAGCCCCAGGACAGAAAGGGGAGCGAGGAGATCCAGGTGAGCCCAGCCAGAGGCACCAGACCCGGGGTGTCTGTGAGTCTGAGAGATGGGCGTGCAGAGGTCTCTGGAAAGGGCCGCTTGCTTTGCAGAGAACTCTTGCTGCGGAGCCCCTCGGCCAGCCCTCCTCCCTCACGCTCTCAGAGCCCATCGGGGGTGAGTCAGCGACCACTCTGCCTGGGGGAGGGAAACGCTGCCGGTCCCCCAGGGACCACACTCCCTGCCGCGTCCCCAGGGCGCCGGCACACGGGTTACGCGTCACAGGCTCTCCGTGGCGGATGAACACATAAATGTAAGCATTACAATCACAGAGCCGAACCCCGCGGGCAGGCCTGGCCTGCGGTAGGAGCCAAGCAGGGAACAGTGTGTCACTTGCTGGGAAAGGACCCCCAGCCCCCGGCACACGGGAGTGAGCCTAGCCTGAGGTGGGAAGCACTTCCAGATGGAAGCATGATCAGTATCCACAGGGAGAGTGTGCCCGAAGTGTTACAGTTTTGTTGAGGGTTTGCTGGCTGACGGTCGTGGGCCCCACACGCCCAGCGTGCCCGCACTTCGTTCACAGCGGAGCCTTGAGCCAGGGCTGCACTGTTGGTGCTGCACAGCACACAGCACCGGCCTGTCACACAGTGGCCCAGGGCACGCTAGAGTCAGGGTACCCGCGTGAGCCAGAGCCAGCGACCCCACAGGGTGGTCAGTTCCCAAGGAAGGCAGCGACTCGACCCCCCACCGACAGCAGCAGGTGTCCGAAGGCTCACAGACCACACGCGTGATTCTCCAAGGTCTGGCACCGCCCCTCTTCCCTTTCAAAGAGCTGGGATCCAGAATCCCCTGATATCTGAGCACCGCAGCATTGACCTGAAGGCAAGAGATTGATGAGATGCTCAGCCAGCTGGGGCCTGACTATGAGCCCTGAGAGGCTGCATGGTGCTCACACAGCCCCAGCCCGGGTCTGTCGACCAGCACATCCCCGCTCAGGGGTGAGGATCTAGGGTCAGTCCATCAGCACATCCCCACTCAGGGGTGAGGATCTAGGGTCAGTCCATCAGCACATCCCCGCTCAGGGGTGAGGATCTAGGGTCAGTCCATCGGCACATCCCCACTCAGGGGTGAGGATCTAGGGTCAATCCATCGGCACATCCCCGCTCAGGGGTGAGGATCTAGGGTCAGTGCATCGGCACATCCCCGCTCAGGGGTGAGGATCTAGGGTCAGTGCATCGGCACATCCCTGCTCAGGGGCGAGGATCTAGGGTCAGTGCACTGGCGCATCCCTGCTCAGGGGCGAGGATCTAGGGTCAGGGCAGCAGCACATCCCTGCTCAGGGGCGAGGATCTAGGGTCAGTGCACCGGCGCAGCCCTGCTCAGGGGTGAGGATCTAGGGTCAGTGCATCGGCACATCCCCACTCAGAGGTGAGGATCTAGCGTCTGTTGACCAGCACAGCCCTGCTCAGGGGCGGGGACCCAGGGTCAGGGCAGCGCAGCCCTGCTCAGGGGCAGGGACCCAGGGTCAGGGCACCGGCGCAGCCCCCTTCAAGCCCCCAGTGGGTGACTGTGCCCATGACTCTGAAGTCAGACGTCTGCATGTGTGTTCTTGACCTGCCTCTCACTTGGTGCGACCTTGGATGTGGCTTTGCTTGTAAAACGAAGGTGGAAACACACCTTCTGGGCATCGAGGGGGTGCAGTGAGGTCATGCAGTGAAGCTCTTACACACGGAAGCCCAGGAAGCAAGGCTGGCTTCTCTACAAGGGAACCGGTTAGCATTTTTTCCGAGGATCCCACTCGTGAGAGCATCTGCCCGCTGACGGGCCGGGGAAGGCGGCCCTGGGATGTGGAGGTGAGGCCCCGCCCGGGGGCCGGAGGGAAGCGAGAGGCACAGACGGTGCTCGCGGACAGGGCTCACCAGTCGCCGGCTCCTGCGCTCCTACGTGCGCTGACCTCTGATGCACACGGCCTGCCGCTCAGGCCCAGAAACTGGCAACAGGGCTGGATTACGGTTTCCAGCAGGACAGAAGTCACCTCTTATTCCCATTTACACCTCGGCGCGATGCGCGCCGCTGAGTAAGTGTTCAGCAGACCAGAAGCTCGAGAAGAATGTCATGAAGTCACTCTCTGTGGCCGCAGTTGAAAGACACCCCCCGCCCCGCCCATGATCCCATTGTGCATTACCTGTGCACCGTCTCTTTCCCAGAATTCTCCATGAACCTAACCCTTGCCCTCCATCAGAGGGACCCGGAGCGTATGGGCTCCCACGCAGCCCCGAGGCCCAGTGGCTCCTGGCGAAGCAGCTGTCCCCTGCGAGGGCCTCATCCCGCATCAGATCACAGCAGCCCAGCCAGCCTCCTGGTGCTGCCCACTGGGCCGCGGCCTCCGGCTGCCGTAGGGGAAGGAGACTTTCCATGGGGACACGCGGGTGGCCGGTGAGGATGAACTGTCCTCCAAGGATCGCAGGTGACCACGAGCCGTTGTCTTCCCTCCCTTGGGGCTCATCTCCGGCCAGAAGCCCAGGTTTCAGCCCAGATGCTTCCTGCCGCTGACGCTGGGGCTCAGGTCACAGTCTGCCTGTGCCGCACCGCCTTTCGCCAAACCTCGGGTAGTCCGGGGCTTATTCAATACTCAGGAAGATCCGTGGGCGCCATGGAGGGAAAGGGCCTGTTTTGACCCCGACTCCAGCAAACTGGGTCTGGGTCACTCGGAGTGTCGTTAACAGAGGCCCTGTCGCTGCAGCTGGTCGTGGGAATCTGGCTGATCTGGATCTTCCAACTCGAGTTTTTGCCGTTACTCACTGATGCTCACCGCCTGTGTCGGTCACCATGTGAGTGGTTAGACGCAGCTCGGCCAGCGTTGTTTCCTGTCAGACGACAGGGGAGCTCGCTGGCTGCCTGTAATCAGTAGACGAAGATGACACCTGTCAGGGTCCCCCCCCCAGGTGTTTCTCCATCGGCTGCGCAGAGCACACCCCATGGTGGGCATCAGAGCCGCAGTGTTGCTGAGGACCAGCCAGGAAGCCGCGTGGGGACCCAGGGAGCCCCTCGGTCGCACGGGGACCGTGCGCCTGGCAGAGGGATGCCGGCCCCAGATACCCAGGCTCCTCTCTGGCCTCCAGACTGTTGGAGAAAACCAGCAGCAGAAAAATAGCCTGGCAATCAGAAGAGAAACCAACCGCCTCCCCACTGGCAGGTCCCATGGCCGCTGAGCTCGGATGGGCACCTGAACCGACACGCGGGAGGAGGGGCCACCCACAGGTCTGCTCACGTGGGGACTGTCCTCCACGGTCTGTCCTCCGTCGGTGCCTGAGGACAGCCCCATCCCGTGCCGCCTTCTGTTCTGCGAACCAAACACGGAGCAGATCCTGAACGAGCGAATCTCGTGCAAATGCGGGGCTGGGCTGCTGAGAGCCCTGCTCACGTGTTCATCGGCCGGTCTACACGGAGCCTCGCTCTAAGTGTGTTTCTGTTAAAAGACACCTTATTTGACGTGTGTTGTTGACACACTGACATGGACCTCATGGCCATCGGCTCTGTCTCTTGCCTGAAGGAAGTCCCTCTGACGCACGTGTCCTCCGTGAGCACGCCCCCGCCTTCCTAAGCGGAGGAATGCCACTCAGGACTTCACCATGACCGGGGAGGGACAGGGACAGTTTAACAGTGAAATCACCAGTAAGAAGCACAAAAACGTAAAAACCAGAGCACTAAACCAACCCATAGAGGACAGTCGGAGCTGAAATGGGGACGTGGGTGGGGATGCAGGCGACTGCGTCCTCTGCGTGTCCAGGAGGCCCGCCAGCACTGATGGCGCATCCCCAGTAAATCCTGCGAGTACGAGGACTGGCAGGCACAGGATCCGCAAGCAGTGAGGTCGGCCGTGCAAAGCTGGGGTCCGGGCTACGGAAGGGGGTGCCCCCAGGGCGGACCAGGAGCATCGCGGGCTCCAGAAGGAAACTTGCGTCCCAGCACCAGCGCTAGCGAGCAGCAGAGCCAGCCTCCCAGGGCCGAGGGGCCGCCCACGATCCGTGGGACCCTCGGGGCAGCGGGAGGGGCTGGAGGCCTCCCCACAGGGCGGTGTGGCAGCTCCCCGCCCCCCCCACCCCCGCTCCCTCCTTGGCGGCTCGGCCTCTGCACAGGAGGGGAAATGACAGATTGAAAAGTTGGATGCTGACGCCAAAGCTGACTTCTTGTTTCTCTCCGAAGGGGAACGAGGCCCCGTCGGGAGTCCGGGACTTCAGGGATTTCCAGGCATCACCCCACCTTCCAACGTCTCTGGGTCACCCGGTGACAAAGGGGCGCCGGGGATATTTGGCCCGGAAGGTAAGCAGGTCTCCTGCTTCTGTGCGTTGCGATCTGGGGCAGGAGCCGGCAGTGACCGGACTACTTCAGGGGTGGGACAGACTCGCTTCCACCTTGAGGGACACCGTGCGGAGGGAGACAAGCCACGCAGGGAGGGACGAGCGCTGTGTGATGCCGCTGCCCACGAGGCCCCAGAGCATCAGGTCTGTGGGTGGGAGGGAGGATGAGGGGCTGGTGGGGAGGCGACGGAGCGTCGCAGGTGAATGGGGGCAGAGCCTTGCTTCGGGGAGTGAGGTCTGAGGTGGATGGTGGCGATGGCCGTGCCGGTGTGCTCGGTGCCCCTGAACCCCACACTTAGAAGCGGTTAAAATGGGGGCGCCTGGGGGCTCAGTCGGTTCAGCATCCAACTTGGGCTCAGGTCTTGATCTCGCGGTTCATGGGTTCGAGCCCCGCGTCGGGCTCTGTGCTGACTGCCAGCTCAGAGCCTGGAGCCTGTTTCAGTCTGTGACTCCCTCTCTCTCTGACCCTCCCCTGCTCACGCTGTCTCTCTCTCTCTCTCCTAGAAATAAATAAAAAAAATATTTTTTAAAAAAAGTGGTTAAATGGGGGAGCCTGGGGGGTTCAGTTGGTTCAGCATCCAACTTGGGCTCAGGTCACGATCTGACGGTTCGTGGGTTTGAGCCCCACGTTGGGCTCTGTGCTGACAGCTCGGAGCCTGGAGCTGCTTCGGATTCTGTGTCTCCCTCTCTCTCTGCCCCTCCCCCACTTGTACTTTCTCTTCTCCTCTCTCTGTCTCAAAAATAAACATAAAAGTTTTTAATTAAAAAAAAAAGAAATAGGGGCGCCTGGGTGGCTTGGTCGGTTAAGGGTCCGACTTTCGCTTAGGTCATGATCTCACGGTTCGTGGGTTCGAGCCCCGCGTTGGGCTCTGTGCTGACTGCCTGCTCAGAGCCTGGAGCCTATTTTTCAGAGTCTGTGTCTCCCTCTCTCTCTGACCCTCCCCTGCTCACGCTGTCTCTCTCTCTCTCCTAGAAATAAATACAAATATTAAAAAAAAAAAAAACTAAATAAACATTAAAAAATTAAAAAAAAAAAAAGAAACAGTTAAAATGGTAAGGTTCATGTTACGTGTGTTCTACCGCAGTAAGGGAAGTCGCCGAGGGGTGGGCTTGCCGGAGACCCCCCCACGGGCCGTGCCCACGCCCTCCTCCCGTGTGACTTCTTTCTGGTGACGTGTGTCGACAGGTTATCGAGGGCCCCAGGGGCCCCCTGGCCCCGCTGCTCTCCCTGGAAGGAAAGGAGAGGAGGGGAACCCAGGAGCCCCAGGAAACCCCGGGACCAAAGGATGGGGTGGGGACCCCGGACCCCAGGGCCCGCCTGGCGTGTTCGGGCTCCCGGGAGAGAGAGGTAACGGTGCCCACGGACGGAGGGCTCCTCTCGCAGGGGCGGGGCTGGCGGCACCCATGTGGGCGGGGCTGGCGGCACCCATGTGGGCGGGGCTGGCGGCACCGGTGGGGGGGCTGGCGGCACCCATGTGGGCGGGGCTGGCGGCACTGGTGGGGGGCTGGCGGCACCCATGTGGGCGGGGCTGGCGGCACCCATGTGGGGGGGCTGGCGGCACCGGTGGGGGGCTGGCGGCACCGGTGGGGGGGCTGACGCCCCGGCACAGACGTGTGAGTCCTCCGTGTCCGGCTTGTCTCAAAGGACCCAGAGGGGAGCCAGGACTTATGGGAAACACAGGAGCCACTGGGAGCGTGGGCGACCCAGGCCCCAAGGGGCCCAAAGGAGACCGAGGACTCCCAGGTGAGTGGCCCTGGCACGCGCACCGCCAGCACCTCGGCTGGGCGGCCCCCGGGACCGGGGGACCCCTCGAGGCCATCCTCTGAAGCGCCAGGCTGAGACCTGAGTGGCTCCCGCCGCCTCTGGGTGACTGATGGCATCGCCAACGGGCCGTTCTCTGGGCAGCAGGTGGCTCCGGGGGCACCAGGATTGGCTTCAACGATGAAACAATGGGATGCAGGCCACGCAGGAGGCCCCTGTGTCACCTGGCCTTTCTCTGCCCTTTCCAGGCACCCCCGGCTCTTTGGGGTCCCCGGGGATTGCAGGGATCCCCCAGAGGATCACCGTCCAGCCAGGGCCAGTGGGTCCACACGGCAAGAGAGGCCCCCCGGGGGCCCAGGGAGAGATGGGGCCCCAGGGCCCCCCTGGAGAGCCAGGTAGGCGCCCCCTTTCCTGCCGGCCTCTCGCTCCCGTTTCCTCCCCGAATGCCCTTGCTGAGCAGCAGTGACGCGGAGCCCGGTCGCTCCGTCCCTGGTGCTCACATTCCTTTCGTGGCCGTGCAGGTTTCCGCGGGGCTCCCGGGAAGGCAGGGCCCCAGGGAAGAGGCGGCGTGTCTGCCGTTCCCGGGTTCCGAGGAGACCAGGGGCCCGTGGGACAGCAGGGCCCCATCGGCCAGGAAGGTGAGTGACACACAGAAGGGGCAGAGGGCAAGGCCGTTCTTCCACGTCTGCCGATGACCAGTGTCCTGTGGTCCGTCCGGAGGGGTGAGCCAGCCCCGACCGAGCAGGAAGAGGCTGTCCCCTCCGCAGCCGTGGTGCTGGGGGCGCTGGGTAACACCAGGAGCAGAGTCCCCGGACAGGGCGGGCCCCCTTCCTTCCGCTGATGGGCCCACAGGTGGCTCGGACAGGGAGGCAGTCCCCGTTCTTTGAGAAAAGGCCTTGTAAAGGTCTCAAAGGCCTGGGCCGGAGAGACAGACCAATGATGCTGGCAGGAGGGCTCGTCAAGTCCTGTCACTGATTTCTTAAAACGAGCTGTGTGCACACAGGGCGGGGCGGGCCAGAAGCACTGGCCGTTTGTGCACAAAGAACTAGCTCAGCCTGGATGGCTGGTGCCCAGCATTTGAAGGGCTGTGTTGTTGGAGGCAGAGCAGACGTGCCTCAGTGCTCAGACCTGAGCCCCAGGCGGGCACCGCAGGAGGCAGATCCCTCACCCGGGGGTGCGCAGCGAGTCGCCCGTCCCCGAAGTGCCTAAGCCTGGCGCTTGGGGCAGAGGAGGCTGGTCGGCTGGGCGAGGGCTGGGCTGCAGTCCTCTGGGCCCTTCCTACCGGCTCTGTCTGCCCCTCGCTCGGGACGCTTGCGGGTCCCCCACGGGGCACTGCCGGCGAGGGCCAGGCTGCGGGCAGAACACAGGCGGCAGCCGCAAAGCAGAGGCCCAGGCAGTAGCTGAAAGGCGGCCGCTTTCTCCCGGTTCTAGGGGCGCCGGGCCGCCCAGGGACCCCCGGCCTGCCCGGCATGCCCGGCCGCAGTGTCAGCATCGGCTACCTGCTGGTGAAGCACAGTCAGACGGACCAGGAGCCCATGTGCCCCGTGGGCATGAACAAGCTCTGGAGCGGGTACAGCCTGCTGTACTTCGAAGGCCAGGAGAAGGCGCACAACCAGGACCTGGGTAGGTACCGCCCGCCCCGCCGGCTGGGCGCCTGGTTAAGGCCAGCAGTTGCGGCCAGGTTCGCGCAGGCGCTCGGCCAGACAAGCTCCCCCTGGTTGAGGGCACTGGGCCCATGCACATCCTGGGGTTTCCAGAACAGATGAAGCTGGTCTTTGACCTCTAAAGCTCAGGTCAGGACCACAGAGGCCGCGACCTCAGGCTCAGGGGCCCCCAGAACCCCCAGGAGAACAGATACGGATCCAAGAAAGCCTGGTTGCCAGAGGACTTAAAAGCGCACAGAAAGTGCAGCAAGCACACGTAGCCAGTGGGCGAGGGGCACGGGTGCCTCAGTCTGGGGGGGGGTCTGGGAGGGGCACAGGGACGGGGACTCCATCAAGCCCAACCCTGATGCTCTGTGCACACTCCTGTCTACGGGCTCCACTTCCAAAATACATTTAGCGGAACAGAAAGTGCGGCAAATGCAGACACGGCTGGAGCCTCAAGTGCAGGGCTGGGGCCTCAGGTGCAGGGCTGAAGCAGGGCGGGGAGCCAGGCTGCCAGGCGGGCCTGGGGCAGGCGCCCCGCACGTTCCTTTTCCCGCTCAGTGGGCAGCCGATGTGGGCAGGGGAGGCTGTGCCGCGAGCTCATTCTCTCTGCTGCGAGGAAAAGGCAGGCTTTGTACCCAGGAGCAGGGAGGTATTTGGGGTTCGGACCCCTCGGGCGCAGGAAGCTAGGCCCTAGTCTTGAGTCCCCTCAGGGGTCTCTAAGACGCCCAGTGGTACAGTCCTCGGCCAGATGCTAGGTCACGAAGACCCCACTCCATCCAGGGGTGAGCGTGAAAACTTCCAGAAGGACAGGGCTGAAACGGCAGCGTATCTGCTCCAAAAAAAAAAAAAAAGAATGGGACCCCGCCCCCCAGCATGATCCCCAGAGCAGACCTGAGCTGCATTGGGGGGCTGGGGGCGGGGCCCTGGCGGGAGGCGGGGGCTGAGGGCCGCTGGGAAGCACGCCCCCCTGTGGTGTCGCCCCACAGGGCTGGCGGGCTCCTGCCTGGCCCGGTTCAGCACCATGCCCTTCCTGTACTGCAATCCGGGGGATGTCTGCTACTACGCCAGCCGGAACGACAAGTCCTACTGGCTGTCCACCACGGCCCCGCTGCCCATGATGCCGGTGGCCGAGGACGAGATCAAGCCCTACATCAGCCGCTGCTCTGTGTGCGAGGCCCCGGCCGTCGCCATAGCGGTCCACAGCCAGGACGTGTCCATCCCCCACTGCCCGGCCGGATGGCGCAGTCTGTGGATTGGATATTCCTTCCTCATGGTAGGTGTGCGTGCCCGCTTTCTCTCTGAGCGTGAACTGCGGGGAAATCTAGTTCCTCTCCCAGCCACACCCAGCCTTCCTAAGAATAATCACACAGGGCAGTTTCAGGTTGTGCACTGCACAAGGGCCTCTGGCCCAGGGGATGGGAGCTGGGATTCAGCCTGCACTTTAGCCTGCACTGTGCTAACCGAGCCATGTCAGGCATGGGCTGCCCCCACCCAGAAGGGGGTCTGCGAACTCGCCATCAGGCCATGGTGCCGGCTGTCATTAGGCTACACGGTGCCAGCAGCCCGTACGGCTTTCCTGCTCACTCCACCACCGTAGGGAGAAAGAACGGCCGGTGACGACGGTCGACTTGTGTTTACGTTTATTATAGCTGCCGGGACTCAAATCATATAAATAACACAATCCGTAAGTGATCAGAGAAGCTAGGTGTCGATATCTTTATTTTTAGAGGTATGATCGCTGCAATAATTTGAAGCACAGACACTACGTTCTGTGCAAAGACAGGCACCTTCCTACTTTTCAAGAAGTCGATCACAGTCACATAAGGTGACTTTTGCGGACAGAACAACCCCGCTTGGTTACAGGTGCCATCAGGGCGCCTCTGCGTGGTCCCTCATGTCTTCAGACTTCCACTAGAAACTCCAAACTAGGCCCTGAGCTTCTCCCTCGCCCAGGGAGTGACCTGACGGGGACAGTCCCTCTTCCCTTAGCAGCACACCTCCGGTCCGAGTCAGCAATAAGCCGCGTGGCCTTCTCCGGCCAGCCGGCACCGGACACCCCCCGGGGGTGAGGTGCCATGGGGCCAGGGCTCAGGGCCGACAGGCCATGGCAGCGCCTGCCGGTGTGGACCAGCCTGCACCGCAGGACTGGAGCGTCTTGTCCGCGCATGAGGTGCCCTTTCGTCCGTCACTGTCACGGCAGCAAAGCATCAGTCCCTTGCCCCCGTGACCTCCTGAGGCCACGCTGGTGGCAGCTCTAAACAGAGGCCTTTGGTCCAGTTTCTCCTTTTTGGTCCAGACTAGGAAGTGCACGCAGGCTGTGACAGTGTCACGGTCACCTCTCAGGGCCTGCCGCTACTGGGCGGTTCTCCCGGGAGACAGCCGCTGCTCCCTAGCCCAGAGCCAGACGCTTGTCTGCTGAGAGTACTCTGGGAAAGTACTCAGCGTGCATACGTGCACAGGTGTGTGCACAGACATTTGTGCACCTGTATGTGCACATGCATGCATCTCTGTGTGCATTGCGTACACATGCAATGTATATGCATGGACAGGTATGTGCACACACGTGTTAATGTATCTGTGTGCACGTGTGTGTGCACCTGTGTCGGTGTGTGCATGCAGGGGTGGGGGGTATGGGCATCTATGTATGCATGTGCATGGGTGTGTGTGCATGTCTGCATCTGGGCACATGTGTGCACGTGTAAGTGTATATGCATGCGTGCACATGTGCAACTGTATGCGTGTGCAGGTGTGCGCATATGTATGTGTATGTGCATGGGCCCCTGTGTGCACATATGCAGGTGTGTGTACGTGTGTGTGCACATGTCCATGTGTGTGTGTTGTGTGCACATGGGTGCCTGTGTACACGTGTGCTGGTGTATGCCAGTGTGCACACATGGATGCCTGTGTACACATGTGTAGGCGTGTGCATGTGTGTGCATGGGCACCTGTGTGGATGTGTGTGCAGGTGTGTGCACATGGGCGCCTGTGTGCAGGTGTGCAGGCGTCTGCATGGACACCTGTGTGCACGTGTGTGCACATGAGCACCTGTGTACATGTGTGCAGGTGTGTGTGTGCGCGCGTGTGTGTGTGTGGACTAAAGCCAGAGCCCTTGCCCAGTCGGGCTGGTCCCAGCTCCGAGGCCTCCCGCAGGGCGCTTCCTCCGAACCGGCCCCTGCCCCGACCTCTGCTCCTGCCCCGCCCCCGCCCCGCCCCTGTCCTGCCCCAGACTCGGCCCCGCCCCCGCCCCTGTCCTGCCTCTGCTCCTGCCCCGCCCCCGCCCCGCCCTGTCCTGCCCCAGACTCGGCCCCGCCCGCCCCTGTCCTGCCTCTGCTCCTGCCCCCGCCCGCCCGCCCCTGTCCTGCCCCAGACTCGGCCCCGCCCCGCCCTGTCCTGCCTCTGCTTCCTGCCCCGCCCCCGCCCGCCCTGTCCTGCCCCAGACTCGGCTCCCGCCCCCGCCCCGCCCTGTCCTGCCCCAGACTCGGCCCCGCCCCCGCCCCCCCGGCCTCTGCTCCTGCCCCGCCCGCCCCCGCCCTGTCCTGCCCCAGACTCGGCCCCCGCCCCGCCCGCCCCCTCTGCCCTGCCCCGCCCCCGCCCCCCCCTGTCCTGCCCCAGACTCGGCCCCGCCCCCGCCCCTGTCCTGCCCCAGACTCGGCCCCGCCCCGCCCGCCCTGTCCTGCCCCCCAGACTCGGCCCCGCCCCCGCCCTGTCCTGCCCCAGACTCCGCCCCGCCCGCCCCGCCCGGCCTCTGCCCCCTCCGCCCCGCCCGCCCTGCCCTGTGCCGGGTGGCCGGGCCGCCCTGGATTTTTCTGTGCCACTCCCGGAGCCTTAAATCGTGGTCCGTATTGAAAGGACAGATGAAGTCTGGGCGGGTGTTCGGTGGGGGGCCGGGGGGGTGGGGTGCATCAAAGAGCCCCCCCCCGGGCGTGCGCGCTCACGGCCCCGCCCGCCTCCCCCCGCGCAGCACACGGCGGCCGGCGACGAGGGCGGCGGCCAGTCGCTGGTGTCGCCGGGCAGCTGTCTGGAGGACTTCCGCGCGACGCCCTTCATCGAGTGCAACGGCGGCCGCGGCACCTGCCACTACTACGCCAACAAGTACAGCTTCTGGCTCACCACCATCCCCGAGCGCAGCTTCCAGGGCGCGCCGGCCGCCGACACGCTCAAGGCGGGGCTCATCCGCACGCACATCAGCCGCTGCCAGGTGTGCATGAAGAACTTGTGAGCGCCCCCGCCCGGTGCTCGCCCGGAGCTCGTTACCTCACGCGCCGCCCCCGACCCGCCTCGACACGAATCCCGTGGGAAGGCCGCCCCCGCTCCGGCTCCGGGCCCGCACACCCCGCAACTCGCCCAATGCGGCGGCGTGGGCCAGCGAAGCCGCGCGCCCGCCCCGGGCTCACGCGCTCCCACCCGCGGGCCCCGGGCCGCCGCGCTGGCAGAGACGGGATGCGCGTCCGCCCCTCGGGAAGGCCGCGCGCCTTGCCGGAGCTGGGAGCCCCCGCGTCCTGGCAGGCGCTCGGGAGGCCGCTCAGCCGCGGGTGGCCGCCGCGCCACGTGGCCGCGCGTGTAGGGGCCGCAGGCGTGTGTCGGCGGCCCCGGGGGCTTGCCCTCCACTGTGGGGCTTCGCCCGCCGATGACTTACCTAACCTCTGTAATAAACACACAATAAAAGTTGGTTTTGAGCTTTTTATACCCCGGGGTGTCGACGGCCTGCGTTGTCGCACGTCCGGGAGCACAGCCGCGGAACCGCAGGCCCGAGTCGGGTGAGCCTGGCACCCGCCACGCCCCTGCCGCGTGCCCGCTCTCGTGAGCCCGGGCTGCGGTGCGGCCGGGCAGGCAGCGCCTGCGTTTGTAGCGTGTCAGGGTTCGCAGGAGCCACGCCGGCCATACTCGCGGGGCCCTTCAGACACACCTGCCCAGTCAGTCCCCGGATCAGCTCCGAGTTTCCAAGAAACCCCAGGCGCATTCTGGCTTCAGCTTCTCTGACCTGACCGCTGGGAGCCCAGCTCAGAACTTAGTTCCAGCCTTAAAAATGCAATCTCGGTGCTCCCGGGGGCTCAGTCGGCTAAGCGACCGACTTCGGCTCAGGTGCTGATCTCACGGTTCATGAGTTCGAGCCCGACGTCGGGCTCGGGCTCTGTGCTGACAGCTCAGAGCCTGGAGCTGCTTCGGATTCTGTGTCTCCCTCTCTCTCTCTGCTCCTCCCCTGCTCACACTCTGTCTCTCTCCCTCAAAAATAAATTTTTAAAAATTAAAATGCAGTCTCATATTGGAGCACCTGGGTGGCTCGGTCAGCTAAGGTCAGCTAAGGGTCACACTTGGCCTCAGGTCAGGGTCTCACGGTTCTGTGAGCTGAAGTCCCAGTGAGGCTCTGCGTGACAGTGCAGCGCCTGCTTGGCATTCTCTGTGTCCCTCTCTCTCTCTGTCCCTCCCTGCTCACGCTGTCTCTGTCTCTCTCAAAAATAAACTTTAAAAATACTATAAGAAACACAATCTCACACTAAACTTTTAAAAAACATTTTATTTTAAGGAACCTCTACCCCCAATGTGGGGCTCAGACTCCTGCCTCTGAGATCAAAAGGCACAAGCTCTTCCCGCTGAGCCAGCCAGCGCCCCCATGTTAAACTTTCCAGAGAAGTTTCCCCGTAACTAAAGGAGTATTCCACGTGACAGTGTCATTCGAAGTACACGAGCAACCATGACGTGCACTGTCCCCCGGAAGCTGACGGGGCCAGGGCCCCGCCGGGGAGGGTTCTGTGGGGACACGAGTCCCAGTCAGGGCGCGGTGGGGGGCAGCCAGGTCCTGAGGGCCTCCCGCCACGGGCACCTGAGGGCTCTCTGTGCGGCAGGAACCCACGGGAAGGCCGCGCGGGAGCCTCAGGCCGTGCAGCCCAGACGGGGCGCAGGGACGCCAGCTCTCGGCCGGGGGGTCCCGGGCTGCCCCACCGCCAGGTCCCTGGCTCCCCGTGTGTCCGGCTGAGCATCGGCCCAGACGCGGCAGAGAAGCCGCGGAGCTGACGCAGTGCGTGTGCTACACCTGCTCGCAGGTGGTTTCCATGGCAACAGTCCGAGCAACCCCCCCCAGACACACACACACACACACGGGAGGTGAGGCTGGGAGGCCAGGGCTTGAAAACCCCCAGCACGGCACCCCCTACGGAACTCAGAGAGGCAGCCGTTACTCCAGACTCCTGTCCCCATGATCAAGGGGCAGTCGCGAAGTGTGTCACAGTCCCCAAGATCCCTGCTGGACTTGGCTTAGGGGTGATGGCATGAAGGACGGGCACTGGGCACCGGCATCCTCCCTCGTGGGGCCACCCCCCAGGGGCCCCTGTGCCCACCTGCCTGCAGGCTGACCCTGGGCAGGGGCTTGCAAAACACACAGTGACTCACGGGAGCCTTGTCGCCCCTGGCTCAAGTTCAAGAGCACAGCCAGCTGGATGGAGGCCGGCCCTGACAGTGTGGGTCGTGTGGTGATGTAAGCCGGCCCTGAAACCTTGGCTGTTTCCACAGAGGCCATTTGGTCACAGGGGTCAGGACGCGGCCTCTCTGGTGAGAGCAGAGGGGGCGGGAACGCATGCTCTTCCTGGAGCTGACTTATCCCCACTGGGGGGCTCAGTCAGTTAAGTGTCTGACTTCCGTTCAGGTCACACGATCTCACGGTTTGTGAGTTCAAGCTCCAAGTTGGGCTCTGAGCTGACAGCTCAGAGCCTGGAGCTGCTGCAGATTCTGTGTCTCCCTCTCTCTCTGCCCCTCCCCCACTCGTGCTCTGTTTCTCTCTCTCTCTCAAAAGTAAACATTAAAAAATTTTTAAAAAGAGAGAAAAAGAAAAAACAGTGTTCCCTGCAGAGTTCCCAGAATTGAGATGCTAGTGTCCAGATTATGAGGAATCTGTTTGGGGGTCTTCCTGCCCCTAGCTCCCTGCCCCGGGGACAGGAACCCCACCCACCCACACCCACACGAACATGTGAGTCATGAACATGAGAGCGAGGCCACCAGAGGGCAAGGCGAGGGAGGAGGGGGTAAGTGCCCCTCGAGACTCCAAAGTGACCTGGGGGGCGCCCCCCCCAGCTCGGGGCCAGGCCGCCCCGCTCGCCTCGCCCGGACCCGTCAGCCCCCAGGACTGCGGCCAGGCCTCCGTGGCTTTCCCCAGGGGAAACAAGCAGGGGCACAGCGGGCGCACCTCGTCTCGGGCAGAGGGGACGCTGGAACCCACCTAGGGGGCGGGACACAGCAGCTCTGTCAGCGAGGAAACCACGGGCAGGCGTGCAGGGAGGCTGGGGGCCGCGGGCAAGGCGTGCAGGTCTTCCCGGCACCGCAGGTGGCTCTGGGTACACCGGGTTCGGAAATGACCGCCATGCCTTTAAGAACCCAGCCTGAGGGCGCCTGGGTGGCGGAGACTGACTTCGGCTCAGGTCAGATCTCACGGTTCGTGGGTTCGAGCCCCGCATCAGGCTCCGTGCTGACAGCTCAGAGCCTGGAGCCTGTTTCGGATTCTGTGTCTCCCTCTCTCTCTGCCCCTCCCCATTCATACTCTGTCTCAAAAATAAATAAGCTATTAAAAAAAAAAGGGAAAAAAAAGAAAGAACTCGGCCTGGCAGCCTGAGCAAAGGGGGAGGCGGGGCTCACGACACCCAGACTGCAACGTCCCCAACCTTCCGGCTGCCTCGCTCGGCCCCTCGGGCGCCGGAAACATCCACCCAGGAAATGTGATTGAGAAAAAGGTTTTCGCCTGTGAGAGGACACAGGGAGCCGTGTGAGAGCCTGCAGCTGCGGCTCGGAGACCGGCCACAGCGGGGAGGCCACGGGGCCCAGGCACAGCGGGGCGGTCACAGGGCTGTCTGTGGCCTCCCTGCCCCCCAGCGGCCAAATCTGTGCAAAAGAAAAGGAGGAACATTCGAGCTTCCCAGCTCAAACCCACTCCCAGTGGAGAAACCCCCTTTCTCTCCACCAGCAGGCTCCCACACCCACCCGCTGAGCGACCTGGAGCCTCCCCAGGGCCCGCCTGGCTCCGGGGGTGCTAACCAGGCCCACGTGGTCAGACTGAAACCCTATGAGCAGGTTCGGACCCCAGAACCTGGCCGGCGTCCCAAACCCACTGGGGACAGAGCCCAGCGTGAACTCTATTTTTAGGGCAACCATCAAGGGTGAAACTGTGTGGCCCATGGAGGACTTGCCATCCCAGGCCCTCCCCCAGAACGTGAAGACGTTCGGGCCCCGAGCTGGGGGTGCTGAGAGAGGAGGAGCAGAAGCGAGGAGCATCCAGAGGGACATGGCCCCCGGGACTCAGCCGGCCCCCCTTCCAGCATGAACCAGAGATGGTTTCGCGGGGCCCCTCGCCCACGGGCTTCAGAGACAAATTCTGGGGCCCCCCAGATGGTGGCAGTTTCCACAGGCGGGTCACTAGCAAAGACACGATCCAACCAGACTGCAATAATGATGCGCTGACTCCGCATCCTATGGGCCCCGCCGAGGGGCGGCCGTTGGGCCTCATGACCGACTTCAGTAACGGCGTCCCCCGGGGGAGCCCAGGCCGGCCCGCGGGTCAGTTCACGCACGGCGTCACAGGGGAGCAGAGGACACCGGCCTGGCGGGCCCCCAACGCGGCCGTGGGCACTCAGCACAATGACCACACACCCCTCCCCGCCAAAGCAACGACTCACAAAACACGCTGCTTTCTTGCCGGGCTCTGCCTCACCGCGTGTTCCGCTAGGGACCGAATGCTTGTTTCCCCCGAGACATGTATGCTGGAGCCCGGACACCCCCCCCGCCGCACCCACCCCACGTGACAGCCTTTGGGGGTCATGGGGGGGTCCTCTCGACGGGATCAGTGCCCTCACGAGAAGAGAGAGACCAGACCGCGCCCCTTCCACCATGCGAGGACACAGTGAGGCAGTGGCATCCGCAAGGCAGGAGGGGCCCAACCGGAAATCAGATCTGCACCCGAGACCTCTGGCTTCCAGCCCCAGAGCTGTGTCTGCTCGTGAGCCGCCAGCCCCGCATTTTGCTACAGCGGCCCCAGGGGGTGGAGACACCCCCATTTTTTTAAGTTGGTTTTTTTTTTGAGAGAGAGAAAAAGAGAGAGAGAGAATCGCAAGCAGGCTCCGTGGCAACCAGCACAGAGCCTGACACGGGGCTCAAACCCACGATCCGTGAGATCATGACCTGAGCCGAAGTCAGACGCTCAACGCCACCAGGGCGGCCCCTGAGATACCCCTTAAAGTTAAGTTTCTCAGAAACAAAACTGCTGCCTCACAGCTTCCTTATCTGAGAACCTTCTCGTGACAGCGCAGCCCGCCTACCCACCACTGGGAAGGGGGCTTCTGATTCAGGACCCTTGTGACCCTTGTGACCCCAAACAGACTCCAGTTTTCTGTCCCTCGAGCTCCTGTCATCATGAGCAGGCAATGGACCAATCAAAACGTTCTGGAATTTCTAAGCATTTGATGTAGCTTTTAAAAACAGAAGTGTTTTTGTTTTTGTTTTTGTTTTGAGAGAGAGAGAGCAAACAGGGGAGGGGCAGAGAGAGAGGGAGACAGAATCTGAAACAGGCTCCAGGCTCCGAGCTGTCAGCACAGAGCCCGACGTGGGGCTTGAACTCATGAACTGCAAGGTCATGACCTGAGCCAAAGGCGAGTCAGACACAACCGGCTGAGCCACCAGGCGCCTCGAATGACAAATACCCTAAGCTCACAGCCACCTCCCAGGCGCCCCAGCAAGGGGCCCACCAGCAGTGAAAATAAACTCTAAGTTGACAGACTCCACACCAAGGGTCTTCTGATCACCCGTTTTAATAATACGTGTAGCTGGTACGGTGACACCCGTATCGAGGCAGGAATTCCCGACTTCGTAGCTGTCCTCGAGTCCAGAATCGCCGTGATGCCGCAGGACACCAGTGCCAAACAGTAGGACCCAGGAGACACCAAAGTCTGAGAACAACACAAAAGTGGTGCAGGGGCCACACTGGGTGCCTCGAGAGCCCGGCCACGGCCTCCAGTGAGGCCGGGTTTTTAGGCAAGGGGCAGCCCTGGACGGCGGTCTCTGGGCGTCCCGGCTCCAAAGCGTGCTTTCTGCAGGGGATTCACTTGTCCCCACTCCCGGCACAGTGACCGTCCCCAGGGGCCTCGAAACCACCGGGTCCTCCTCCTCCTCCGCACGACGAAACCCCTGGACTTTCCACAACGGCCCCCCGCCCCCCACCCGCGCTGGTCACTCCCCGGCCGATCGTGCACACTGGGGCTCGGGGCCTCGGTGCGTCAGGCACAGCACCCGGACCTGGTCCGTCTGGGCGTGTCATAACTGGTGATGTCCACGGTCTGCGGCGGCTCCTGGGCTCTCTGCCGCGAGATCACGGGCACCACCATGTCGAACAGCGTTTCGAACAGCAGGTCCACGTGGTGCCCGGTTTTGGCGCTGGTCTCGAAGCACATCC
The DNA here is from genome assembly GCA_017311185.1 of Proteles cristata cristata. Taxonomy (NCBI): domain Eukaryota; kingdom Metazoa; phylum Chordata; class Mammalia; order Carnivora; family Hyaenidae; genus Proteles; species Proteles cristata. The sequence goes on along the minus strand of JAESUZ010005606.1, from coordinate 871,428 downwards.
GCTCGGCCGCCGGCGCGTCCTTCTCGTCCAGCATCCGGTACTTCAGGATCTTCTTGTACAAGGCCACCGCGTCCTCCGGCCGCACCTGCTGGGGCGCCCTGGGCGCTCCGCCACCACCCCCGGCCGCCCCGGGGCCCTGGCCGTCCTGCCCCGGGCGCTCTGCGGCCGGCTCCTCGACGAGGTCCACCTTGTTCCCCACGATGGCAAAGAGGCAGTCGGAGCTGGCCGTGTCCGTCAGGCCCAGGAACCGGTCCTCCAGCTGCAGCAGACTCTGCGGGTGGCTGACGTCGTAGGTGAGGATGACGGCGGTGGCTCCGCGGCAGTACATGGAGCCCAGGCCGTGGAACTGCTCCCGCCCTGGCCGGGAAGAGGGGAAGAGACATGCAGGTTATGCCTCGTCCGCGTCCGCACCCCCAGAGGGACCAGGGAGCCCGACCCCGGACGCAGGCGAGGCTGGGGCTGGGCCTGATGGAGACGCGGGCGTGCACAAAGGAGGGAGGGTCCCAGGCCCTCCGGGACCCGAGGGCAGCACCCTCTGCTCCGGGAGGCTTCACAGCAGCGGTGGGACCTGCTGGACAGGAAGCCTGGTTTCCAGGCGAACCTCTGAATTTTACTGCCTGCTTTTTTTTTTATTATTTCTTTATTTTAAAACAGACACAGGTGAGCAGGGGAGGGGCAGGGAGAGAGGGAGAGAGATTGAGAATCCCAAGCAGGCGCTGTCAGTGCAGAGCCCAGTGGTGGGGCCTGAACTCATAAACTGTCAGATCATGACCTGAACCGAAATCAAGAATTAGATGCTTAAGCCACTGAGTCCCCCAGGTGCCCCCCACATGCATTTAAACCCAGTATTCAGGGATGCCTGGGGGGCTCAGTCGGTCAAGCGTCCGACTTTGGCTCAGGTCATGATCCCACAGTTCATGGGTTCAAGCCCCACGTTGGGCTCTGTACTGACAGCTCAGAGCCTGGATCTGCTTCAGATTCTATCTCCCTCTTTCTCTGCCCCTCCCCCATTCGTTCTCTGTCTCTCTCTGTCTCTCAATAATAAATAAATGTAAAAAGAAAGTTTAAAATAAAATGAAATAAAATAAAATAAAATAAAAATAAATCCAGTATTTCGAGAAAGGGTCATGGGCTCATGCTGTTTGGTAGAAAGGGACCCCTGACAAAAAAAGGAAGAACTTTTGGCCTGTGGGGGGGGGTGGGGGGTTCTCAGAAGTGTGGGGTGAAGGCATGTTGTTACCTACACACATGTATTTACATAAAACATGTCCTTTGCCACTAAACCACTGCTTACATTCAGCTACGTGACCCAAGACACCCGAACAATTTCCACCCCAGCCACTCTGGAACGGCCTCGACGCAGGCGAGATGGCGCCCCCGCTCTGGGCCCGGCTGGAGGGCGGCCTGCTGAGGAGGACGGCGTGAACCTGCACTGACAGCTGACGGCCCCCGCGCACAGAGCCGGACCCAAAGCCGGGGCGCCGCCCAAATGACCGGGGCGGGGGGAAAAGGGGGAGACGGTGCCGCCCAGGCCAGGTCTGGCAGGGTGGGAGGGATGCGTCCTGCCCCGCAGAGAGGAGAAAGGTCACGGTGACGTGCCAGCAAGTGTCCCCGGCCCCCCTGCTGGCCAGCGGCCTGCACCCCGGAATCCGGGCCCCGAACCGCGTTTCTGGCCGTGAGCACCGGCACAGGGCAGCCCTGACACACAACGTCCATCACAAGTCCCGTGAAATGGCGCTACATGCCAGCAGGCAGAAACTCAGCTGTGCCCCCCTGTCCCCTTCCGGACCCCGCCCCCCCCAGAGATGATGAACAAGGAGACTTTAAAAACCAATTTTAAAACTGGCCACAGCAGGCATTAGTTAAGAAAAGAAAGAGAGGTACCTGGGGGACTCATTCAGTTGAGCATCCGACTTCGGCTCAGGTCATGACCTCACGGTTCGTGAGTTCGAGCCCCGCATAGGGCTCTGTGCTGACAGCTCAGAGCCTGGAGCTGCTTCAGATTCTGTGTCTCCCTCTCTCTCTGCCCCTCCCCTGCTCATGCTGTCTCTCTCTCTCAAAAACAAACAAACATTTAAAAAATTTATAAATGAAGGAAAGAAAGAAGTTCGTCACCACCGACTAGGACTTTCCTTTCAGACTCGAACCTGGTCTAGAACGATTGTGGCATCGCGAGCTCTTCCAACAGGAGAGAGGAGGCCAGCGCCCACTGGGCCGACGAGGGACAGCGAAGGGCCATCCGGGAATCCCGGGGGACTGTCTGCTGGGACCGGCTGCCACACACTTCACTGGGGACGGAAAGGCAGCTGTGTTCAAGCCCATGCCGAAAATAACTTTTCCTTTCCAAACAAAAAGGTCTGATTTGCCTTTAAAAAAACTACAAGCGTAAACAAGACGGACACACCAAGAAGAGACTCAGTAGCTAGGGAAGTGAGAAGTGAAGAATCCCAGAGGTTAGAGCCCGAAAGGAGAGGAGACCAGAGCTGCCGCTGCCATCGCACAGCCGCTCGCCCAGGAGCCGAGCGCGGCGGCCCCACAACTAGAGGTTACTAGTGAGTGGTTTCCGAAACCCCTGAATTCTGGTTTGGCTACAATCCGCAGAGTGCCGGCTGCTGTCACGGGAGTGCGGCGCCCACACGGACACGGCCGGTCGCACAGGGAGCAGATGTGCTGAATTCAATCCTGGCCGGAGCCAGCGGGACCCTGTCATCGGGACGGCCCCGAAGATCAAGTGCTGAATCACTAAGCCTCGGCCTCGGACACCTGACTCTGCCAGCCTCCCAGGGTGTGTGAACTCCAGACGCCAGGACGTTTTCTGGGGGTCCATGAACGCAGCTGGGCTGCGAAGTGAGGCTCCTGCTAACTCACATCAAACATCGGCTCCTGGTCCACGCGGGCGGCGTGGCCCAGCGGTGCGCAAGCTCCCCTCCTGGGGCGGCCAGGCCAGCCCTCTCTCTCTCTCACTCACTCACCTCCCCCAGCCTGGGTCCCCAGCCCCACAGCCCAGGCTCTGGTAAGTCTGGGAGTTTCCTCCACATGGGCCACGCTGAGGAATGAAACAGCCCGTGGCCCGATTCGGGGGACGCAGGGAAGCGGCGGACCTGTGCCAGCCAGCGGGTGCGGGGCAGCGAGGGCCAAACCACAGGCCGGGTGCAGGAGGCAGGCTGCCAGGCTCGGAGTGCCCCCCGGAGTCCAGGGAGGGGGCCCAGCCAGCCCCCCGCACCCCCAGGAAGCGACCCGGGCTGCCCGGCGGTGGGGGTCCACAGGGGCTGGGGGCTGGGAACATTTGTCATTGTCCAGGAATCCTGGTTTGTCCGTGAAGCAAATCACTCACGCTCACCCACCCACGCACTCACATAATGCAGAACCTTTATTTTTTAAGACTGAATTATCTTCCACTGTCCGCACATGACCCACGTTCTTTATGCATTCATGTGTCAAAGGATGTTCGGTGCTTCCCTTCCTGGGCGACTGCAGATACGGCTGCCGGAGCACAGAAGGGCCACGAGCCAGTCACGGGACAAATACCGGCTGGTGGGCTCCCAGTGTGGGATGGTGGCGGCCAGGGCCGGGGGGCAGGGGAGAGGAGGAGGGGCAGTGACCGCGAGAAAACGGGGTCAGTGCACGGGCAGTGGACACAGCCACGAGGTCTTCCCAGCAACTGCACAAGGGGGCCTTCCCCTCACCCCATTTTACAGAGGGAGAAACTGAGAACAGAGAGCAGAGCAAGGGGCCCCCACGCGCAGGAGCGGGCACCCCCGGTACCAGCAGTCTGTGGGCGAACCGCGTGGGAGACCCGGCTCCGAGCACAGACCATCCGCGTTCGCAGCCCCACAGTGTGACCCTGGGCAAGTAGCTGGGTCTCCATTCCAATCTCCAGCGTGCACACACGGTCCCACCAGGGGGTGGCCGTGCAAGTGGGCGAAACTGAGACAGGACCCCCCAGACGTGCACCTGCTCCAGCCGAGCCCCGCGTCAGGGCTGCTTAAACAGATGGAGGGGCCGAGCCAAACCCAGGACAAACAGCTTCCCAGACCCCCGATCCTGGTCTCGCCATCGCATGTCTACACTGTCTTCCGGGGCCTGTGGGCACTCGGGCAGCCAGCCAGTCCCTGCACCTGTCTTATCGCACCAGCCTCACTTTCAGAGACGGCCTTCTCCCACTTCCGGGGCGCCTCGTCCCGTAGCTGCCGCGCCTGATCAGTGGACTGTACTCCCCAGGCGGCCCACCCAGAGGACACAGGTCAGCACTGCAGGGATCCCGGGGGTCAGGCCCAGGGGACACAAATCAGCACCGCAGGGGTCCCAGGGACACAGGCCAGCACCCACAGGGGTCCCTGGGGACACAAGTCAGCATCGTAGGGGTCCCAGGGGGCAGGCCCAGGGGACATAGGTCGGCACCGCAGGGATCCCGGGGGGCAGGCAGGGGGGACACAGGTCAGCACCCACAGGGGTCCCTAGAGAACACAGGACAGCGCCACAGGGGTCCCGGGGGGCAGGCCCAGGGGACACAAGTCAGTGCCCACAGGGATCCCTGGAGGACACAGGCCAGCGCCAGCAGGGATCCCAGGGGACACAGACCAGCACCTCAGGGATTCCGGGGAGCAGACGGGGGGACACAGGTCAGCACCCACAGGCATCCCTGGAGGACATAAGTCAGCACCCACAGGGGTCCCGGGGGACACAGGTCAGTGCCCACAGGGTTCCCAGCAGCCCCAGGACAACCGGACATAAACTGCTCCACTGCTTTCACTTGCAGCCTCGGCCGCCCCCCGGGCCAGGTGACCACCCACCCTTTACCCTGAGCACCGTCTCGTCCTTGCTTCCACGGCCTAAGTGCATGCGTGGTGTGGCCTCGGAAATCGGGCTACAATGCCGGGCACGTTGGAAACATGCATGTGCTGTTTCGTTAACTCTAAAGCAGTAGTGACGCTGGGGCCGCTCGCCCCGCGGCACATGGAACAGGAGGTGAGGGCGGCGGGGGTGCCAGTGTCCTGCCAGAGGCCCCTGGCGAACGTGATGCGCAGCAAGAGGTGATGGTCAAGTGAAAGCCAGTTACTAACACGTGAGAATCAGAAAGCTGCTGATTTTTCTTTTAGTTTATTTTGAGAGAGAGAGGGAGGGAGGGGCAGAGAAGGGGGGAGAGAACCCCAGGCAGGTGCCTGGCTGCCAGCACAGAGCCCAACACCCGGCTGGGTCCCACCAACTGCAAGATTATGACCTCAGCCCAAGTCGGAAGCTCAACCCACTGAGCCCGCGGGCGCCCCAGAGAGCTGCGGATTTCTATGCAGTGGAACAGTAAGGTCGGCCTGGAAATGGACACACAAACACAGACGAAGGAGGAGCTTCTAAAACGCCCCGCAAGGCCTGCAACGCTCACTGCACAGGCGATCACACAAACGCCGAAGAGACCGCATGAAAAAGACCAAAAGAGAGCTGGGACCCACAGAGCCAGGGACGGGGACGGGGGTGCGCGCAGCCAGGGTCGGGGACGGGGGTGCGCGGAGCCAGCGTCGAGGAGGGTGCGCGCAGCCAGCGTGAGCGTGCCGCGCAGCAGGGTCGGGGCGAGTGCGCGCAGCCAGGGACGGGGGGACGGGGGGTGCGCGCAGCCAGCGCGTCGAGGCGAGGGGTGCGCGGAGCCAGGGGCGAAGGGCAGGGGGGTGCGCGCAGCCAGGGTCGCGAACGGGGGTGCGCGCGCCAGGGACGGGGAGCGGGGGTGCGCGGAGCCAGCGTGCGGGGAACAGGGGTGCGCGGAGCCAGGGGCGAGAGCGGGGTCCGGAAACGTCGGGAACGGGGGTGCGCGCAGCCAGGGGCGGGGACGGGGGTGCGCGCAGCAGCCGAGGGAGCGGGGACGGGGGTGCGCGAGCCAGGGGCAGCGGGGGTGCGCGCAGCCAGGCGGCGAAAGGGCGGGGCGAGTGCGCAGGCCAGCGTCGGGAAACGCGCGGAGCCAGGGACGGGAACGAGAGAGTGCGGAGCCAGGGACGGGGAACCGGGTGCGCGGAGCCAGCGTCGAGACGGGTGCGCGCAGCCAGGGTCGAGCGGGGGTGCGCGGAGCCAGTCGGGGAACGGGGTGCGCGGAGCCAGCGTCGCGCAGCCAGAGGCGGGGAGTGCCGCAGGCCCAGCGGCGGGGTAGCCAGGGTCGGGAACGGGGGTGCGCGCAGCCAGGGTGCGCAGCGTCGGGAACGGGGGTGCGCACAGCCAGCGTCGGGAACGGGGGTGCGCGCAGCCAGGGTCGGGAACGGGGGACACTTGAGGCGGCCGGACAACAGGCCCACCTGCGAACGCCTGGAGGGGACAGTGCAGAGCGAGCTGCGCCGCACCTCCCTCTAGAGATTCTGTGAGCATAAAATACCTGGGGCACCTGGGTGCTCAGTCGGTTCGGCTCAGGTCACGCTCTCACGGTGGGATCCAGCTCAGTGCTGGGCTCTGTGCGGACGGCACGGATCCTGCTGGAGATTCTCTCTCCCTCTCCGCTCCTCCCCCCTCAAGCTCTCTTTCCCTCAAAATAAATTAAAAAATTTAAAAAATCCTTTTTCCAATGCTCCCAAGTCCCACCAGAGTGTTATGAATACGACTCGTAAGATCACTTTAGTTCTGGGGCGCCTGGGTGGCTTAGTCGGTTAAGCGTCCGACTTTCGCTTAGGTCATGATCTCGCGGTTCGTGGGTTCGAGCCGCGTCGGGCTCTGTGCTGACTGCCAGCTCGGAGCCTGGAGCCTGTTTCAGTCTGTGACTCCCTCTCTCTCTGACCCTCCCCTGCTCACGCTGTCTCTCTCTCTCTCTCCTAGAAATAAATAAAATATATATTTCAAAAAAAGATCACTTTAGTTCTTTTTTTATTTATTTCTGAGAGAGACAGCACGAGCAGGGGAGGGACAGAGACAGAGGGAGACACGGAATCCGAAGCAGCTCCGGGCTCTGGGCTGTCAGCACAGAGCCCGACGCGGGGCTCGAACCCACGGACGTGAGATCATGACCTGAGCAGAAGTCGGCCGCCTGACTGAGCCCCCAGGCGCCCCAGATCACTTTAGTTCTATTTCATTCAGTCGATGTGTTTTAACTGAAGTTGGCAGTCGCGGGCAAAATCTAGAAGATTCCCAGCTGTCTGTGTTTCTGAACGGACAGCGAGCACGGCTGGAAACTGCCCAGGAACGTGCACCCCCAGGAACGTGCACCCCCAGGAACGTGCACCCCCAGGAACGTGCACAGAAGCAGAGACCTTAACTCTTCCGGTGCAATGAAAAGGGAAGCCCGTGTCCTCCGGGGGACAGGACCCCGCCGTCCAGGGCAGCGCGGACGCAGCTGCCTCCACGGCATGTGCACACTGAGGTGCAAGAGCGCCTCGTCCAGGGGCCCCCACCGCCGCACAGAGGCTCCGGTCTGTCACCCCGCAACCCCCGTGTGTGGTTAGCTCGCCCACAGGCTGTGCTGCCCAGTCACGTGTCCAATGTTAGTGTGCGTGTTGCCATGGAGGGATTTTCTGAGATCTGCAATCCACTGACTTTAGAAAGATCACCTTCCGCGATGTAGGTGGGCCTTATCTAATCAGTTGAAGGCCTTAAGAGCAAAGACTGAGGGTTCCTGGAGAAAAAGGAATTCTGGGGCTCCTGGGCGGCTCAGCTGGTGAAGGCTCTGACTCGCGACTTCGGCTGAGGTCATGATCTCCTGGTTCGTGGGGCCAGTCCGCGCGTCAGGCTCGGCAAGGGCAGCGTGGAGCCTGCGTGGGATGCTCTCTCCCTTTCTCTGCCCCTCCGTCTCCCGCTCTGTCTCTGTCTCAAAATGAACTTACAAAAATAAGTAAGTAAAAAGGAATTCTGCCTCGAGACCACACCTGAGCCACGAAGAATCTCAGCGCGCCTCCCTACGGGTCAGGCCCTCCAGACGGCAAGGCGGGCCCCTCCCTGGGTCCCCAGCCCACCCGCAGGCCTCATACCTGGGGGTCCCCGCCCCCCCGGCCCCCCGGCCCCCCCCCGCTCCGTCTCCCCTCTTACGTGTTTTGCACCCCCGGCGTACTGCCTGTGTGCCTCCGGGGAAGCCATGCGGTCACACTCGGAGCCACCCAGTCAGGGACACGGGGCTCCCAGAGGGTGGCACCGTCTTGGGGGCCCTGCTGGCCTCCGGCTGCCCACCTCCAGGCTGTCTCCCCGTGAACAGAGGCGGCCCCGCTGGCCCCCCATGGTGACCCGGCGCCCGTGCGCGGCACACCTTCCCCGGGGCTGTGCCCCTCGACCTCGCCGGCCGCCCGTCCACAGGAAAGGGACGAAGTGTCCTGAAAGGGGCTCCAGCAGCCGCGGGGGTCGCCGCGACCCAAACGGGTCCCTTCCTCGCGGAGGGCCGTGTGCCCGCTCCCGGGCCTGACCGGCTCTCTTCCTGCCGCAGGCCCGACAGGGGGGCGGCCCGCGCAGACTCGGGGGGCTTCCCGGCCGCCTGCGACACGGAGCGCAAACCCCCAAGCCTCCCTGCCTGGGCTCCACAACCGAACAGCAAACGCGGGAAAGACCGGGGGTCCAAAATCGGGCCTGGGGCGCCCCCGTCGGGACAGGGCCTGGGCGCCCCCGGTCGGGGCGGGCCTGGGGCGCCCGGTCGAGGGGACGGGGCCTGGGGCGCCCGTCGGGGCAGGCTGGGGCGCCTCCGTCGGGGACGGGCCTGGGGCGCCCCGTCGGGGACGGGCCTGGGGCGCCCAGGTCGAGGGACGGGGCCTGGGGCGCCCCCGTCGGGGGACAGGGCCTGGGGCGGCCCAGCTGGGAATCGAAGGCGGGTTTTTTCTTGGACTTGGAGTTATCGCCTCCTTGTTTTCTCCTATTGTTTCCTGTCCTGTGAAAGAAGGAGCTGCGGGCGCCTGGGGGCTCAGTCCGCTAAGCGCGACTTCGGTCCCGCTTATGATCTCACGGTTCGTGAGTTCGAGCCCCGCGCCCGGCTCTGTGCTGACAGTGCAGACCCTGCTTCGGATCCTGTGTCTCTCCCTGCCGCTCCCCTGCCCGCGCGCTCTCTCTCTCTCAAAAATAAATAAACATTTTTAAAAAGTCATGTTACGAGGGAGCGGCTTCAGTCCTCCCGCCCCGGTCGGTAGTGCGTGGAGGGGCCCCTGGCGGCCGCAGCCGGAGGGCCGGCCGCTGCTCACAGGCCGGGGTGCAGCCCAGCGGCGGGGCTCCGCGGCCGGCCCCGAACGAGGCAGGAGGGAGGGGGCGCAGAGGCGGACACGCGCCCACGGGCCCAGCACTGGGGGCGGGGCTGGAGGGGCGCGTCTGGGAGCCCAGGGGCCCCGGGAGGGGGGGGACCCAGAGCGGACGCCCCACAGCCTGCGGGGGCCGCGCCGCCCTCGCCCGCCCTTCAGACTCCCGCCTCCGGGGCTGAGGGCGCAGGCCTGCGGTTTGAGCCACGCGGCGTGTGGCAGCCCGGGACTCGGGCCCCGCAGAAGCGTCTCGGCCCCTCACGCGCAGGGCCTCGGCCTCCGGGCCGCCGTCCCCGAGGGGCCGCGCGCGGACGCAGCAAGGGGGCGGCGGCAGGGGGCGCCCGAGACCTGTGGTCGGGGGGATGGAGGCCCCTCGAGTCGGGGGCCGGTCTGGACGCGCGATCTCGGGGCCCTTCCGCGACCACACGGGGTGCCAGCCGCCGCAGGAACACCGCGACGCCGCGGCCATCGGGGTCCGGGGGCCCCGCTCCCAGGCGCCGGCGCCGCGCGGCCGGAGCCGGGTTCCCGCAAAGAACGCCAGTGTTTCCAGCTCCAGAAGAAACAAGGGACGGCGTCTGTTATCAGAAAGGGAGCCGCCCCTCCAGCGCGGCGGCAGTGTGGACCGGGGCAGTGTGGACGGCGGCAGTGTGGACCGCGGCAGCGGGGGCGGCGGCAGTGTGGACCGGGGCAGTGTGGACCGCGGCAGCGGGGGCGGCGGCAGTGTGGACCGGGGCAGTGTGGACCGCGGCAGTGTGGACGGGCGGGGACGAGGCCAGCCTCCCAGAAGCCGCAGGGAAAGACCGAGCCATCAGCCAGATAGCCAAGAATCGGAATGTAAAAGGAAAAATCCCCACTGCACCGTATTAATGGGGTTTTGGGGCCAGAAGGAAGAATTAGAAGCCCGACACCAAGCAATGGATTCCACCAAAAAAAAGGAGGGGGTTAAATAACATTTTAAAGACAAAGACCCGAGCCTGTAACAGGAGTCACTTTCCTCTCACCGGAACCCACGACGATTTCCAACTAATAGAATAACAACATACGGGGCAGAGGAAGAGTATTCCAGAAAAATGCATGTGTTTACACACAATGTACTTTTACCCAAACCTACACGTGTCATTTTTGTTGTTTCTGTTTGATGATCCGAAGACTCAACAGAAAACAGAACGTCATGGGCCCGAGTGAACCAAATAATTAGCTGCACCTAAATTAATCCTCTGTGGCTCACTGATGGGGCTTTCTGAAATAACTACTAAGGTTATATAATAATACCCAGAGCTTAATTCTCAAATTACCTCACTCTCTTCAGACAGGAGTGCACTAAAAATAATTCAGTAATAAAACCAAGCACTTCAAATAAAGATATGATCTTTAACAATCTAATATTAACAAAAAGAGACAAAGCCAAAGAAAATACACTTACATAACAGATTTAGCTTTTAATAAAAACCTCTCACACACCAGCTCACTGCTTATTGAATCCGAGCTCTTTTACCTCTACCTGATACGCTGTTGTCCTGTGATAATTAACTTTTAGAGTGAGATTATCAAAGAAAAATTCAATTATTTGCCAAATTCTCAAATTATTAAAACAGGGCACTAAAATCATTTCAGATTTTTTATTTATTTTTTTCATTTCAAATTTCTTTAAAGCAAGTTTTAACTCGTTTCAAAGTCGAAACTCAACTGCAAACACCCCAGGAAATTCTGACTTTATAGAGAGAGCTTTCTCAAAATATTCAGTTATCTAGAATAGCCTCTTATCTGTAGTAGCCCATTCAGTAAATATCCCAGCTATTTCTAGCAGCTCCTCTATCCAGAACAGTGTTTTATTCTTCTCCGTAATATAAAGTCCTCTGAGAAATACACAGCAGAGAACAAATGCTTTTCTGTTAATTCCATCCCGAGGGAAGCACATTAAACCTTTTCTGAGCAATCCTAAGGAATCCCAAGGATTTCACAGATACTTATGATGTCTAGCTATCTCTTGCTCAACAGACTGGGTATGTTGTCATAAAATTCCCCGGAAATGACATTATACATTGACAGGCACTGTAAAACCAGAAATGCCTTCGGGGGATAGTGGGTCAACTTGGGAGCACTTGGATGTGATTTCATCAACTTCACAGTGCAAAGGCCCTTTGAAATCAATCATATTGAAACATCTTACTAGAGCTCATTTAATATTTAAATAGAACCATATAATGGTGTACATAAAACTTCTAAATAATTACTTAGAAGAGTCAAATTCATAGAGCCAGAACGCAGAATCGGGGCCGCCAGGGCCGGAGGGAGGGGGCCTGGGGCTTGGTGTTTAATGGGTACTGAGCTTCAGCCAGGAAGAGGAGAAAGTTATGGAGATGATGGTGGCTACACAACAATGGGAATGTGCTCAGTGCCACCAAGCCGTACACTTAGAAATGATTAAAGCGATAAATTCTGTTATGTGTATTTTACCACAATAGAACAATTGTCTGGGGGCGCCTGGGTGGCTCAGTTGGTTAAGTGTCTGACTTCGGCTCAGGTCATGACCTCACAGTTTGCGAGTCTGAGCCCTGCATCCAGCTCTGTGCTGACAGCTCAGAGCCTGGAGCCTGCTTCAGATTCTATGTCTCCCTCTCTCTCTGCCCCTTGCCCACTCATGCTCTGTCTCTCTCTTTCAAAAATAACTAAACATTAAAAAAAAAGTTTTAAAGAAAAATTGATCATATTTAGAGAAAGAGAGAGGATAGGTAGAAAGAGTATAGGCAGATGATAGAGATGCACAGAGACATAGAACTGAAAGTAAAACAAAGCGCCCACTAAGAACACCAGAAAACCCATATGGCCGAATCCCTGTCTGTACCCTCATGGCTCACTTCTACAGTAGCTGCAGCAAAGGCAAAGCACTTCTTGTCCACCTAGAACAAGAATCACCTGGTGACATGGTTGACATGCAAATTCTGATTCAGGAGGTCGGGTGGGGCCTGGATTCTGCTGGATTCTTCTAACCCACAGACCTCCTTTTTGGGAAGCAAGGCTATGAAGCCTCGAGGGGCCCAGAGGCAGCTCTCATCAACCCAGGACCAATTACAGTATTAACACAACTGTGCAACTCAAACTCGCATTTGCCATTTCTACACTTCATTCCTCCAGTGCCTTCTCCTGAGACTCAGCACCCAGTCCTAGTTTGGGGGAGGAGGGGCGCTGTAGGGGGCTCAACCGAGGAAGGTCACCACTTGCCAGGTGTTAGAGCTTCACCCTTGAGCAGCAGGGACCTGGACTACAGCGGTAACCAACCAGATTTCATCAGATTGGAAACAATTCAGTTTGGAATGTGCTTCTGCAGCTTCTGTGGAAAAGGTGCAGAGCTAAGCAAATAGGTCAACAAGCTTTGAAAAGTGGGAACAAAGTGTCCTCAGATGGGATACATTTGCAGGTGGCAAGCTGCTACCTCACAAGGCTCTGCGATAGGAGAAGCACACGCAGTTCTCAGCCACTCACAATGCAAGGTGCTCACAGTAGAAGAGTTCCAGGTAGGATAGTGGGTGCCAGGAGGCTCGGTCCTTGAGCCTCCAACTCTTGATTTTGGCTCAAGTCATGATCTCCTGGTCAGGCTCTGCGCTGACAGTTCAGAGCCTGCTCCGGATTCTCTCTCTGCTCCTCCCCTGCTCGTGTGTGCATGCACACTCTCTCAGAGTAAATAAATGAACTTTAAAAAAGCTCTAGTTAGGATATAAACTCAGGAAGCGTTTAAAACACCCCCCACCCAGCCATGCCGGAGGACAAGCGAGTCGGGAAGGAAGAACTGCTCCTGTGCTGGATTATTGACGCAGGCGTCTCTGGGCCTCAGTGTCCTCGGCAGCGCCCCTGATTCTGCTAACGAAGCCAGTCCCGCTCCCTCTGAGAACTGCCGTGAGAGCAAACTCTGAGATTCACTTCAAGTGCACTTAACATCTTGTGCATGCACAGGCACGTGCTCACACGCATGCATGCACACACACACATGCGTGCACATACATGCTTGCGCACATGCACATGGACGCACTTACTCTGCACTCGCACATATATGCACGAACACGCATGCATGTACACACACCTACATGCACCCACGCGTGTGCGCATGCATGCACTGCACGTATGCATATGGCTGCACATACATACATGTGCACCGTATATCCTACACTATTTGGGAGCCCATTTCACAGATCTGGAAGCAGAGGCCCAGGGCACTTACACAGCTGCTCAAGGGCCCCCAAGAAGTCAGGGGCTCCTAACCCCAGCAGTGGAATGAATGATCTGTGTAAGGAAATGCCAGGTTTGAGAGGTGAGGGAGGCCCTCTAAATTCTTAGGAAAAGAATGATATCTGGTCAAGCACTTTTTTTTAAGTAATTCTACACTGAAATTATTAAATCATATTAAAAGGCAATCTTCAGAGAAGGGCAAAATCATGACTCCCAAACAGATTTAAAAAAAAAAAAAGTAAATACGGAAACAAAGCAGATGAACGTATGCGGGGGTGGGCAAGGGAGGCAAACCATAAGTCTTTTTTTTTTTTTTAATGTTTTATTTATTTCTAGGAGAGAGGGAGAGACAGCGTGATCAGGAGAGGGTCAGAGAGAGAGGGAGTCACAGACTGAAACAGGCTCCAGGCTCTGAGCTGGCAGTCAGCACAGAGCCCGACGCGGGGCTCGAACCCACGAACCGCGAGATCACGACCTGAAAGCGAAAGTCGGACGCTTAACCGACGAAGCCACCCAGGCGCCCAAACCATAAGAAAGTCTTAAACACAGAGGACACACTGGGGCTGCTGGGGGGGAGGGGGGCTAGATGGGGGATGAGCACTAAGGGGAGGCGCCTGTCAGAGATGAGGCGCTGGGTTCTGCTCCTGAAACCAACACTCCACAGTGTGATAACCAACTTGGATTTAAATAAAATTTGGGGGGACAAGTAAATACAGGGGTGCCTGGCTGGCTCAGCTCACACAGGGACCCCTGACTCTCGACCTCGGGGTCATGAGTTCCAGGCCCACACTGGGCGTAGGGCCTACTTTTAAAAAGAAAGAGTAAATATACACTAAGGATCTTATTTAGTTCTTTTTTTTTTTAATTTTTTAATGTTTTATTTATTTCTGAGAGAGAGAGACAGCGTGAGCAGGGGAGGGTCAGAGAGAGAGGGAGACACAGAATGTGAAACAGGCTCCAGGCTCTGAGCTGGCAGCACAGAGCCCGACGCGGGGCTCGAACCCACGAACCCGGAGGTCATGACCTGCGCTGAAGTCGGACACTTAATCAACTGAGCCCCCCAGGCGCCCTTATTTAGTTCAGTTAATGAGGGAGGCAGACAGATGTCATCACTGGCTTAAAAACGTCAAGAGGGCACAGCCATGTGAGGACACACAGCGGGAACACCGCGTCACAGGCGACATGCATCACAGAAAGACAGAGGAGGCGGCACAGGGGACCACAGACCACCACACCCTCAAGTCCAATCAGGGCCAATCAGGGCCGTCCCACCAGCCCACCCCTTTCCCTCACAGCTAGAGGCTGTCAGCGCCCTCCCTCGCCAGGACCGAGCCCCCCTGCCCCCCAGGAAAGACGCCGCGCTGGCTGCTAGCCGCCCTGGGGTGTTGAGCGGTGAGTGGGTGCGCGGATGGGCGGCGGACACGGGAGGAGGGGGCGTGGAGGCCGCCCGAGACTCCCCGAGCGGCCAGGAGCACAGAGCTGAGAGCGCAGAGTGGAGCAGACCCCAAAACGGTCACCACCGCCCCCAGAACAGGTACAAAGCAATAGGAGAGAAGCGCCCGGGAAGAGCTGCACAGCACGCCCTTCAATGATGAGGAAAGGGCCTCTCTACACCCGCATTCTCCGTGTTTAAGCCATTAATGATTACCACACCTGGACTTTGGCCAAAATTGTTACCATTTTACTTGTAAATTCTTTACTCCTGTTGGATAATCTGACTCCTGGGAAACAGCCATAGTCTGGTCTTCAGCGGGAAACTAGAAGTCAGCATATGGCAAAACACATGACAATTAAATGTCCAACTCAAACCACGCCCATCAGTGATCCTGGAAGTCGTTCCTTAGCATGCGAGAGAAAAGCCATGAGAAAGGTGCAAGCAAGCATCTGACCCCTGCCCCCCAACCCCCGCCCCTTCCACCTGCCCCCCACACCCCCGGCCTCCTGTTTCTGAGCAGAATCCCACCTCCGTGAGGACACCCAGGCGCCACCGCCCTGGCAAGTTCACGGACAGGACGGGACGACTCCCGTGCCACAAACCGCAGGGCGCTTGTCCTGCTCCGGGCCGGACAGACACCTGGACGGCCACCGATCGAGGCGGACGGGCCCACGGCGCCCGGCAGCGCGTCCCACCGGCCCTTCTCAGACAAGACTGCCCAGAAGCAGCGCCGCTGGGTCCGGGCAGTGGCAGACGCGGGAGCCCAGTCTCAAGGGCAGGTGGAGGCGAGGCGGCCGCAGCGGCTCTGTATAAACGAGAGCCCGTCGCAGGCACGAAGCCAGGTGTACGGGTTCAGGGGACTCCCGGTGGGAAAGTGGATGACAGGCCGCCTGACGCACCAATCCTGTCCCGAGACCCGTGGCCCAAAGGCTGGAAATGCATTTTTTTAATGTTTGTTTATTTTTGAGACAGAGCATGAACAGGAGAGGGGCAGAGAGAGAGGGAGACACAGAATCGGAAGCAGCTCCAGGCTCTGAGCTGTCAGCACAGAGCCCCACACGGGGCTCGAACCCACAAACCGTGAGATTGTGACCTGAGCCGACGTCGAACACTCAACCGACTGAGCCCCCAGGCACCCCGGAGACATTTTTCTCCTAATGCTGCTGGGCGCGGTGCCGCGTCTACAGTCACTGGCTCGCTGGCATATTGTCACGTCGTGTGTGGGCACCGACCGTGCCTCGCACAGAGCACTTTACAAGGTCAGTGTCCCTTTATACTAGGTGTCCTTTCGGTGAAGGACACACAAGGCTCTGGGTGACTAAGTGCAGAAACCCCAGGGCAGTTGGCCCAGCTCAGCCACTTCCGGGCGTCATGTAAACGGACACAGGCTATGACCCCGCCGTTAACACACACACAGAGCTGGGAATGGCCCCAGCGTACACAGCAAGCGCTACACAAGCGGCAGCTATTATTTGACTGAGATCTGTGAAGGTGCCTCATCTTGGGGCGGCTGGTGAGACGGGGTCCCTGAGGGACCGTGGTAGCTCACGGAGCAGCACAGTGTCAGAAACATGCCACTCAATCTGTTCTTTACTCCTGAACATTTACTTCCAAATACAGGCATCAAAGCATCCGACTGTTGATCTCGGCTCGGGCTATACTCTCACAATTTGTGAGTTTGAGCCCCACATCGGGCTCTGCACTGACCATGTGGAGCCTCTTGGGATTCTCTCTCCCTCTCCCTGCTCGCTCTTTATCTCTCTCCCTCTCTCAAAATAAATAAACGAACTTTAAAAAAATAAGCCTTACTGAAAAATAAAGCAAAACCAGGACACTTTTACCAAAAAACAAAAACTATTATATATACAAAATTTGTTGCCAATGTTTAAAGTACAAAGCCAAAAGCTTTTAAAATTCATGTGGGGAGAAAACATCCCAGGTTTACCTAAACAATGTATTAAGTATGAAAAAGCATTCTGTAGGGGTAATTTAAAGAACAGGACACAGGGCACCTGGGGGGCTCAGCCAGTTAAGTGTCCAACTTCCACTGGGGGCATGACCTCGTGGTTAGTGGGTTCGAGCCCCGCGTGGGTCTCTGTGCTGACAGCTCGGAGCCTGGAGCCTGTCTCCCTGTCTCTCTGACCCGCACCCCCTTGCACTCTGTGTGTGTCTCTCTCTCAAAAATAAACATTAAAACAATTTTAAGAAATGAATGCTGAGATCTTCCTCGGCCAGCGGGCACAGGACAGCAGGGCGGAAAATCCGTGCCCACGGTGATGAAGCCACTCCCCTAAGAGTGAACGGCCCTTTAAACGGGTGTGTCTGCACACGTGTGTGCAACTGTGTGCACGACTTCTTCACAGAAAGGGGAGTCAGGTGAAGTCTCAGCAGCAAGTGGGCCGGCAAGTCCTAGGTGAAGTGATAAGGCCAGAGCCGGGAGATGCGACCAGGCGTTAGTTAAGCAGCGTGGCTGACCTACTAAACTCCCCTGAATCCACACCACTCCGGTGGGCCGCCAATTCCTCTCCCGCCCCCAGGGCCCTCGGCGCCCCCGCCAGGCGGACTCTGGGCCGGCCGCCCAGGGCGTGCGGGGCTCACAGGCCGGCGCTGCGCTCCCGAGGGGCACGCGGGCGGCCGGCCCCTCCCACCCGTCGGGGGCCCGCGCGCACTCAGGCCGCGGTGTCCGGCATCCTGCAAACTCAGGACCCCGACGCCCCAGCAGCCCCACGCGACGGTGAGCGCCCACGGAGCTGCGAGTCCCCACGGCCGCTTCCGCGTTCTCCGCAGGCCGCCGCGCGCTCTGCACGCATCCCGCGAGGCTCCCAAATACACGGCCCTCGGGGCCAGTCCCAGGCGGCCAGGATCGGCGACCGTGCGGCCCCTGTCCGCGAGGCTGCCCTCCCGGCTCGCCCAGGGCTCGGCCGTCTCTTCCAGCCTGAACCCACCTCACCTTGGACAAGCGTCCCCACCATAGTCCCCGGATGTGGGCGCAGCTGCCTGAGTGCGGGGCTGGGGCGGGGCCTCCACGCAGAGTGGGCGGGGCCGGGGCGGGCTCACGCGGTGTGGGGGAAGGGGCGGGGCATCACGCAGAGTGGGCGGGTCTGGGCGGTGTAAGGAGCTCACGCGGGGTGCGGATGGGCGGACGTGGGCGGGGGAAGGGGCGGGGCCTCCACGCAGGGGCGGGGCCTCCACGCGGAGTGGGCGGGGACGGGGCGGGCTCACGCGGCGTGGGCGGGGGAATGGGCGGGGCCTCC
The DNA here is from genome assembly GCA_017311185.1 of Proteles cristata cristata. Lineage (NCBI taxonomy): Eukaryota > Metazoa > Chordata > Mammalia > Carnivora > Hyaenidae > Proteles > Proteles cristata. Next base: position 853,345 of record JAESUZ010005606.1, on the reverse strand, counting down.
ACGCAGAGTGGGCAGGGAAGGACGGGGGAGGGGAGGTTCACAGTCCTCAAGGACCGGGCGCGGGTGGCATCCGCACTGTGTGCCACCCCCTCCTTCAGGCCGGGCTGACCCCTGGGCTCTGCACAGGCGGCCAGGACCTCTGAGCTACCGTCACAGGCACCGTGGTTCCATAGCCCAGAACTGCAGGGTCTTCACCTGGGCTGCACTGAAGCTATTCGAGAGAAAGAGCTAGGTTGTTGTTTTTTTGTTTTTCGGGTTTTTCTTTTCTTTTTCTTTTTTTTTTTTGGATGTTTTGTTTATTTTTGAGACAAAGAGAAAGCACGAGCTGCAGAGGGGCACAACAAGATCCAAAGCAGGCTGCAGGCTCAGCACTAAGAGCCGAGAGTCTGATGTAGGGCTTGAACTCGCAAACCTTGAGATCGTGACCTGAGCCAAAGTCAGATGCTTGGTCAGGTCATGATCTCATGATTCACAAGTTCGAGCCCCATGTCAGGCTCTGTGCTGACAGCTCAGAGCCTGGAGCCTGCTTTGGATTCCGTGTCTTCCTCTCTCTCTATGTCCCTCCCCAACTTGTGCTCACTCTCTCTCTCCCTCTCTGTTTGTCTCTCAAAAATAAATAAAAACATTTAGAAAAAGAGAGAAAGATCTTAAACGAACTGCCACCCCTAGGAGGCAAGCACAGTCCAATCAATGGGATGCGTCCTGACAACAGACCAAAAGAAAAGAATCAGATGATCGTCTCCGTAGATGTAGGAAAAGCATTCGACAAAACCCAACATCCATTCATGATAAAAATCATTAACAAAATTAGGCACAGAAAAAACACACCTCAACATACCAAAGGCATCCATAACAAGCCCACAGCCAACATATACTCTGCAGTTCGAGGTTGAAAGCTTATCTTCTAACATCAGGGATGAGACCAGGCTGCCCGCTCTGCCCTCTCCTATTCACATCGTTCAGGAAGTGCCAGCCAGGGCAATAAGGCAAGAAAAAGAAATCGGAACTATCGGAACTGTAAAGAAAGAAGTAAAATGGTCTGTTTGCATGTGACTTAATTTTATACAGAGAAAACCCTAAAGACTCAACCAGAAAAACTGAGAGCCAGTCAAAGACTACAATGTACAAAATTAACCTACAGAAATCAGTACCATTTCCATAGACTAATTTCTGAAAAAGAAATAAATTGATCCCATTTACAAGAACATCAAAAACAACAGAACAGGGGCGTCCAGGCGGCACAGTCAGTTAAGTACCTGACTCCTGATTTCCGTGCAGGTCGTGACCCCAGGGCTCATGCTGCTCTGACAGCAGAGCCTGCCTGAGATTCTCCTCTTTCCTCTCTCTGTCCCTCTCCTGCTTGCGCACACACTCTCTCTCTCTCAAAATGCATAAAAACTTAAAAAAGAGACTTAATTTTTTTAATGTTTATTTATTTGGGGGGTGGGGGAGGGGCGGAAAGATAGAGGGCGAGCAGAATCCCAAGGAGGCTCCAACCGTCAGCACGGAGCCCGACTCACGGGTTGAACTCATGAACCATGAGGTCACGACCTGAGCCAAAACCAAGAGTCAAACACTCAACCGACTCAGCCACCAAGGTGCGCCTCCCCCAAAAAAGTCTTTAAACAAAACAATAAAGGGGCGCTTGAGTGACTCAGTCAGTTAAGCACCCAAATTCAACTCAGGTAATGATCCCACAGTTCATGGGTTTGAGCCCCGCATCAGGCTCTGTGCTGACAGCTTGGAGCCTGGAACCTGCTTCTGATTCTGTCTCTCTCTCTCTCAAAAAATAAATAAAACATTTTTTAAAATTTTTAAAGAAATTAAAGAAGACACAAATAAATGGAAAGGCAGTCTGTGTTCATGGGCTGGAATTGAATTAACACTGTTAAACTGTCACTATTACCAAAAGTCACCTTTGGATTCAATGCCACCTCTACCAAGATCCCAGTGACGTTATTTTATAGAGGTAGGAAAAACACTCAACTGTATAAGGAACCACAAAAGACGGCAACCAGCAGACAAATGGGGAGAGAGCAGAACACAGCAGGAGGCGTCAGACTCCAGTATGAGGCTGCCGCTGCTCTGCACCCTCCCCTTCCCCGAGCTCTCCATTTACGGGGCCCCCTCGAGCCTCCCCTGTCCCTCTGTGACGCCCCTGCTGGTGGTAATCGTGGTCACAAGCACCCAGGGCGAGACGACTGTTTACTCATTAAACACGGACACTGTGCTTCCTCATTCCAGATGCCGTCCAGGCACTTTGCCGATATTAACCTGCTGACTCCTCACAAGGCCTCAGGCGGGTGCTGCAATTGCCCCCGTTTTACAGATGAGAAAAAGGAGGCGAAGAGACATGAGAGCCACAAAATCACACTTGTGGTCGGGGCTGTGGCTGGCTGAGGGATGACAGGCTCCCTCCCCCGCAAAGAACTCCTAGTCCTGGGAGCCTGTGAATATGTGCGGTTAAGCTGCAAGGGGGTTAGGGTGGCTGACGGCTGAAAGATTAGCAGGGCGGGCCCAGGGCAATCTCAGACGTCCTTTATTTATTTATTTATTATTATTTTTTTTTACTTTTCTTTTCGAGAGACAGAGACAGCACGAGCAGGGGAGGCTCTGTCAGCACAGAGCCCGACGCGGGGCTTGAACCCACGAACCGTGAGATCATGACCTGAGATTAGGTCGAACACTCAACCAGCTGAGCCCCCAGCACCCCTCACAGGGGTCCTTTAAATGTGGGGGGGGGCAGAGCAGTCTGGGTCCGAGCATGATGAGAGACACCACTGGCCTTGAGGATGGAGACGCAGAAGCTACGGGGCGCAGCAGGCTCCCCCTCCCCCAGGGCCTCCAGAGGGGAACACGGGCTGAGACGCCTTGGCTGCAGCCCGGTGAGACCCACTAGGACTTCCGCCCCGAGAACCCTGAGCCACTAAGTGTGTGGTGACTGTCAGAGCAGCAGCAGAGCCCAAGAGCAGACGCGGGGCTGGGGGGGTGCTGCGGTGACAAACCCGCGGAGGCTCTGGAAGCGGGCAGCGGGCAGAGGCTGGGAGAACTCAAGACGCAGGACGGAAAGGGCCCGCACTGCCCTGCACAGACCGTCAGGGACACAGATGGGACGGCGCGGCGGGGAGGCCTCGGGAGGAGGCAGGGGGCACAGTGGGGGAGCCCCACATCATCTTGGAGGGCACCCGGGCCGCCAGGAGGTCGCCTAGACGGTAAGGGCGCTGCCGGTGCAAGCCCTGCCGGAAATGGGGACTTCGCCTGGACAGGACCAGTCTGGGCCCTTCTCAGCTTCGGCCGGACTCAACCGCCCCCGTCCCTGACCTGGAAGCGAAGTGATCTTTCCTCCCTGGGAAGGCCTCTGGGCACTGACTAAGGTAACCTATTAACCAGCCTCACACACACCGCCCCCCACCCCCCAGCTGCAAGCACCCAGGTAGGTACTTCGCTGTCGGAAAGACCCAGAGCGAGACTCTCCGAGCCCACGTCTCCTCTTTACCACGGAACGACCTGACCGCCCACACAGCCCACACTTCCACCCGGTGCCCGCCGTGACGGAGGACACCCTTACCGTCATCCCCCAGGGGGTCCTTATCCTTGGTCACGAAGAGCAAAGTGAGCAACTTTAACAAACAATGTCTGTGGAATGGAAAGCAAGTTCAAGAGCAAGACGAGAGCAGGAAAACAGTGGCCTCCCCTCCGAAAGTCAACTTCTGAATTTGCAACAGAGATACAGGGGAGGCACCTATGCTCCTACCTACGTGGGTGTCTCGGCCCGCGTTGCCCGGACCCGGCCGTGCCAGCCACACAGACGGCCGTGGCACTGCTGAATCCAAGCCTCGGTCCCCCGTGGGGGGGGACACAGGGCGGCCGTGTGGACATGCCTGGCCACCCCCACCGCCCCCCGGGGAGGCCGCCCGCGCTCTCGCCGAGAGAGTTCCAGGAACCAGAGAGCAGCGGCCAGGAAATGAGTCGCCGCCCCCCCGGGAGCCCGAAAGCCGGTCCAGGACGTGACATCTGCTGTATTACAAAACCCTCCGGCGGTCGAGGTTCCGGCTGCATCATGTCCTTGTCCCTGAGGAAAGCGGCCAGTCAGAATTACTCTGCTACTTCACGTACCCTCGACGCCGGGAACGCTGCGCGGATGCCAAAGGTTCAGAAAGCCCGCGCCCCACGGCTACGGTCGGCCTCTGACGGCAGCCACTGCAGGGCCTCTCGGTTTGGGGCCCAACAGCAATCCCACCCCCTCCTCTCGTACACCAAGGACCACCGGTCACCGGTAGGATCTGAGGGGCAGCCGTGTACCAGACAGACAGATTCGTCACTTTCGTGGGACCTGACTTGCAGAGCTTGCGTTTCGTCCCGACCGATGCTTAGTGCTGGCAAGTCCGCTGAGACGGAGGACCCTGGAGCCTCGCTCTGCAGCCTGCGGCCGGGTTCACGTGTACCCGAAGACACCGTGCTCACAGCACGGTTGCAAGTCAGTCGCTCAGACATTAACCGTCGTAATAAAAAACACAACAACAACAAGATAGGGAAATGAAGGGGCACCTGGGGGCTCAGTCGGTTAAGCGTCTGACTTCGGCTCAGGTCATGATCTCACGGTTCGTGGGTTCGAGCCCCGTGTTGGGCTCTGTGCTGACAACTCAGAGCCTGGAGCCTGCTTTGGATTCTGTGTCTGCCTCTCTCTCTGCCCCTCCCCTGCTCACGCTCTGTCTCTCTCTCTCTCTCTCTCTCAAAAATAAACATTTAAAAAATCTTTAAAAAAAAAAACGAGGATGGAGGAAGAAGGGTAGATGCACATCGGTTGACTTCACGAATTCCATTTTAAACACAGAACTATTTCTAAGTTGGCTCACTTAGCAGCCCGGTGTGCCCCAGCTGGTAATTTAGATTTTCTAGACAGGAACTTCGGGTATATACGGGTCGCTTCTTCAAAGGCCGGCCTTAAAAAAGTCAGACCTCCAAGTTCCAGGCTTCTGTAAATTGTGGTCACTGAAAATGTACCCTCCTATTTACAGTTCTTTATTTACTTCAAGCACCTTATTCCTTTTCATGGGGACGGAGGTAAATTCTATTGCACTAGCACGATAATTGTGCAGGGTTAACAAACCGAAAGCCCAAATCAAGATGCCCTGACCCTACTTTGGAAAAATCACAAGCACTACACGCACTAAAAATAATTCATTACCTCTCTTAAAAGTGCTTCTACAGAAAACCCCTTCAACCCCCGTGGCAGAGACCGGCTGATGCCCAGCAGATGACTCCCGTGTGGGAAACGCAGAAGTCCTCGGGGCTCCCGGGAGAGTCCTGAGCTCTGCCTCCGACTCCCACTGGCCCTGCAGGGAAGGCTCTGGGGCTCAACTTCCTCTTCTATAAAGAAGGAGTAATTACGCCAGCTTTGCTCACCCCTCAAGGTGGTTGTGGGCAGCAAATGAGATCATGCTCATGAGAGCGTGGTTACGTTCGCAGGCTCGGCACAGGACCCTGGGGACACAAGACACCCGGGGCTTCTCTCTTTGGAGCCGGGGACGCTGCTCAAGTGTCACTTGCGTTGTCCCTAAGGCCCACTCAGTGGCTGCACAGTGTCCCCACCAGCAGAAGGGAACAAGTAGGGATGCGGAGGGGCCAAGAGCGACCTCATATGGTGACTCGGGGTCTGACGCTAGGGATGGGGTCACATGTCCTGGGAAGGCGGGGCACGGGACCCTGCCCTGGGGACTCCCGCCCTCAGGAGACCTCCGACCTCGGGGGGCCCTGCCCTCGGGGACCCCCGACCTCGGGGGGCCCTGCCTCGGAGCCCCGGCCCCGGGAGGTCCTCGCCCCCCCCGGAAGCACCTCCCCCCGCGCGGCGCCGGGCCTCACCTGCCGTGTCCCAGATGGAGATGTGGTAGGAGCGCCACTGCTTCAGGTAGAAAGCACCGCCCACCGTGCTGACCGTGTCCGCGAAGCGCCGCTCCATGTACCTCTGCAGCAGCGACGTCTTGCCCACGTTCATGTCCCCCAGAAGCACGATCTTCCCGTCGGGCTTCCTCATGGTCCCGCAGGAAGGCCCCCCTCTCCTGCTCTCCGCGCCCGTCCGGCCCGGGCGCCCCGGGAGCCGCCGGAGCAGCCGACCGCCGCGCCCGGACTCGCGGGGTCCCCGAACTTGCGGGAACCCGCGGGGACCCTGCCGCTCCGACGCCTGGGAAGGCGAAAGAGGAGGCACGTGTTCGAGCCCGGGCAGGAGGGGAAACCCGACCCCGCGGCGACCCGAGGAGTGCAGACAGCGGCTGTGCGCACCGACCCGGGCGCCCCGGATCCCGCCTCGGGCGCCCAGATCCCGCCCCGGTCCCGCCCCAGGCCCCGCCCCGCGGCCCCGCCCCCGCCCCTGACCCCGCCCCAGGCCCCGCCCCAGGCCGCCCCCGCCTGGACCGCGCCCCCCGCCCTCGGCCGCGGCGCGCAGCGGCGGACTCGGGTCTGGCCCGCGAGGCTGGGGGGGCAGGGGGCGCGGCCCGGAGCTCGTGGGCAGCTCGCGGCCCCCCACGCAGTGCCCCCCGGCCGCGCGGGGCCCCTTATCTGCGGCTGCACAAATGTAGCCACCAGTCAAGGCCGTCAGGAAAAGTTCACCGTCACGGAGCGTCTGCAACACCCCGTCTCGGAGGAGGCTGGAAAGCTGGGGGCAGGGCGCCGCGGGGGCGCCTTCCAGGGCCGTTTCCGTCTTGTTTTCTGCACTTTTGCTAGAAGTCGCTCACGCTGTTCTGTACCTGACAGGGCGCGCGGCCGTGACCGTTTTTAACCCCGAGTCACTGCCTGTGTCAGCGCCGCGGCTGCGCCAAAACCTCTCCTCCTTTTGGAGTAAAGCTTGAAACGCTTCGAAAATGTGCAGCGCGTGGGATTCGGTGTTTAGGAAAAACGCTGAGGCGGAACTCGGTGCTCCAGTTTGAATCCGGGCCGGTGGTTTGCTGGGGGCACCGCACGGGCCGTAGAGGGCCCAGGGCCTGGCCCACGCAGGCGCTCAGTGCAGGTCCGCAGCGCGGCGACCCCAGCGCCCCCCGCAGCGCCCGTTCCTGTTCAGACACCTGCCTGGCTTCCTGATGTGCGGACAGAGGCAAAAAGAAACGCAGGCAAAATTCGATTTCCTTATAACCTGCGGCCGAGCGACGGACCTCGGGGTCCGGCAGAAGAGAACATTCCTCCCGGAGCGCCCGGCTGCCCTGACGTTGATGCTTTGCGGAGGAACAACTGGTAGTTTGCTGATAGAGATCACAGGCAGGCAGGACTTGAGTCTCCAGCGTTTCGTTTACAAGGAAAAAAGCAACCTTACCAATGGCCAAACTTCCAGAAACCCGTTGATTCAGTTTCCTGGGATCCTGACTCCACCTCCCTCCTTATATAATCAGTCACTCCTCACAGCGCAGCTCTTCGTTCCCACCGCACTGTCCCTGCTTCTGTGCGCCACATCAAAGCCTAGCGGGCACACAGTAGTTGCTCAAGAAAGCTCTGAGTCAGGAAAGGATGGACGAGCTCGCCATCCTGGGGTGACTGGAAGCTGTGTCCTGAAAACGTATCATGTTGGGCGCCTGGGTGGCTTAGTCGGTTGAGCGCCCGACTTTTGCTTAGGTCATGATCTCGAGGTTCGTGGGGTCGAGCCCCGCGTCGGGCTCTGTGCTGACTGCCGGCTCAGAGCCTGGAGCCTGTTTCAGTCTGTGACTCCCTCTGTCTCTGACCCTCCCCTGCTCATACTGTCTCTCTCTCTCTCTCTCCTAGAAATAAATAAAACATTTAAAGAAAGAAAGAAAGAAAGAAAGAAAGAAAGAAAGAAAGAAAGAAAGAAAGAAAGAAAGAAAGAAAGAAAGAAAACGTATCATGCCCAGGTGTGCTGCCCACACTCACTGGGCCTGTCTCACGTCACCCCCGCAAACCCTCATCCGCGTGAGCAGGTCCCCTCCTCCAGGCCCCCTCTGGTGACTCACAGTCCGTTCCCTGAATGTCCACTGATGAGAACAAAGGCCAAAGAGATGTAAACAGAATCCAACGTCCCTATAACCTGCAGCCCACTAACAATGAGGCGGGCAGGGTCTAACATTCCTCCAGGAACACCCAGTGTCTTAAAGGCTGTGCTTTGCTAAAGAAAAACAGTTACCTGCTAGAGACCGCAGTCGTGCAGGATCCCAGTCTCCATCAGTTTGCAACCGACTTCATGATTTACAAGAAAAGAAGTCATCTTGCCAATCGGGAGCCCCTCTCAGGATCCTGGAAACCTTATTTCCAAAATACCCTACAGGCTTACGCTGTCCCTAACTCCCTCCCAACCTGAACGTATATCGCATATAAGGGGCGCCTGGGTGGCTCCGTTGGTTAAGTGCCGACTGCGGCTCAGGTCATGACCTCGCGGTTCGTGGGTTCGAGCCCCGCGTCGGGCTCTGTGCTGACAGCTCAGAGCCTGGAGCTGCTTCGGATTCTGTGTCTCCCTCTCTCTTTGCCCCTCCCCTGCTCACACTCCGTCTCAAAAATAAACATTAAAAATAATTTTTTTAAAAGGTATATAAGGAGTTACCTGTCACAACCCCAGTGCACTCTGCTCTGCCCACTGCTCGTGACCCCGAGCTTTCATAAAACCACCTTTTTGTGCTGAAGACATCTCAAGAACTCTTTCTACGTGTTTTGGCCCCAAAACCCAACACTTGAAACCACACCGCCCACAGGCTCCAGCCCTTCCGAGCCTCTACGCCCCTGGCTCGTCCTAACCAACCCATTGTATTCACTATTGGTTCATCTTTTACTCCTGTAGTAATTTTCAAATTCCCTAGAGACATGGTTTAAGCCAACTCCCCGGCTCACCTTGCCTTCACTGCCTGTCACTCACGAAACAGGGTGCTGAGCCCACGAGGGTCCAGGAATTTTGTTCTCTGTGCCTCCCAAGTGCCTAGAACTGAGACCTGGTCTGTGCGCAATTAATGTGTATTTGGATATATTTCATTAACTGAATGTTGTCTCCACGGCGAAAAACGGCCGCTCTCGGAGCGTTTGCAGGGGACAGACCATCCCCGCACGGAGCCTGTGCCCGGCACGTAGACTTCACTCAGCGAGGCTGTTAAAAATGTTTACTTCTCAAGCACTTTGAAAAACTAAATTCAACTAAGAAACTGTCTCCACATCAAATTTCAACCACTCCTAAGAAATGCCTGAAGACTGTCAATCGCCCTATTCACATTCCGGAGGCCGTGTTGAGGAAGGAGGTAGACGTTGGGTTAAGAGTCTGTTTAAGGAGCTACTTACCTGCCAAGTTCGATGTTTGTTCTGCCTGGATTTAAACCACTGGCCTCACAGGCTAATCCTTTTTCCAATTGCTAGATGAAACGTTCCCAAAGCCAAGAAAAATATGTAGTTTCCTTTTAAAAGAGCTGTAATCTTAGCAGTTCTGGGATCGTCTACAGTGAAAATAAAAGAAATAAGAGAATGTGGTTGCTTTCGGTGGATTTTACAAAGTAACCTGGGAGTGTTTCTAGGTACCTCGCTGTACAATTTTACCTTTTAAAGTACTTTCTTTCTTTCTAAAAAGCAAAGCAAAACTTGGGTCGCCCGGGTGGCTCAGCCGGTTAGGTGTCCGACTCTTCATTTTGGCTCAGGTTATGGTCTCGCAGTTCATGAGTTCGAGCCCTGTGTCGGGCTCCGTGCCGACAGTGCAGAGCCTGTTTGGGATTCTCTCTCTCTCCTCTCACCGCCCCTCCCTGCCCGCCTCTCTCTCTCTCTCAAAATGAATAAGCTTAAAAAATTTAGACAACAACAACAACAAAACTTGCCTATCTATCATTTATTCTTTCACTGGGTAGGAATTGCTGCACTGACACGAAGCCCCAACCTAGGAATCGAGCAACGAGAAAGACAGCCAACAAAAGAAACAAGCAAAATATATAGTCTTAGACAGTGATTAAGTATTAGGTGGAAAAAAACAGAAGGGGGAAGGTACCTAGAGAATGAGGCCTGGGGGTAAATGCAAGGGGTTCTATTTTAAACAGAGAGCGGGGAGAGCAGGCAGTGCAAAGGCCCTGAGGCGGAAACCCACCTGGTGGGTTTGATGGACTTCAAGAGGTCAGAGCAGCCAGAACAGGAGAGAGAAGGTGAACAAACGTGAGGTCTGTGAGGAGGGGTGGCTGTGGCAGAGGGTACCAGGGCCAAGAGGCCACCACTAGGCTGTGGCTTAGACGCTGGACCGGTAAACCAGTGCCAGAGGGGTCTGAGCAGAGGAGAGACACGATGAGTCCTAAACAAAGTCACTTCCCTGCTGTGTGGAGGTGGCCGCGGCCGTGGCAGAGGCAGGGACCTCTGGGAGAGACCGCGGCGGTCCGGCTCAGCGCGGGATCAGAGGAATGTTCGAAGCCGTCTGCGTTCTGAGTGTGTTTTGAAGGTGGAACCTGGCAGATTTGCCGTGGATTCCATGCGGGATAAAATGGGGGGAGGAGGGAGAGGAGGAGGGGGTGGAGGGGGAGAGAGAGGAGCCGAGGACAGGCTTCGGGAGAGACGGGTGCCCCCCCCAGTCTTCGTCAGCTCTCGGGGCAGTGGCGCCCTCTGGAGCAGGGCTCCCCGACCTCAGCACGGCCACACGCACTGGCTGTCCCTGACGGGCAGCGGCGCCCTGGCCTCCACCACCAGACTAACACCCCCGCCGTGGTGACAACCGAGAACCGTGCTCAGACACCGCCCCGTACCCCCGGGGGACAGACGCCTTCAGTTCAGAACCACCGCTGTAGAATCATTCCGACGCCCTTTAAAACGTATAGTGAAATTTCTCAGAGGTGAACGTCACTGCTGGCTATTTTCTTTTTCCTTTTTTAAAGTTTATTTATTTGAGAGAGAGAGAGTGCAATCGAGGGGGGGCGGAGGGGTTGGGGGAGAGAGAAAGAGAGAGAGAGAATGAGAGAGAGCATCCCAAGCAGGCTCCTCGCTGTCAGTGCAGCGCAGACGCAGGCCTCGAACCCACAAGCTGTGAGATCACGACCCGAGCGGAAATCAAGAGGCTTGTGGCAGAGGCTGGTCTAAACTGGGGGTCCTGCTCTGCACCACGGCCATCTGGACAAGGACCCCAGCAGTCACACCCATAGAACATTTCCTTCTCTGTAGGTCACATCCCCAGAACCCGCGTCCCCTTCAGACCCCAAGCGATTTGTATCTGGAGTGTTCCCTGAGACACACCGGCCGCTACAGCGGACGCAGCGGGTTGAGCCATCGCATTCTAAGACTTCTGACGGTGATGCCCACTTGTCCGGTCTTTCAGTGGAATTCCCGGGTCAAGCGTATGTAAATTGGGTCCGTCAGGATTAGGCTCTCACTGACAGGGACAGAAAGCCCCCAAAAAGCCGGAGTTTAAAAGGGACAGACATTTACTTCCTTCACAGAAAAGTTCTGAGGCAGACCGTCTGGGGCTGGCCTGGCAGTCCGTTCTGCTAAATCCTCAGGACTCCGGCCGGCTCACAGCTCGGCCAGCTCAGGGGTGACTCTCACCCTCCTCGGCCTGGTTGGAGCTCCAGCCATCACACCCACATTCCAAGCAGGAGGAGTAAGGAAGGACTGGCTGAGTGCCAATAGCTGCCATATGACACTTTTGCTTACATCCCATTGGCAGTAAGTTAGTCACATGGCCATACCTAACTGCAAGGAAGCCTGGGAAATGTAGTCCTTGCTCTGAGTCATCATGCGCCCAGATAAAAATTCAGTAATTAGGAAAAGAGATAGTTGGAGGGAGGGGGGAACCAGCAATTTCTGCCACTCACATGTAAGAAACGCAACTGATACTATTCAAAATGATTCGGTGCCAGGGGCGCCTGGGTGGCTTAGTCGGTTAAGCGTCCGACTTTCGCTTAGGTCATGATCTCGCGGTTCGTGGGTTCGGCCCCGCGTCGGGCTCTGTGCTGACTGCCAGCTCAGAGCCTGGAGCCTGTTTCAGAGTCTGTGACTCCCTCTCTCTCTGACCCTCCCCTGCTCACACTGTCTCTCTCGCTCTCTCCTAGAAATAAATAAAAACATTAAAAAAAAAAAAAGATTCAAAATGACTCAGTGGCAGAAATATTATTTCATTGTAAACTTCCGTTAATACCAGGTCACAGTATTCTCTTCTGGATGCAAATGAGCCTTCAATTATGTGCCAGATCTCACTGATCATCTCACTGGGGGTCGGCAGACGGATGCGTGGAGGGGAGCGGTGTCTGCGTGGGGCTCTGCAGAGGAGAATAGCAGTGTGTGAGCTGAGTGTTCACCCTGCCTGTCCAACCCCCTCCCAATATCCAGGGACAAAGCTTGACCTTTGCCAACATGGTAGGTAGAAATAGGTCCCGTTTCCATTTGTGTTTCTTTGATCCTCAGCAAGGTCAAAATCTTTATTTTAAAAATCTGTTGGTCGGGGCACCTGGGTGGCTCAGTCGTTTAAGCGTCCAACTCTGGATTTTGGCTCAGGTCACAATCCCACAGTCTGTGAGATTAAGCCCCGCACTGGGATTCTGTCTTCCACTCTCTCTGCCCCTCCCCCGTACTCACGTGCACACGCACGCACTCTCTCTCTCAAAATAATAAACAACCTTTTTTTTTTAATCTACTGGTCAGGGGGCACCTGGGTGGCTCAGTCAGTTGAGCGTCTTGACCTTGGCTCAGTTCATGATCTTGGCAGTTTGTGAATTCCAGCCCCATGGTTTCAGATCCTCTGTCCCCCTCTCTCTGCCTCTCCCCACTGCACTCTCCCAAAAATAAATATTTAAAAATAAATAAATAAAAATCCATTGGTCATCGATGAGTTTTCTTTTCTTAATTGCCCTTTAAAAACCCGTGAACACTTTTCTGAACATTTTTAAATTATGGTGCTACTATAGATTTGACATTCTTCAAAATAAAAGATTGGAAGTCATATATGTATCATATGTAAATAAATTTCAAACATATATAAATACAAAACATGTAAATCAAACATGTAAATAAATTTCTATGACATATATAAAAGCTTATATATATATATATAATTAGCTTATATATATATAAAACTCAACCATGTCAACTTTATTGTTGATGGTAATTTTTTTAAGTTTATTTATTTTTTTGAGAGAGAAACAGAATGTGCAAGTGAGTGGGGGAGGGGCGGGGAGAGAGAGAGAGAGAGAGAGGAGCCAAGCAGGCTCCACAGTCAGCGCAGAGCCCGATGCGGTACTCAAACTCACGAACTGTGAGATCATGACCTGAACCGAAATCAAGAGTCGGGTGCTTAACGGACTGAGCCACCCAGCCCCCTCAAAGTGGTATTTTTTTTTTCAAATATTTGTTTTTATTTATTTATTTTTATTTTTTATTTTTTTTTAATGTTTTATTTATTTCTAGGAGAGAGAGAGAGAGAGAGAGAGAGAGACAGCGTGAGCAGGGGAGGGTCAGAGAGAGGGGAGTCACAGACTCTGAAACAGGCTCCAGGCTCTGAGCTGGCAGTCAGCACAGAGCCCGACGCGGGGCCTGAACCCACGAACCGCGAGATCATGACCCAAGAGAAAGCCTGACGCCCAACCGACTAAGCCACCCAGGCGCCCCTGTTTTTATTTATTTTTAAGAAATTTTATTATAATATTTTTTAAGTTTATTTATTTTGAAAGAGAGAGAGCACAAGTCAGGGAAGGGCAGAGAGGGAGAGAGAGAGAATCCCAAACAGCCTCCATACTGTCAGCAACCTGGAGGAGGGGCTTCAACTCACTAGCTGTGAGACCATGACCTGAGCCAAAGTTAGATGCTTGACTGACTGAGCCGCCCAGGTGCCCCTATTTTATTTATTTTTTAAAATAGGCTCCACGCACAGCATGGAGTCCAACACAGGGCTTAAGCTCATGACCCTGAGATCAAGGCCTGGGCCAAAATCAAGAGTCTTAACAGACAAGCCACCCAGGTGCTCCTATGGTGATTTATTTTTACTGAACATGTATTTCTTTTTAATTTTCTTTATAATGTTTACTTATTTTTGAGAGAGAGAGAGACAGAGCGTGAGCAGGGGAGGGGCAGAGAGAGAGGGAGACACAGAATCTGAAGCAGCTCCAGGCTCCGAGCTGTCAGCACAGAGCCCGACACGGGGCTCGAACCCACGAACCATGAGATCATGACCTGAGCCGAAGTCAGATGCTCAATCGACTGAGCCACCCAGGTGCCCCCAAAATGGTAGATTTCTGATAAAAAGAGAATCTTCCAAAATAAAAAGTATGTGATGTCATGTATTACGGGTGAAGAGAGTACAGATCCTGTCGTCTTAAAGTTTTTTTAATGTTTATTTATTTTTGGGAGAGGGAGACAGACCGAGCACAAGCAGGGGGAGGGAGAGACGGGGAGGCAGAGGATCCAAAGCAGGCTCTACACGGTCAGTACAGAGCCTGATGCAGGACTCGAACTCACAAAGGGCCAGATCACGACCTTAGCCAAAGTCGAAGCTTCACCGACTGAGCCCCCAGGCGCCCTTGGGTCCTGTCTCCCGCGCCCTCAGCCCATCTTCCTGACGGGCGGCAGGGCCTCTGCATGGTCTGCTCTCGCCACCTGGAGTCACATGCACTAGGGAAAGCCTAGGATGCGTCCCGCCCACAAATCACAGAACCGGTGGGTCCAGGGTCAGCCCGACAGCGTCCTGCTTGGTGGCACCTTCCAGGGCATCCCTTCCCTCTCCCCTAGCTCAGCTCCCTCCAAATCTGGGTGACCCCATAGGCGGGCCCCAAAGTGTGGGGCGTCTGTTCTGTCCTGACCCTGGTTCAGGCAGCTCTCAGACCCCTTGCCTGTCTGGTGATGGACACTGGTCTTCACACTCCTTCCCCCAAAACCGACGGCAACTTCCTGGGGGACAAGGATGTTGACCTGTGAGTCGCTGGTGTGCTCATCCCGCCGGACTGCTGCGCCCAGGACCGCATTCTGGACGCGGTAAACAGCTACAGTTATGTCTCCCGTGCCGGGGGCTGGGGGTCAAGGCCGGCCGGGCTCTGCCGGGCACCGCTGGTGCCGCTGGCAGGAGAGCCCGTGGCCGCCCGCCCCTTGCCAGCAGCTTGGCCCCATTCGGCCAGAAGTCGAGAGCGGAGATGTGCCCCCTTCCTGTCCCCTGGGTCACAGGTTGGCGTGGTCTGTCCCCCTCCCGAGCGCCCTCAAGTCTGGGACCTCATCGTAGGGGGCGTGTGTCCACGGGGGGACGAGGGTGAGAGGCCAGGGCTGCCGTGGGGGCCTCAGGCAGTCAGGTCCTGCCCCCCCTTCCCCCCCCCCCCGGGCGGGGGCGCCCTGTCCTCTCTGGACCTGATGTGATTCCTCAGGGCCCTAAGCTAGGATGCCTCTCCCGCTTCCTGCTGAGACTCGGGGTCCTCCCCGTCTGGCCGTCCCCTGCTCAGTCCCGAGAGGCCATCCTGGGGGGGGGAGCTGCCGATCTCCAAGCCCCGAGTTCTCCGGCCCCACCCCCCGCGCACAGTCAGGGCTCTGGGGGCCCAGGCCTTCAGGGGAGTCTGAGCAGCTCAGCCTGGGGAGCCCTACTCTCGGGAGCCCCGGGGCTGATCTCCCAGGCTCCTTGGCCTCCACCCCACAGGCCACCCCAGGAATCGCGGCCACACCTCCCCAGCTTGTGTGTCCACATTCCTCCCTCGTCTGCACACGGCCCTGAGCCAAGCCCGTCCAGAGGCCGGGCCTGGCCACCTCGGAGCCAGCGCTCGGGTGAAACCCGCACACACCACTCGGCTTGAGAGAAGGGCCCCCCCTCCCACTCGGGGCTCAGGCTTCCGAGATGAAGCTTCGCCTCTACATCTGGAAACGCTCGGAGAGACTTAACTACTCCATCTGCTAAGGGGGCTTCTGGGAAGTTGTGGGTTTGGGCCTTTGCTGGGCTTTGTGCTGCCCTCGCTCTCTGACCTCCCCACAAATAAGAGCAATTGTTGCTCCATCGGACATGTGGGCTTGGGGTTTTCTTTTAACCGCTCAGCTTCCTCTTGTGAAACGGTGAACTTCCCTGTGCCCAGGGAACTGGGAACTCCAAGTTCATCGCTTTCGATTTTTCAGTAACCGATTGAGTGGATGGTGAATGTTTTTAAGACACTGTATGTGAAAGTCTTTTCCACTCGGTGCCACCCTGTCCACAGTCACCTCCTGAGTCCCCCGGTGGATGGAGAAGGTGACGGCATCTGATGGAGGTGACAGGCAGTGGCTGGGCTTTTTTTTTTAATCTGGGAAAGAACTACTTTTCCTGGGGCACATGGGTGGCTCAGGAGGTTGAGCACATAACTCTTGATTTCGGCTCAGGTCATGATCTCGTGGTTCCTGAGATCAAGCCCCACGTTGGGCTCTGTGCTGACAGTGTGGAGCCTGCTTGGGATTCTCTCTCTCCCCCCTCTCTCCCTACCCCACACATGCTCTCTCCCTCTCCCTCTCTCTCTCAAAATAAATGAAACATTTTTTTTTAAATAACTGCTTTTCCTGGTCTTTAATGGCTACGCCCCCATTGTGAACCGTCCCTTCTCACCCTGGACGTCTCTCGTTTTCTCATCCCTCACTGAGTCTCAGCTGGGATTTTGAGCGATGACAAGCAGGTGCCCTCCTCCCCCACATGGCTGACACCCCTTCATTCTCCAAGAGATTTGTGGGTGCCAGTTGTGCCACTTCCTCCAGGAAGTCTGCCCCCACGCTTCCGGAAACTGCTCTCACCCACGCCACCCAGGACCACAGCCTAAGGGTCACTTCGGCCATTCAATACATTTGTGGCCTTTGACCCTGTTTCTCGCTTCCTTCTGGACAGTCTGTAGCTTTCCTGACCATGTATCCTTGGCCTCCCCGGCCTCTCCCCTCATCATGTGGCTTTGCTTTTTATTTTATTCATTTTTAATTTTTTTATACTTATTTTTGAGAGAGAGACAGGGAGGGGCAGAACGAGAGAGAGGGACACAGACTCTGAAGCAGGCTCCAGGCTCCGAGCTGTCCACACAGCTCGAACCCACAAACCACGAGACCATGACCTGAGCCGAAGTCGGACACTGGCTGAGCCACCCAGGTGCCCCTGCTCGCCAGATTCGATAAGTGTCCTATCAGTCTTTATCTGTGCACTGAACTCTGCTATCTACCACGTTCTCTACTTTCCTTGGAATGAAGCTTTGGCTCCCCTGGAATCAAACCTAAATCCTGCCAAGAGTCGACCTGTAAAAACAGACTGTATTAAAGACTAGAATTTCTGAAGATCCGAAAAAAATAAAATAAGAAGCCATGAGCATCATGCTGCTAAAAACGATGGTGACCCTCACCTCAGGACATTAAGCCAGGGCTGTGACTGGTGCCCATAGCGACCTCTTGGTCTGACGCAGGGTCTCATGGTTCTGGTAAGTTTCCCGAATGGCACCCCTATGAGGTTTGGACCTGCCGGGGAAGAGACCCTCAGAACGACCCCCACGTGGGCAGAGACGAGGCAGCAGACAGCGGGGCGCAGCCTGGAGGGGGCGGACCCCAGAATGCGCCCTTGGTTCGGGTCGTTGGGGAAGACGCTCTCCCCCTACCGGCGCAGACCCAGTGGTGGGGCCTGAAAACAACAGATTAATGGGCCAAAAGAGGGCAAGTTTATTCAGACGCAGGTGGGCTGCTCCGGCCAAGCGGCCCCTGTACAGCGCGAGAGAGGGGTCCGTGTACCAACCTCACAGGGCGAGGGGGCGGGAGGGGCTGCCCTGGGGGGACAATGAGTTCTTAGGGGGAGGTGGGAGGCGTGGCCACTGTGGTCATGGCTGTAGGGCGACCTCCCCCCACCCCCGGGGTGAGCCACCCCCTTCCCACCGGGGGCGCAGCCGCTTCCGGCAGAGGAAGCCCCTTTGCCCACCACTGTGTCACGTGTTTCCAGGTGCAGACAACGTCCAGCCCGCGCTGTGCGCCCGTGGGTGCCCAGGGGGCCACGAGCCCTCGCCCGCGGCGCGACCAGAGGCCGCTTCCTCAGGCCGGCAGTGCGCACAGGCCCGGGGAGCCCAGCGCCCGGCACTCCTGCGCCTCGTTGTGCCGACAGCGTGTCTTTGGGCGAGAGGAACGTCCTTGCTGGGGTCCGTCTGCGTCCCTGCGTTTCATGTGGTTCAAACAGCTTGGTCAGTGTAACAGTTTTCTGGAGGACGTCTGCTGGGTTGGTTCAAACGTATTTCTTCGCAGCCACAGAAATGAAAAACGGTCAGGCTGAGCCTCCTCTGTCACATGGCAGAGCCCCCCGGAGAGGACAGGGCCGTGGTCACACCCAGCTGCACTTTAGGGGTGCTTTCTTTTTTTTTAATGTTTATTTATTTATTTTGAGAGCGAGCGAGCAGGGGAGGGGCCGAGAGAGTGGGGGAGAGAGAGAGCAGGGGTCGGGCAGAGACAGAGGGTGGGGAAGTCCCAAGCAGGCTCCTCACACTCAGTGCAGAGCCCAACATGGGGCTCAAACCCATGACCCCCGGATCACGACCCGATCCGAAATCAAGAGTCAGACTCCCAACTAACTGAGCCACCCAGGTGCCCCTCCAACATTATTTAAAACACGACAAAGCAAAAATGAACAATACTTTAGATTGCACCAACCAGAAGTAAAGCACCGTTACTTAGTGTAGTGGAAAGATCTTTCCAGATAGTTCCTGACTCTGCACTCATATAGGTAGGTTCACAGGAAGTCTGAGAGGGGGCATCACGGTGAGGGGTGCTGGGGTGTGAGTGTGGCCTAACAGCCCGTCACACGCCTGTCACGTTTCTGGATCCCCAGCCGTGCGCACACTCCTACCACAAATATCCCCATGCAGGTTTCTTCCTGAGCCTGTGGGACTAAGTCCTTACAGTGAATTCCCAGAAGTGTGATTGCCTAACCTCTGCCCCATTTCATTGTTCTTTACAAAATTGCAAAACCCATACATGCTTGTTCTTTTTTTTTTAGTCAAATAGCACATAAGAATGCAAGGTAAAGGGGCACCTCGGGAGCTCCGTCCGTTTAGTGCCAAGTCTCCCTTTCAGCTCAGCTCAGGATCTCACGGTTTCGTGAGCTCCAGCCCTGCCTTGGGCTCTGTGCTGACATCGCAGAGCCTGCTTGGGACTCTCACTCTCCCTCCTCCTCTCTCGTTGTCTCTCCCCACTTCATAGTGGCTCTGTCGCTTTTGAAATAAATATTTAAACTTAAAAAAAAAAAAAGGATGCTGAGTAAAAATGAAACACCTCCTTGATTCTCACCCATCCCATGCAAGTCCTGGGGTGATTGCTAAAAATAGGTGAGAGGGACTTTAATGAAGTAAGTTAGGGTTCAAATCTCTGTTCTCTCTCTCAACAACCATTCAACCACGGGAATGTCTGTTTAATGCTCATTTTCCTCATCTGAAAATGAAGTTGGTGCCTGCTTGCCTCTTCTTAGAGGGTTTGAGGACACTTAAATAAAATGCATGTGAAATAGAACATTCACCAAAATGTATTTGCACACAGATTGCGATGGAAATACCCATAAGTCCCAAGGTTTGAAATGATTCATACTGCGCCTTCCAGATAGAAGACAATTCCGTTGAAAAGAAACAACAAAAAGGAGAGGTAGAAAACTCAACAGAAAAGCAAGAAACAGCGACCTGTGGTACTGATCTGCTGGTACAGCTGCCACGATCTCCTTTTTCTTAAGGATTAACATGTTTTTTACTATCTGGCCGAGACGGGGGACCCAGGGCAGTTACGGGACTGTAGTAACCGGAGCCGTCGGATCACACTCAGACCCCAGCTCGCCACCGGCTAGTGCCCGGGTGTCGTTTTCTTCAGCAGAAACCTGGTATTTCCCCCCCAAAAAAAGACCCATTAGAGTCCTAACCCCCAGTGCCTCCGATGTGACCTAATTCGAAATGGGGTCATTATGATGCAATTTGTGAGGGTAAGCTGAGGTCATGGTGGGGTGGGGTGGAGAACAGGCCATGTGACGGCTCAGACACATGAAGATGATGCGACGAGGGGGGCGAGGCAGCTGCCGGCCGAGGGTCACTGAGGGTCACCGAGGGTCACTGGCAGCCACCTGAAGCTGGGAAGAGGCAAGGAAGGTTGTCCCCACAGCTTTCGGAGAGAGCACGGGTCTGCAGACACCTTGGTTTCCGACTGAACCTGAGACACAGATGCCTGTTGTTTGAAGCCGCCGCCCTGCGCACGTTGTCGCGGAAGTCCTGGGGAGCCGACACAGCCCCCGAGAAACAGCCCCGTGCAGAGGGTGGCGGCTCCGGCCGGTTCAGCCGGAGCCCCGTATTCCGTGTGGAACGTCAGCAGGCTGACGTCGGGGGGAGGAGGCACGCCAGCGAGCACAGCCACTTGGGACACACACACACACACACACACACACACACACACACACACACGCACACACACACACACCCCACCTGAACGTGCAGCCACCATAGGAGTGAACGACTGCACCCCCGGTCACTTATCCCAGGGAAATGACATCTGCACGTGGATGTTCATGTCAGCTCAGTCCCAACAGCCAAGAACCGAAAACCGCAATCGTGCCTCGCGAGTGAGCCAGCGCGCCACTGCCGAACCTTCCACGCCACGGAAAACCCCTCGGCGATGCAGGGAACCAAAGCGTAGACGCGGGTAGCATCCCAGATGATTTCAGGGAATTAACCCGGGTGAAAGAGGCCGATCCCAAAGGGTTACGTACTGTAGACTTCACCGATACCATGTTCTTGCAGTGACACCGTCAGAGGGTGGAGACCAGGTCGCGGTCCCCAGGGGATCGGGAGGCTGGGTGGGAAGCAGGAGGTAGGTGGTACAAGGGCGATGGTGGAAACGTCCTGTATTTGACCGGATCCAGGGCAGGGTCCCGGCTGTGACGTTACCTCCGGGGGAAAACCCGGGTAGAGTGGACCGGATTTCTCTGTGTTATTTCTTTCAACTACATGTGAACCTACGGTCATCTCCAAATAAAAAGCTTAAAAAAAATCGTCGTGAGGAGGAAAGAAAACAGTCGACGTGCCGCCCTCAGTGCACAGCCGGGCAGGTGGCAGGGGGCTGCGGAGCCGGGACCAGAGCTGGGCACGCTGGGCTCCCCCGAGCGTCAGGGGTCGGCTCACACAGAATCCGGAAGACCGGGGTTCTCTCCGTCTCTCTGCCCTGCCATTCTCAACGCGTTGGCTCACGTTCAGGCCACGTGTCCGCAGGCTCCCAAGGCTTCTCGGCCGTAGGTGCCGTGTACAGGCTGGCCTACGCCCCCCTGTGTCCCTCTGAGAACGGAGAACCTGTTCCCGGAAGCGTCGCTCACAGCTTAGTGGCCAGGATGACGTCGCTTGTAAAATCATCTAGCAGAATGGCACCACTGTGCTCGGGTCGGACCGGCCTGGATTAACCTTCGGACCCGGGACAGAGCCAACCTCCCTGATTCAAGTGCAGAATCACATCTACCCCAGCCAGAGAGGAGGCGGCGGGAGGTCTGGCCACTCTGCCTCTCTCCCGCCTCGCCTAGCCCTCCACAGCCCGCCACCCGGCGCCCTGCCTCTGTCCCCACGCTAGTCCAGGCAGGAACTGGGCTCTTCTCGGGTCCCCCACCCACCCTCCCCTGCACACTGCAGGTGCCCGTGCTTAGGAACAGTACATGTTCGTGGAAATGAATTGAGTAGCATCAGACAGACTCATTCTGCTCCTGAACATCTAATTAAATGTGCACCCATTTATGGTATCACAATGGCTCAGCTTAGAAACTTAATCAGTCTCCAAGCCTGCGACCGCCCAGTTTCTGCAGAGGCTGTAAATCCTTGCTCTGGGAGCTTCTAAATTGGATTTGTTCCTTCTGCTTTTTGAGTTGAATGCAACCCGTGATGTTATACTCTGTGCTTTTCTCTGTTTCTCTGTGACTTAAGCCCACATGAATGGCTGCTTCCTTGTGATTCACGTTCTCTAACTGTCCCCCACATCTCCTACAGGAGGGCCAGAAAGTGCTCCAACATCTACCTAGGGACGCCGTGGCCCACTAGGTAAGTCAGCGATTTTCCTCCACAAACTTCGCATCGTTATTTTCTCCCCCAAGTAAAGCTGTTGACTAAGTCAACTGTGAGTTTGAATTTGAAAGTACCCCATCCCCTAAGCGAGGCTAACCTGGCTTCTCTCTCTCTGTCTCTCTGTTTTTACCTGTCCCTGAATCAGCAGTGAGAGATGATTCTGACCCGTAAAATGATTATGTTGCACACTAAACAGAGGTTCCCAGATTCTCCTTAAGATCCGTGGTTAGATTTCCACGCTTCCTGGGTTGGACTTAAATTTCTGGATCTCATTTTCAAAGCCACCTGCTGTTTTGCCCACATCTGCCTCAGACTTGTGCAGATCTATCGAGTTCTGGTTTCCCTGCCTGTCTTTTCTGTAACAGAGACTATAAATGTGAGACGTTAGACATCAGCTCCTGGTGAAGCCTGAAGACATTACCTCTGCCAAGGAGAAAAGATTTGGCAGAAATAATGGTGTGTCAAGAATCCAGAATGGTGTGTGTCTCCTGAGTTTGCTGCTGACTTATCTTCAGGAGAAGTTCTGCTTATATCAAATTTGAAGCATCGGACTTAACGACAGGGCCACCTGGTGACAACAGTTAGTTCTGAGCTGGTTTGCAGGGTTTACAAAACCCATCGTCATCCTCGGGCGCTCACATTGAGGACATTTCAAAGCTGTCATCTTGGAGACAGTAGAGGGCACTGTGGGTAAATACTAAAGTAAGTGAAAAAGCAAACATCCCAGAATGCAGTGTGACCCAGAGTGCTGAGTACTCTGCACAATACGGCACACGGTCGAATCCTCTTGCTCAAAACTCACCTGGTCTTTTCCGTTTGTCTGTGTTCTTAGTATCCCAGAGCTCTGCTGTCCCTTAGGGCAGCTGCTTGCCACAGGCGCAGGTTTAAGTGGGTTAACATTTAAAATTCAGCCCCTCTGCCTGGGTAGCTCAGATAAGGGTCCCACTTTGGCCATGAGGTCACAATCTCATGGTTTGTGAATTCAAGCTCTGCGTCAGGCTCTGTGCTGACAGCTCAGAGCCTGGAGCTGCTTCGGATTCTGTGTCTCCCTCTCTCTCTGCCCGTCCCCTGCTCACCCTCTGTCTCTCTCTGTCTCAAAAATGAATACATGTCAAAAAATAAAAAATAATTCAGGGCCTCACTTGCACCAACCACATTTCCTATCCTCAATAATTGCATGCGGCTAGTGGCTACCATGTTGGATGGCACAGACAAGGAACATTTCTATCATAAGAAAGTTCTCCTAGACAGCACTGTTAAAATCTCAGTTCCCATATTTATTCCAATTGAATATGTGATCAGAGTCCGTCACCCCTAAATCTGCCACTTTGCCATAAAGGTTATTTTGAGCTGAAGGAATTCAGAAACAACAGACGGGGGGCGGGGGGTGGGGCGCTCAGTCGGTTTAGCATCTGATTCTTCATCTTGGCTCAAGTCATGATCCTGAAGTTCGTGGGTTCGAGCCCTGCATCTGGCTCCGTGCTGACAGTGTGGAACCTGCTTGGGATTCTCTGTCTCCCTCTCTCTGCCCCTCCCCTGCTCGTTTTCTCTGTGTCTCAAAATAAGTAAATAAACCTAAAAAAAGAAAGGAAACAGCAGGAAGTTCTGCCAGGTCCCCCCTCCCCCACCGGAGAGCAGGGAGTGAATCTGCCTTGGGAAGGGGAACCAGGAAGCGAAAAACGACCTTGATCCCCAGAGACGGCGATGGTGCCAGGACGCCTCTGCGGAAACAGCCTCACCTAGTAACCCTCAGCTTCCGTTAGTTTCCCCGTCTAGTTACTTTCCCACGGCGTCCGCTCCTGGAAGCCCAAACCCCATTTCCTAGGTCTGCTCACTTCTCCACAACTTACTGTCGTTTGTTATAGTGGTAGAAACGCCCCACCCTTAGCTGGGCCACATCTCTGGGTCTCCATTTCTGTGCACACCTCCACTCATGGGGCAAATTAAAATCAACAAGGGACATGTATCTACCTTTTCTCCCACTAACCTGTCTTTTGTCAGTCCGATTATAGACCCCCTCCCCTAGGAGGGCAGAGGAAAATTTTTTCCTCCCTTATATAAGCTCCTCCCCACCAAGACTAATAGAAGCAGGGACTAGTCTGGCCTGGCCGAGAGGCTGAGCTCCTGAGGTTGTTGCGCCTGCAGGTCTTAAGCACAGAGGACATGCAGAGCATGAAGTCACCTGGCTTCCAATCAGGTGACATCACCTGACCACCTTTCTAGTGGCTTTCTCCTATTTTGGAGAAAAGCTTCAGTTAGAGAACGAGGAAGGTACTTTTCAACTAAAAAGTAAGGGAAATACTGATCTGAATATCATTTGGAATTCTGTTCTATATAAATTCTTGATTAATTTCTTTTTTTAGATTAAACATTTTTTAATGTTTTTAATTATTTAAAATAAATTTTTTAAATGTTTTATTTAAATCTGAGAGAAAGAGACAGCGTGAGCAGGGGTGGGTCACAGAGAGAGGGAGACACAGAATCCGAAACAGGCTCTAGGCTCTGAGCTACCTGTCAGCACAGAGCCGGATGCAGGGCTTGAACCCATGAACCATGAGATCATGACCTGAGCCGAAGTCGAATACCTAGCCGACTGAGTCACCCAGGCGCCCCAAATGTTTTTATTTATTTTTTTAAGAGAGAGAGACAGAGTGCGAGTGCGGGGGTGCAGAGAGAGAGGGAGACACAGAATTGGAAGCAGGCTCCAGGCTCCAGGCTCCAGGCTGTCAGCACAGAGCCCGATGCCAGGCTTGAACCCATAGATGGTGAGATCATGACCCGAGCCGAAGTCGGGCGCTTAACCAACGTGAGCCTCCCAGGCGCCCCACTTCTTAATTAATTTCTACTCCCAAGCACATTACTGCTCCTCCAGAGCAGTTTACAACAGTATTTTACAGTTTACAACAGTATTTTAAAAGTAGCAAA
The DNA here is from genome assembly GCA_017311185.1 of Proteles cristata cristata. NCBI lineage: Eukaryota > Metazoa > Chordata > Mammalia > Carnivora > Hyaenidae > Proteles > Proteles cristata. Next base: position 828,473 of record JAESUZ010005606.1, on the reverse strand, counting down.
TGAGGGGCGCCTGAGTGGCTCAGTCGCTTAAGCGTTCGACTTCGACTCAGGTCATGATCTCACAGTTCGTGGGTTGGAGCCCAGCATTGGGCTTTGTGCTGACAGCTCAGAGCCTGGAGCCTGTTTCACATTCTGTACCTCCCTCTGCCTCTGACCCTTCCCTGCTCATGCTGTCTCTCCCTCTCTCAGAAATAAATAAAACATTTAAAAATAAATAAATAAATACAAGTAGCAGATGAAATTGAAGATAAAACGTCAGCAAGTATATTTAACTAGATCAAATACACATGTTTCTAGAGTTGACAAAAACTAAAGGTTATCTCATCTAATTTCTTCTTTTGGTGACAAAGATTCTGACCTGAAAAGTTTAGGCAGCTCTCCTAAATGCTCAAGGCTATTGCTGAGCATTAGAACTCACATTCAGACTCAACCTAGTCTTTTTTTCCGTTATGTTATGATTATATTAGATGTTTTTATTTAAAATGTGGGCCTTCTAAAATTTTTCTCTGAGGTTAGCACTAGCTAGCTTTTCTTTTATACAGGCAGATATTTCATTTTCTGTCAGCCTCATGTCCTGCACAGAGGTCAGTAAAGGGAGAAAAGATGGAGAAAGTGTCCCTTGAGATTCATGTAAGACAAAGTGATTAAGGATAGCCACACAGTGTCATCTGCAAGTGTAACAAATACGAGAAGTGCTTTAATCCTGAGATTCTGGTAAAGACTTTGTTCCCCGGCCTCATCAAACTGACCTATGGGAAGAGATTATGGTGAGACTGTTCAACATTCACCACTGGAGTCTCCTGGGGTCTCAGGGCCACTTCCTGCTGATGCGGCACCAGATGACGAGAAGAACGGTCCAGGCAGATCAATAGCAGCATCAACATGTCAATTGGTTATTTTATTTGTGTTTTTAAGAAAGATGCTGCATCACAGCCACCGTTTGAAATGGACGACTTAATTTTTATGGAAAGAATAGGTCCCTTTGTGCCTCCGCATTTCAAACAAGCCCCCGGGGAAACCAAATCCACCGAAGCCTCATTGGCTTTCCCGTAAGTCTGAAAATAAAAATTTGCTGATCCTGGGCATAAATTTTAGTTTTCCTTCTGGCCATATCCCCTAATCGTATTGCTCTTCAGTGCAAAGCTAAAAATAATCAGAAGGATGTCACCTAGAGACGGTTCTCAAATCACAGGACAGCCTCCTAATTATCAAAGGGCAGGGTAAGGAGCTGCCCCCACTATGGTAATTAAATTAATAGGAATGCTAATTGAATGCAAAACCCTTGTCAGTGTTATGCTAATTATGGTCCCCTCCGGCTTACTATGAAAATTACAGATTATTTCAGCATGAATGAAGTTTCAGAATTTGTGGGTGAATACTAAGAAATGTTTTTAAAATTTTTTTTTAATTTCTGAGAGAGAGAGAGACAGCGTGAGCAGGGGAGGATCAGAGAGAGAGGGAAACAGAATCTGAAACAGTCTCCAGGCTATGAGCTGTCAGCACAGAGCCCGGCATGGGGCTCGAACCCATGAACTGTGAGATCGTGACCTGAGCAGAAGTCGGCCACCTAATCGACTGAGCCACCCAGGCGTCCCGATACTAAAAACCATTTTTACAAGTATTCTGTAATATGATGCAAGGTGCTGTTTGGTAGTGAAAGATCTGGGTTTCGATCAGTCTCTGATGGGTCGATTTCAGAGCCTGGCTCATGAGAACAGCAGCCTGCAGGCCAAGGCCTCGGGAGGACAGTTGGAAGGTGAGGTCACTGCTCGACGTTGCCAGAGAGATGGGCCAAAGGTGTTCTAGCTCAGAGGTGATGTTTGGAACCGAAGCGGGTGCCTGCATTTCAGACACGTTTCCTTTCCTCTCCCTGCGGTTTTGACTCAGGAAGACCAATCCCAATATTGGGGTGAAACAGGTCCGCGTCCAGTGAGCTCCACACTCTTACTTCGGCCTCCACCCCTTCCCGCTGGGCCAGTGCCAATGACCACTCACAGCTCCACAGCTGAGTAAGGAATGTTCCCTTAGATTGATCTGCACAACTTTTCTCTGCATTGATCTCCTCCCCCACCCCCCACAGGAGAAGGAACTCACATCCTGTGTTCTGTGGGAAGGATTTTATCAAAAGGATTAGGGTTGGCTCTGAGGCTGGGGTCCCTAGAGGAACCATTGAAATGTAAATATTTAGGGGCGCCTGGGTGGCTCAGTCAATTAAGCATCGACTTCGGCTCAGGTCATGATCTCACGGTTCATGGGTTTGAGCCCCGCATCGGGCTCTGTGCTGACAGCTCAAGGCTTGGAGCCTGCGTAGGATTCTGTGTCTCCCTCTCTCTGCCCTTCCTCCACTTGTGCTCGTGCTCTCTCTCAAAAATAAATTTAAAAAAATTTTAAAGGGAAAAAAGAAACGTAAATATTTAAGTGTTTGCATTTAAAATATTAAAAAGAGTAACATAAATATGATGAAAATAAAGTGAACTAATGAAATAACAATTCATGAGCTGCTATTGGTAATAACTTGGTGGTTAATAAATAAATAAAATAAAAAATTCTGAATAAGATAAATAAAATAAAAACTTATACATTTTTACTGAGTAAAATAAAAATTCAGGAGTTCATACTGATAATAAAAATCTGGTGGCTACCTACCCCCTTAACAAGTGATGGAAGTTAATGAAGGTAATGTCATCGAAAATGGGCACACTGCCATTGCTCCTAAGAAGAGCCCAAGTAATCTCCAAAGTATCTGCTAGAGCTAATAAGTGAATTTAGCATTGTCAAAGGATACACTGTCAATATATAAAAATCAAGTGTATTTCCATATATGAGCAATGAACAATTAAAAATTCAAATTAAGGCGGCGCCTGGGTGGCTTAGTCGGCTAAGCGTCGCACTTTCGCTTAGGTCATGATCTTGTGGCTCGTGGGTTCGAGCCCCAGCTCAGAGCCTGGAGCCTGTTTCGGATTCTGTGTCTCCCTCTCTCTCTGACCGTCCCCTGTTCACGTTGTCTCTCTCTCTCTCTCTCTCTCTCTCCTAGAAATAAATAAAACATTAAAAAAAATTCAAATTAAGAAAATACCATTTATAATAGCATCAAAAGCCTGATTTGGGAGTGTTGATAGAAGTGTTCTATCTATTCTATTGAATCAACATTCATCTATTCTAATGAATGTGGTGGTGACTACATGATTATATACATTTGTGCAAACTCGTGGAACTGTACACTTAAAATCAGTGACGTTTATTATTATGTAAATTATGTCTCAGGAAAGAGAAAGAGTGAGCACCTACTATGCACTGAGTTTTAAGCCCTGAGCATACAGTACAGAACAAAATAAAAGTTTTCCATCGAAGCTAACTTTTTAAAAATCTTTTTTAACGTTTATTTATTTTTGAGAGACAGCATAAGCAGGGGAGGGGCAGAGAGGGAGACACAGAATCTGAAGCAGCTCCAGGCTCCAAGCTGTCAGCACAGAGCCCGATGCAGGGCTCGAACTCATGGATCACAAGATCATGACCTGAGCCAAAGTCGGCCGCTTAACTGACTGGGCCTCCCAGGAGCCCCTGAAGCTAACTTTTATAGTCATAGTGAAATACATGAAAATGAATGAATGAATATGTCAAGTGAAAAGTGCTAAGGAAAATAGTAAGGCAGGAAGCAGGAAAGAAGGGGAATGGAGTTTACATAGAATGGTCAGAAACGGTGTGGTACTGATAAAACTCCAGCTACACGCATGCGTCATGTCAGTATCAGGAGAAAGCGCTCCCGCGGAAGGAAGGCAGCGCCCGCTTGGCAGCTGGACTGAGGGCCAAGAAGCTGGTGTAGCTGGAGAGACGAGCAAGGGGAACAGTGGCGGGAGATGGACTTGCCTGGGTCACATAAGGGCTGGAAGACTTGGAAGAAAGGGGCTTAGGATTTTGCTCCAACATGGGAAATCACTGGAGGGTTCTGTGCAGAGGAGTGGCGTGATCTTTCATCTAAGGAAGACGGTTCTGTTGGGGCGCCTGGGTGGCTCGGTTCGTTAGGCGTCTGACTCTTGATTTTGGCTCGGGTCATGATCTCGGAGTTCGTGGTGTCACAGGAGGGTGGGAGACGCCCTGGTCCCCGTCTCACCGAGTCGAAGAATGAATCTCACGGACAACGGACTGAGCAAATCGATAGAGGTTATTGAGCTAAAGTCACGAAGCTCTCAGGAGTAAGGGGGTCCCGACTGGGTTGCCACCAAGGATTTTTGTCTTTGACTTTTTAGCGGGACCTTATCAGAAAGTTTGTGAGACTCCACTCCTGGCACTTAGCCTAGGCAGGTCTGGAACATGCTTAGCCTTTGATTTTTGTTTTTGTTCCAAAACTGCTTCAGCCTTCCACGTGTGGCTGTAGCCTGCCTCCCTGAGCACCCCTCACCCAGCCCTGTCTACTGTTAGCCCCTCCCCTGCTCAGTGGGGCTCTGCACTGACCCTGACCAGATGGGCCCTGCTTAGGATTCTTTCTCTTCCTCTCTTTCTACCCCTCCTCTCCCTCTCTCTGAAAACAAATTAACTTAAAAAAAAATCATCCTGTTGCTGTAGGGACATAGGGAGGTGAATTTAGAAGGTGTTATGGGGGAGTTGTGTCCCCCAAGATATGTTAAGTCCCAGCCACCAGCACCTGCCAGTGTAACCCTATTTGGAAGCAGGCTCTTTACAGATGATTGAATTAGGATAAGGTAGTCAGAGAGGGCCTTAGGTCAATATGGCTGGTGTCCTTGTAAGAAGAGGCAAGTCCCAGGATATGAGGACACTCACAGGAAGAATGCCATGCGACGACACGGGCAGACTGTAGTGATACCGCTGCCGGGCAAGGGACGCCCCGGACGATGGCACCGGGAGAAGCTACAGAGGGCAGGCCTCGATCGTAGACTCTGGCCTTCAGAACCATAAAACCATACATTTCTGCTGTTCTGTACCCTCCTCCCCGGGTGGAGGGGGCAATTTGGCACGGAGCCCCGAGGCACCAACACGGACTGCCACTGCCATCGCCTAGCCACGACCGCGCTCCAAGTAGAGAGTGCTGGCAGGCAAATTCTGGATCCATTTCTTTTTTTTTTCTTTTATTTATTTCTAGGAGAGAGAGAGAGACGGCGTGAGCAGGGGAGGGTCAGAGAGAGAGGGAGTCACAGACTGAAACAGGCTCCAGGCTCTGAGCTGGCAGTCAGCACAGAGCCCGACGCGGGGCTCGAACCCACGAACCGCGAGATCATGACCCAAGCGAAAGTCGGACGCTTAACCGACTAAGCCACCCAGGCGCCCCTGTTTTTTTTTTTTTTTTTTTTTAATGTTTTTATTTATTTCTGAGAGAGACACAGCGTGAGCAGGGGAGGGTCGGAGAGAGAGGGAGACACAGAATCTGAAGCAGGCTCTGGGCTAACTGTCAGCAGAGACCCCGACGCGGGGCTCGAACCCACGAACCGTGAGATCATGACCTGAACTGAAGTCGGACGCTTAACCGGCTGAGCCCCCCAGGCGCCCCTCCACCTGCTTTCTACGAGCGAAGTGTTCGCAACGACTCGCTTCCTATAACGCCCCCGGCCCAAAACTGGAGCTACAGAAACAACCCTCACTCCGCATCCCTAAGACTCGCTGATGCCCCTAATCGGCTTCCCAGCGAAAGTCCAGGCGTCCAGAACCGGGGCCCTGCTGGGTTGGGCACTGAGCTTGTCAATCAAGGGCGACCAACTCTGACTGGTGGAGGCCAGCCTGTGGGCGGGGCGAGGCCTCAAGGAGAGCCCGGCTCGGGGACGGCGCGCGGGCGGCCGTGTTTCCGGCGGCGACGCGGGGCCGGCCGCGCGCCCGGAAGTCCGCCCATGGCCGTGGGCCGCGTCTGGGTGGCTGCCCGGGTCGGCCGGGGAGGTAAGGTCGCTCTCGGCCTTGCGGGCATGGCCGCTCGGACGGGGGCCGGGGCTGTGGTCGCCGGCGCGGCCGTGGTCGCGCTGCTGTCGGCCGCGCTCGCGCTCTACGGGCCGCCGCTGGACGCAGGTACCCGGCCGCGGGCGCTCGTCCGGACGGGGGCGCCGCCGGAGGCCGGGGCGCGGGGGGCGCGGGGGGCCGGGCCGGGGACCGGTAGCGCCGGCAGCGCGCGGCGAGGGGACGGAGCGGGCCCTGGGGCGCCGCGCGCGGCCCCGCCTCGCGTGCGGGGTTCACCGAGTGACCCCGAGGCCCCCGCCCCGGCCTGGGCTGTTAAGTAGGACGGACGGTGGAGAAAGGATTCGGGCGTGTGAGGCCCCAGTCGGAGCCCCGAACGCCTCTGCCCTGTGGGTGTTTACGTCCATGCGCGTTGTGTGTGTTCGTGTAGAACGCAGGGATACGTTTGGAGCCGTTCAGGAGCTGGTGTGTTGTGCTGGCCCGTTTCCCACACCGCGGCGCGCACACGTGTTCATCCACCTGTGTGTGGGAGAGGCCGAGGAACGAAGAGAAGTGCGCCAGCCGCGGCCGCAGCCCGCAAGGAGCCGAAGTGGCAAGCTTCACTTTGGCTCTAACAGCCCTTAGACAGGTTTCACCGTGTATGTAGGTGTAGTTGGGCCTGGCCCAGAATAACTGAGGGAGTTGCGCTTTTTGTTTTTCTGCAGGATCGTTCCAGATGCTTTTTTTTTTTTTTTGCTAATTGAAGTCGAGTTGGCGCGCGGCCTTCCATTAGTTTCAGGTGCCAGAGGCTTTGAGACGCAGAGAGGGGTCAGGCGCAGCAGCAGCAGAGGGGCCTCTGGTCACAGTTTATGTTCAGAGAGTTTTTAATTTTTTAAAAATGTTTTATTTATTTCTGAGGGAGAAAGAGAGAAACAGCGTGAGCAGGGGAGGGTCAGGGAGAGAGGGAGTCACAGGATCCGAAGCAGCTCCAGGCTCTGAGCTGTCAGCACAGAGTCGGATGCGGGGCTCCAACCCGTGAACTGTGAGATCGTGTCCTGAGCCGAAGTCGGACCTCAACCAACTGAGCCTCCCAGGCGCCCCTGTTCAGAGACCTTTTATTGCTGCCCTTTCCCGTAAGTGTGTACCCTGTGATGAGCTAGTATTTCTCTTGGAGTTTGAAGTTCTTTACTAAGCCAATCAGAACCTTTACCGAAACACGGGTGGAGTTCTGGAGCGCTGAGCGCCCGCCTTAGCCTGTGGTCGGGAGTGCCGACAGGTGCAAGTGCCCCAGGTTAGCGCGGTTCCCGTTAGCGTAAGGCACCGCGGGCACTAGAGGCGGTATCAGGAGGGTGGGTGGTGGAAAGACGGTCCAGAAATCCGCCCGGGCTCACGAGATGCATTCAGGTCTCCAGACTGCCTCGGCCACTGCCTTATAACAAACAAAAATCGGGCAGGTTTGACCGGTTCTTCCAGACTCGGAATTGTTGTGAAGACCAGGTGACTTAATTGGATAAATTTGAAATCGCCTGTTGTCAAGGCCTTTTTATCCTGCAGAACGCGGGGGTTTCTGTTGAAGTGTTTCTGTGGACGAGCCCACACGGGGTGTGCGGAAAGCCAGCGGAAACCGACGGCTGCCAAGTGTAGCGGGAGCTGGCGCGGCTCACTGGTCCCCGCAGATGCTCCGAGGAGCAGTTGGATGGTCTTCTGGGTGGTATGGTGACTGTTTGGTTAAAGAGAAGTGATTTGCCTTTAAACGGCAGCACTTTGGGGCAGCGGTGTCCCTGGTCTGGCTTACCCGTCACCCAGGCGTCCTGGCGGGCCTGTGTCCCCGCGCTCCAGTTCCCTGGTCTGTAAGAGGACAGACTGGCTTCTAATGAGACGAAACCAAGATGCTTTTAATCCACCCAGCGTTAACGGAGTGTCTGCTCGGTGCCGGACTCCAGGTGGTTGGATCCGTAGGTGGGGCCGAGTGTGCTCTGTGTTAGCAGAGAGAGGCCGTGGGGTGGCCGTAGGGGTACTTTGTGTGCAGCCAAGTCCTAGTATACAGACGGTCCCCCATAAACCCACAACCTTGTAGCGAACCCAGAACACTCCTTGAGTGACTGTTAAGTTTGGGTTCTGCTTTTACGAGTTCTAGACTTTAAAAAGCAACCATAGGGGCGCCTGGGGGGCTTAGTCGGATAAGGGTCCAACTTCCGGCTCAGGTCATGATCTCTCAATTTGGGGGTTCGAGGCCCATGTCAGGCTGTGTGCTGATAGCTCAGAGCTTGGAGCCTGTTTCAGATTCTGTGTCACCCTCTCTCTCTGACCCTCCCCTGCTTGTGCTCTGTCTCTCTCTCCTTCAAAATAAATGATATTAAAAACCTTAAAAAACAACTGTATTTCTTGATGTGGGAATTTAAGGAGTGGCCGTTCTCTGATACCTGTGTGGCCCAGTCCTGATGTTTCGCTTAATGTGCTGACGTTTGGAATGAAAGCACAGCACGCGTTCTTGTGATGCGTGGACGGCTCTCGAGCAGTCAGTGATTTGTTACCACATCTGACTGAGGGCTCAGGCTCCCTTCATGCAGCTGACCTGGCAGTGCCTTGAGGAGACCGCCTGCAGCCCATGGATGTGGGGTGCGGGCAGCCTGCGCCCCGTGGACACGCCCCCTGTGGACACACCCCCCGGACTTCAGAATCATGAGGGGGCGGTGCATCGGGCTGGGACCATCCCTGAGCAAGCCCACTTGTGCCTCTTCTTGGCCACAGGTTTACAGTGATTAAGTTTTGAACTTTAGCTTGTGTTGGTTTGCAAGAAAGTGAAGAGTATGGGGTTGACAGGTCAGAATCATCTTATATTTAAAATGCCACTTTGAACCCAATGTAAGATGTCTTCTCTATCTAGAATCCCATTATTAGATTGTTTATGTCTTATTTTTTTAAAGTTCATTTTGAGAGAGAGAATCCTAAGCAGGCTCTGCCCTATCGGCGTGTCAGTTGGAACTCACAAACCATGAGATCATGACCTGAGCTGAAATCAAGGGTGGAACCCTTAACCTGCTGTACCACCCAGGTGCCCCCCCTTTCTAGATTATTTAATTTATGTCCAACCGATTGCCAGAAACGTGACTGGCAAATTGGGAGTGATGTGAATCTCAGACTTGAATGTGACCCTGGAAGGTAACAAGTTGCAAGTTGCTTTTCCAGTTTGAGAGAAGAGACTTAAAGGAAGATTCAAAAGGAATGTGTGTCCTTTATTAAGTAGGAATGCATTCAAAACACTTTTTTTTAATTTTTTTAACATTTTTTATTTATTTCTGAGAGAGAGAGAGACAGCGTGAGCAGGGGAGGGTCAGAGAGAGAGGGAGACACAGAATCCGAAACAGGCTCCAGGCTCTGAGCTGTCAGCACAGAGCCCGTCGCGGAGCCTGAACCCACAAACCGCGAGATCGTGACCTGAGCTGAAGTCGGCTACCCAACCAACTGAGCCACCCAGGCGTCCCTCAAAACGCTTTCTGAAAGATTTGCTAGACTTCCAAAATGATACATTTCAGAAACGAATTTGGTCACATACAGCTTGTGTTTTGCATTGTAATTTCTAAACCCCATTTGCTTATAGAAGTAAAATAATGAGGGCACCTGGGTGGCTCAGTCGGTTGAGTGTCCGACCTCAGCTCCGGTCATGATCTCGTGGTCAGTGAGTTCGAGCCCCACGTCAGGCTCTGTGCTGACAGCTCAGAGTCTGGAGCCTGCTTTGGATTCTATTTCCCTCTCTCTCTGCCCCTCGCCCACTCAAGTTCTGTTCTATCTTTCTCTCAAAAATGAATAAATATTAAAAAATTAAAAATAAGAAACCTTTGGATAAAAATCTGGCGTTCGTATTAAGTCAGCTTTGGGAGGTGTTTTGGTTAATAGGCTATCTTGTGTCCATCTTTTATGTGTGCCAATGAATACTTACTTTCCTAAGTAATTTTGTTTCCCTGTTTTTCAGTTTTAGAAAGAGCGTTCTCATTGCCTAAAGCACACTCGATAAAGGAGATGGAGAGCACCCTTCAGCTGGTGAGGAGCATCGTCCCTCCTCTCACCGCCCAGAAGCACAAAGGCCAGGACGGAAGGATAGGCGTGGTCGGCGGCTGCCAGGAGTGAGTGACTCCGGCTGTGTCAGCGGGTGAACAGCCCCCGTCACCTGGCCCTCCGCCTGCCCAGCAGTTGGACCCCAGTCAGCGTCTCTAAATGTAGTCCGGTGTTCTGACGCTCGGTGTTTTTCAGCGACGAGCTTCTTGACCGAATAGGAGAAAACAGCGAGGGGCGCTGAGTGCACGGTCCGCCGGGGGGTAGCCCGATTTTGCCTGTGGTGGAGGCTCGTAGTGTTTTTTCTGACCTTACACTTGTCTGTGTTGACAGCTCCTATACACAGGTGTTACTTTGTAATCCAGATAAAAACAGCACAGGTTTGGTTTACTTTGTCAGGTTGAAGATATTCTTTTTTTTTTTTTTTAAATGTTTTTATTTATTTCTAGGAGAGAGAGAGAGACAGCGTGAGCAGGGGAGGGTCAGAGAGAGAGGGAGTCACAGAGGGAAACAGGCTCCAGGCTCTGAGCTGGCAGTCAGCACAGAGCCCGACGCGGGGCTCGAACCCACAAACCGCGAGATCATGACCTAAGCGAAAGTCGGATGCTTAACCAACTAAGCCACCCAGGCGCCCCCAGGTTGAAGATATTCTTGGGAGTCATTAATGAAATTAGATCCTACCCTTTTCTCATGGCTTGTTCTCTCTTCTGGTTTTATATATTACTGCTGAGTTGTTTGACGCATAACATTTTATAATTTGTCCTTGTTTATAAATGGTATCTATTGCCATGAACTTAATTTTTTTTTGTTTATTTATTTTTAAGAGAGAGGGCATGGGGGCAGGTGGAGTGGGGGGTGAGACACAGAATTGGAAGCAGGCTCCAGGCTCTGAGCTGTCAGCACGGAGCCCGATGCGGGGCTTGAACCCACGAACCATGAGATCATGACCTGAGCCAAAGTCAGATGCTTAACCAACTGAGCCCCCAGGCGCTCCTGTTATACTTTCAAATGTAGCCAGTGGTTGCCTCTTTACCTACTGTGATGAATTAAAAACGCCGCTGGGGAGAGTGAACACTGGATTTCAGAATTCCTAGGGAGCCCTTACTGCTGAGTGTCACTTAGGCAGCAGTGCATCTGCAGCGTACACCTTCCTGCCTGGCCTGGAGGGCTGCAGTCAGGGTAGGGGCACTGGGCCTCTCCTGGCATCTTTGTTGTGCGGCATGTGCAGGGGAGGTGCTTGCACAGCCGCGGTGCCATGGCAGCGGGGCTGACTCTCCCTGGTGATAGCTCATGTGACCACCTTGTCCTCTGGCTTCTACTTGGCCCCTTCCGAGTTCACCTTAATCTGTAAGGAATTAACTTACTCTTGCTTGGACATTTGTAGGGTTTGTCAGAATTCTGCAGCTTCCTGGGGTGTGTCTGAGTGTGTCCTGTTTTCAGTAATCTGCTGAGTGCTCTATGTAGACACGGTCCCTTTGGATGGGGGAAGTTTGCGTCTTGTCCCTGGCTCTCATCTCTTGGCTGGTTTTCTTCCTGCTGCCGCGTGGACCCTGGCTCACCAGCTCGTAGTTGCCTTTCTCCCTTTAGTCCCCCGGTTAGAGGACGGCCCTCCTCCCGCTGCTGGGACGGGGCCTCTGCCAGGCCCTTGGGTCCGTGCCCCCTGAGAGAGTTGAGGTTGGGGTTTTATTCCTCCGATCCCCTCCATCTCCGGCTTGGTGTGTCGAGACGTCTGCACGGGAAGAATTGGTCATCAGTTGTTCTCTGCCGATAAGCCTGGTCGTGCAGCGTGCTGGGGGTCATTATCTAATTTAACGTAAGTCTCTTCGCTTTAGGAACTAGCCTCTAAAATAGGGTCCTCTGTATTCTGGTTAGAAAAGGACTGTCTGCTTGTTACAAAGATTCAGACACTGCAGAAGTATGCGAAGTGAAAGCCTTGTAACCCCCCTCCCACCCTGATAACACAGCCTGGACACATTATTAGGCTTCCAGCCTTTCTGTGCATATACTTATTTCTTACAAAATTGGGACCATGTTGTAACTGGTTTGGGACTGTCTCGGCGTATCAGTAGCCACGTTGTGGTTGGATCTGCCCCTGTGGTTCTTATTGTGATCACAAGGTCATAGCAGCAACTGTCAGGAAAGGTGTGTGACGAGACCTGGAAATGACATGCATGCCGGGGGCCACACGACGAGGTTGCATGGAGAGCGTGTAGGCTTAAGGTTCTATTTTACTGGGGTGTAGAGAGGGGTTTGGGGTTTGGAAAACTCTTTATTGGTAAATGTATGTATTGAGAGAGAGAGAGTGAGAGCAAGAGAGCAGGGGAGGGGCAGAGGGAGGGAGGGGAGAGAGGATCCCAAGCAGGCCCTGTGCGGTCAGCACAGAGCCTGACGTGGACCTCGATCTCATGAACAGTGGGATCATGACTGAGCCGAAATCCAGAGCTGGACCGCCCGGCGCCCTCTTATTGGTGAATTTAGTGTGTAGGAATTTCAGTCGCAGGAAGAGAAGACCGGTGGCCAGTGGTCAGTTACGGAAATCAGCCTAGGTCTTTAAAACCAAGGAGCCTCCAGGGGGCGCCCTGGCCTGGCTCTGTCTGGGCGGTGGGGGAGAGAGCTGCCTCTGAGGCGGGTGCCTTTGCCATCAGAGCTTCTATCAGAAACTCCCCTCACGCTTGCATTCTACACACACTGTTTGGGGCGCGGCCTTTCCCCGCCTGTCACGCACGGGCATCAGTCCCTCCCGGTGGTTCCTGGACACTGGTTCTGGGTCGGGGGCGTGTGGTGGTGATCGCCCCGAGGGGCCACGGCGCGTCCAGGCCGCCCTCGGGGCCGCAAGTGCTGACCTCTGGTCTCTTTTCCAGCTAAACGGCGTGGCTGCGGTGCCCGTGTACGTTTTTCTGCCTGCGTTGTTTCCAAGGGATCAGTTCCTGGAGTTTTTCCTGCAGCAGACACCCCGATGTTGTTACGTGTTGCTAGTCGTGTGTGCATCCCCGCGGTCATACCCGTGTGCGCGTCCACCAGCAGGCCTCCCCCCCCCGCCCCCCCCGGTCCCTGGGCAGCCTCCGCTGGGCACGTAGGCAGGCTGGCTTTCCTGGTTTTAGTGCATCCTTTGCTGGGCTCGTGTCCATGTTGTGGGGGAGCAGGGAGAGTGCGCATGGCCTGTCCTGCCTTGTGTCCCGACCCCTTGGCGGCCCGCTCCGGGGGAGTGTCCCGTGCAGACAGTATTCAGTCTTCGTACCAATTTCCCTCACTGCTTGGAATTGACGTAAAGGTTACACTAGTCTGATGACAAGTTCAAGAATTTTCCTTTCTAGGGGTGCCTGGGGGTCTCAGTCGGTTAAGCGTCCAGCTCTTGATTTTGGCCCAGGTCATGATCCCGTGGTTATGCGGTCGGTCCCCACGTCTGGCTCTGTGCTGAGTGTGGAGCCTGCTTACGATAACCCCCCTCCTTCCTCTCCGCCCCTCGCCCTTACACAAATAGGCTCTCCCCGCCCCCGACCCCCCAATAAAGAATTTTCCTTTCTATGCTTGATGCAGCCTTAAGAGTAGTTCCAGGCATTCTGGTAGGACGGGGTGTGAGTCTCAGCACCTGCGTGCGCGCTCCTGCCCCCGGGGGCTCCTGGCGGGCCCTGCAGGGGTCCCGGGCCGCCTCCAGCCTCAGTGTGAGCACCGTGCAGCAGAGCGGGGCCTGATGTGCACAAAGGTCTCGTGTGACAGTGACTTGTGTGGCCGTGGGCCGTGTTGCTGGTGGTCAGTGAACATTTCTGAGCACCTGCGAGGTGCAGGGTCCTGGGCCGAGGGACTCACGTCTTGGTGTCCTGCTGCTAAAGTGGCTCTGCCGCCCCCTTCCCAGAAGGTTCTGACTGCCTGTGTCTTCCTTCTTAGGTACACCGGAGCCCCCTACTTCGCCGCCGTCTCCGCTCTCAAAGTGGTAGGTCTGTTCGCAGCTTCTCTATCTAGTGATGAGCTTGTCTTTGTGTTTTAAAGTTTATTTTTGAGAGAAAGAAGAGATGGGGAGGGCAGAGAGGGAGAGAAGCCCAAGCAGGCTCCGCACTGTCCGCACAGGGTCCGATTCGGGGCTCTGTCCCTCAGACTGTGAGATCATGGCCGGAGCCAAAACCAAGAGTCAAGCACTTAACTGACTGAGCCCCCCAGGTGCCCCAACTGAGCCCCCCAGGTGCCCTGAGAAGCACCTTGAAATCTATCCTGACCTTGTACTGGGACAAAAGACTGGAGATTTTAGCTGAAGTTACGTGAGGACCGCACTCACCAGTGCCATTGGGGACGCCGCCTCCGTCCTGCCATGAGCAGCTGCCGTCTTTCTGCCTCGTCCCGCAGCCCCACCGGCACCGTGAGCGTGAACGTGCCCCCTGCGGCCCTCGGGGTGACACGGCTGAGCTGGTCTGGTTGACCTGCCTCTTGGGGGAGCAAAACTGCTTTCTCTCCAGACCTTTCCATAGGGTCCGTCCTGCAGGGAGCTGCCTTGCGTGGTGAGAGGCCCTAGGCTCGTGCGGACACCACTTCTGCGTCCGCGCGGTGGGCCGTGCTTTGAGCCAGTCCCTATGCTCGTGTCCTAGGGCGCAGATCTGTCGCACGTGTTCTGCACCCGGGAGGCTGCGCCTGTGATCAAGTCATACAGCCCGGAGCTGATCGTTCACCCTGTTCTGTGAGTGGGGTCGTGCAGGGGGCTGGCGGCCTTCTGGGGAGGGGCGGGGGGTGCTGCAGGCGCCTCCGCCCGGCTACTGCTGTGCTGGTGATGGGAGGCGCTGTCACGAGAAGGGAGATGGCGGGGGTACGTAAGGTCCGAAGCTCTGCAGCCATCTGTGTGCCTCAGGACGAGATCCAGGCCACCAGGGTGTGGTGCCCAGTGGCCTTCAGAAGGGGCTGAGGCTTCCCGGGATGGGCGGGGCCTTGCCCGAGGCCACACCCCTGCAGCGGGAAGGGGGCCGCTCCCTCATTCCGCAGAGGCTTCCCACCCAGATGGCGGACAGCTTCTGGGACAGCTTCTGGGACAGCTTCTGGACCCAGCAGACAAAGCACCTGCTCCCTTGCAGCTTCCTTCCTTCCTTGCTGTTCAGAACCGTGCCTGCTGATCACGTGTGGCTACTGAGCACTTGAATGTGGCCAGTGGGACTCAGATGCTGAGATTTTACTTTAATCACACTTAAATCCCCACCTGGGGCTGTGTGTCCTGCTGGGCAGCACAGGCCTGGAGACGAACCAGGAGGAGCGGGCGTGTCAGGGCGGCAGAGACCTCGCGGAGAACCCGAGCAGGGCAGGGGGCAGAGACACCGTGTGTCACGTGGGGTGCACGCACGTGGCCCCTGCTCAGTTTTCCGTGGGGTGACCGAGGGCAGGGGCCCAGAGAGTGGCGCTCAGGAAGGGCCTGCAGCCCCAGGGCAGGGCCGACGCAGCAGCGCGGGCCGCGGGGTGTCGGGGAGCATAGGGGCTCCAAGCCCAGCAGGTCGTGGGGGCCATCATGAGGGTTTGGCTTTCATGTAAGCAGAGGGGCTGCTGAGCGGGGGAGCGGCCGCATCCAGTGAGCATTGTAAATGGCTTATCTGGCCGCTGCGTTGGCAGTGAGCTTCCGGGCCCGGGGTAGAAGCAGGGTTTGCAGGGGGCCCGGGGAGAGTAAGTGAAGGGCACAGATGGAAGAAGGGGCAGATTCTCGGCACGTGTGGACGTCAGCCGGGGCCTGCTGACAGGTGGGGTGCAGGGCGGGAGGCGAAGAGGAGCGTCGTGGAGGCCGCCCTGGCTTCAGTCTAAGCTGGTTGTCAGTTAACAAGGGGGGTGCGTGGGGGGCGGGTTGGGTGTGTTCTCAGCTGCCTGTCAGACATCGAGTGTGGTGCTCGATGGGACGAGACGGGGGTGGTCAGGGAAGGTGTAAATCGGGGTTGTTACCGTGGGGGAGACGGCATGAGGAGTGCGTGTCAGCAGGGACGGCCTGGCACGCTGGGAGCAGGGGTGGGGGTGCTGCACAGCCGCAGTCTCCCAAGTGCCCGCGTCCCTGCAGTCAGTCAGTCACACAGAGACTAAGCACGGCCGCTTGGCTGTCACCGTGGGGTTGTCCAGGGCAGAGCCTTCCACATGGGTTCGAAGAGTCCAAGGAGCGGTGATGAGCGGGAAGAAATGACGAACCCCCGCCCAGCGCCAGGCCTTGTGCTGCCCAAGGGCGCTCCCCCATTGTGCCGGGCACCCTGGAGGGCAGAGGCGGGCGTGAGGGGCCTGCTGTCTTCCCTGGCTGGTTGTAGACTTTGAGAGCTCGGCTCCCACACTCCGCCGTCCCAGGGAGGAGCAGGTGGGGTCGCCGCACGGGCCTCTCCCGGAGGAGGAGCTTTCGGGAACAGGAGGGATGCGCAGTGTCACCCGGAAGGTAACCCGTGCTTGCAGGTGAGTAAGCGTCCTGCCCTTTCCCTTGTGCAGCGACAGCCCCAGCGCCGTGCAGGACGTGGAGAGGTGGCTGCCCCGGCTGCACGCCCTGGTTGTGGGACCCGGCCTGGGTAGAGACGACCTGCTTCTCGAAAACGTGAAGGTAACAGACGATTACCCAACATCCGTGTTCTCGTGGACCCAACAGAGTGCTTTCCTTGAGCGTCTTTTTAGTGTTCTGGGGCCTCTTGATGGCAGAATGAAGAGGGTTGGTGCAGGGGGGAGGTGTGGGGGACAGCAGACAGAGAGGGGAGCAGAGCCAGCCCCGCGGATGCGCCTCCTGGCCTTGCGGCGCCAGGTTTTTACCCTGCAGCCGGGGAGTCACTGGGATTCCCACATGTGGGCGTCTCATTCCACTCTGGAATGAGAAGTGGTGACACACGCCTGCAGGGGAGGGGGAGGGCACCACTCGTCTTCCAGGGCCCAGAGTGCAGGGCTGAGAGCGGGCCGCCTAACGAGCCAGCTCCTGGGCGTTGGGGACAGATAACCTGACAGCCAGGCCTGCACAGTCGGGCAGTAGCTCCAGGTCACAGCCTGCGAACGAGGGGCCTTGGGGTGCTCCTGGCCCAGAGCCGCCTGCGTGGCACGGGGCACATGGCCTGCCAGGTGGCCTCCTCTGGTCCTGGCGCCCTGACCACTTGCTGAAAAGTACGAGCTAATCGTAGCTGAGGAGCGCCAGGCCCCAGCGCCAGCGAGGGGGAGACGGGAGGGGCGTCCCCGTGCAACACAGCGGGTCTGCAGTGCACTCTTGTCCGAGGTAGTGGCTGTCCACACGGCATGGGGGGGCAGGGACAGCCCCTCAGATGCATGCTTCGTCTTCAGGAAGAGGCACGTGGCTTCCTGCCAGAATGGGGTCCGGGTGTTGGGTGCCCTGATGACCGTCAGGATGATGGGATTCTCCACCTTCCGTGACCCGCCAGTTAGCCTCTGGCCCCGTGACAGAGTGGCGCTCGCTGTGGGCTCTGGTCCCTTCCATCCTCCCCCCCTCCCCCCTTCTCCCCCCTCCCTCCTCCTCCCCCTCCTCCTCCCCCCTCCTCCCCCCTCCATCCTCCTCCCCCTCCCCCCATGCTGCTTGTCTGGATCATCAAATCATGGTGACGTTTCTTGCTCAGGAGCATGGAGACCCGCCCCCCGTGCTGTTGGTGTGGCTTCGACCTCCCTGTGGAGCAGCCTCAGAATTCAGGCTGCTGCTCCCTCGGTACAGCTGTGTGGGCAGGTGTGGTGTGGCCACGCTGTGGTTGGAGCATGTGTGTCCCCCAGGCTCACATGTTGGAATCCTGGCCCCGCGAGGTGAGGGGTCAGTAGCGGTGGTCTGTGGCTCTGCCCGTTATGGGCCTTTCCTAGTCGCGCAGGGTTCCGCTACGTGGTGTTTGTGACCAGCTGTGTTCACGTGGCCTCTCAGGGTTCATCCGCGGGCGGGCGGGCCGGGGGCCCACCCCCCGATCCCTGCTGTTTGACGTTTGCTTGTGTGGACGGACCGCACGTGCTTTATCCCTCCATCTGTCACTTGACGGACGACCGGGTGGCTCCCGCTCCAGCTGTCACCAGTACCGCCACCACGAGCCTTCGTCACAGGTTTGTGATCAGTTTGTTGACGGTTTGAGGAGCTCCTGCGTGCTGCACACGTTCTGTTCTTCTGCAGCGCGCGGTTTTAGTTCTGATCCAGTCCTGCCTTTTAAGAGCTTAATTGTTTTCTAGCGCTGACGTTTGGGTCTGCTGCTGTACGGAGCCGGGTGCACCGTGTCCCTCCGCACGCGCACGTTCAGCTCCAGCCCCACCGGCCCCGAGTGAGCTGTCTGGGCGTCCTGCTGGCAGTCAGCGGGCGTGAGGGCTCCCCTCCGGGCTCTGCGTTCTGTTCATCGGTGTCACAGCTGTCCTCGGGCCTGTGCCCCCCGGTCCTGACGGGGGTGCCTGTGTGACCGGTTTTGAAATTGGAAAGTGTCATCTCTTTTTTTTAATGCTAATTTTTGAGAGAGTGTGAGCAGGGGAGGGGCTGAGAGAGAGGGAGACACAGAATCCGAAGCAGCTCCAGGCTCTGAGTTGTCAGCACAGAGCTGGAGGTGGGACTTGAACCCACAAACTGTGAGATCATGACCTTAGCCTAAGTTGGACGCTCAACCGACTTGAGTCCCCCAGGCGCCCCCTCCAGCTTTGTTCATTTCCGGAGTAGTTGGCCGTCCGGGGCCCCTGCACTCTCACAGTGGCGGGCTGCAGAAGGCCGGCCGGCGGGGACTGCGAAGGACCTACAGGTCAGCTGGGGGGCGCTGCCGTCATAACAGCATGAAGTCTTCCCGTTCGTGGGCTGGTTTTGAACCAGAGTGTTCTGGACCTAGAACGGAGGCCCCTGACTAGCTGTCTGCACTGGTGCTTATTTAATGCTCAGTCCCGGAGGCCTCCTCCTGACAGGGTGTATGTACGCTCCTTGTGATTTTGAATGGCTGCGTCACCGTGTGCCACATTTATCTAGTTCATTTAGGCTGTTTGTAGTGTTTTCCTCTGCCCGTAGTGACGTCCTGTGTGTCCGTTCCTTCTGGGCGCCTCCTGGATACACGCTGCAAGGTGTGCTTCTGGCTGGTCCCTCTGCTGGAGCCTGCCCTGGCCAGGACTCCCCTCTGGGGCCTTCGTCCCTTCTCCCCTGCGCCCCGGCCCCCAGGGAGCGCTCTGGCGCCCCCTGCTGGTTTGTTTGCACTGCATCTTTCTACTGGACACGGGGCTGCTCAGCCTCCTCTGACCTGTGTGGGGCTTGTCCACTGCTGTTGCTCTGCCCTGTGGGTAGAGCACTGGGGGTTCACGGACAGGAGTGTGGTCGTGTCATCAGCTGGTCTCTCTTGGTGCTGCGGCCACCCCTGTGTACCATGCCCGGGGCCCTGACCGCCTGGCATCCCCACTGTGCCTGGGGCCCTGACCCCCTGCTGTCCCCTCTG
This sequence comes from Proteles cristata cristata, assembly GCA_017311185.1. Classification (NCBI taxonomy): domain Eukaryota; kingdom Metazoa; phylum Chordata; class Mammalia; order Carnivora; family Hyaenidae; genus Proteles; species Proteles cristata. The sequence goes on along the minus strand of JAESUZ010005606.1, from coordinate 809,193 downwards.
TGCCCAGGGCCCTGACCCCCGCTGTGGCTGCCTGTGTGCTGTGCACCCTCCTGGCAGGGAGGTCAGAGGAGACAGGCCACGTGCCTGGGCATTTTGAGTCCTCTGTGTGCGGAAGCAGGGTCGTCCTTACGTGGGCAGCTGACGCGTGACTCTGGGCCCCAGGAGAGCCACGTGTCCGGTGATGTTACAGGACTCAGATGCCCGTCATGCTGACTGAGTTTTCCTGCGTGCTAATCCAGTGGACTTCGCTGCTCTGTGAGAACTGCAGTGGGAGAGCATGGAGTCGGAGGCCCCGCGTTGTGGCTGCAACCAGAGCGGGAAGGCGGCCTGAGCAAAGCTGAGTCTCTTCTAACGGGAAAGCCAGACTCCAAGCACGTGGAGTGTTTTGGTTGTTAGGGGAGGAAACACGGCTCCACGAGGCTCCTGTGCCCCGGCCCTCGTTTGAAGGGGCTTTTGGACCCTCTCCCATCGCTCAAAGCCGTGTCCCCAAGGTACACTGAGGCTGTAGGGCAGGGCAGCTCTTCCTCGTGGGGTCTTCCGTTTCATTTTCAGAATAACTTTGCAACAGTTCTCTATAAGTGTTTTAAATTATTTCTGCTTACCATGTATTTTGTTTTACTGTTTTTGTTTTGTTTTTTTTAACGGTTGCATTTCAGGTACGTGAAGGGCCTTGGACCGTCCAAAAGAATTTACTTGGAGGAAAGAGGAGTTTTAGGTTAAAATGCGTTGGACATAAGCAGTTGTCAGGTCAGGGCTAGGCTGTGTGTTTAAGGTTATCATCACCGCGGCTACTGTTTGTGATTCCCTGCTCCCTTGCCGAGAGCCGGGTAAATCTTCCCAGGCCACGTCTCGAGCCTCATACGGACTTCAGAGATAGTATTCAAGGCATCATCCTTACTTTATCGATCAGGACACTGGGTCTCAGGGAGGTAAAGTAACTTCAGAGCTGGGCCTTCAGGGAGGGTCTTTGGGCTCTGAGCCCGTGTACGCCACAGGACGCTTCCCGGAGGTCCAGGCATGTCACCTGGTGATGGCCTAGGCGCTCAGGACATAGCTGGACTGTTTTCTCTCGAAGCCGGAGTCAAACGCTTGGCTCACAGAGAGCAACACTTTTTATAAATCGGAGTCAGGGCCGTCATTAAGGCAGCTGTCACTTGTCCGGGATTTATCTTCTGGTTCCTCTGCTTTTCCTCTTGGGCCCACGAGGCATTGGAGTTGGCGCCATCGAGGCTCTGGACACCTGTATCCACTTGCTGAGGCGGCCACCACAGAGGCCACAGGCGGGGGGCTCGGACGGCAGACATTTGTGCCTCCCCCCACCCTGGAGGATGTCTGAGAGCAGGGGTCCGCAGGTCTGCCTTTTCCTGGGGTCCATGTCTCCTTGGCCTGTAGTCGGCTGGCAGCCTTGGCCTTCCGCGGTCTCGTCACGTCACACGGTCGTCTGTCTTGTGCTGCCTGCGTCCTCCTCTCCTCTCCCAAGGACACAGCGTCCTAGGGCGGCTCCTGTCCCATTGTTCTCTTAACGCTTTCTGCTTCTAGCCCTCTCCGCACGTGATCTCCTAAAGTACTGGTTCAGAGTAATAAGCTACCGTCTATGTGTTGATCGTGGATAGATATTTAGTAAAAACGTTGGAGACTTTGAGTATAACTTTGTCAGAGGGGAGATTCACTGCTGATTATTATCACTTATTTTATTTTTAAAGTTTATTTTGAGAAACAGAAAAGGCGCGCACGTGTGCATGTGTGAGCAGGGGAGGGGAAGAGAGAGGATCCCAAGCAGGCTCCTCACTGTTAGCACAGAGGGTGGGGCTCAGTCCCACCCTGGGATCGTGACCTGAGGAGGAATAGTTGGATGCTTAACCAACGGGGCCACCCAGGCGCCCCTGGTCACTTAATTGAAAACACAAAGTGTTTGGGAATCTGCGTAAAAACCAATGATTTGAGAACCGATGGGTGCTGCGGGAGAGTGGGAGACTCTGGCTTGGGGTCCCGCGGGCTGGCCCGGCCCTGCGCTGCGCACCTGCCTCCTGGGCTGCCCGTGGCCCTGACTCCTGGGTCTGTTCTGTTTACCGTTCACGCCCAGTCTCTGTCGGGGACCCGGTGGCGCAGCTCGTCACGGAGCCGCCTGCCTGGTGTTCCTGCTGTTCCGTGGAGTGTGAGGGCTTGTCGCTCAGCAGAGCTTCCTTTCTCGTAGGGCATTTTAGAAGCATCCAAGGCCAGGGACGTCCCCGTCGTCATCGACGCAGTGAGTGTGGCCTCTCCTGCCCTGCCCCTTCTCACGGCCGGGCCCTGAGGCTGTGCGGTGAATGCCCGGCCTTGTCCGCAGGACGGGCTGTGGCTCCTCGCTCGGCACCCGGCCCTCGTCCACGGCTACCGGAAGGCCGTTCTCACCCCCAACCACATGGAATTCCACAGACTCTGGGAAGCCGTGGTGAGTTTGCTGACCTCCCGGAAGATGGGGTGTGCGTGTGAGCCCCCCGAGACAGGGTGTGAGGTCCCCCCAGGTCCTGAGGAGGGTGGGGTGGTGCTGTGGCTGCCCCCACCCTTCCCTGCAGACGGCCAGCGGGTGGACGCATGTTCCCCACATGCTAACAGTGCCGTTCAGTCCTGCTGGGGCGGGTGCTCGGTGGGCCACCCCATCCCTGTCCCGTGAAACGTGGGTAATGACAGCATCGCCTTGGAGGGTCTGGGAGGATGCAGTGGCACGACGGTGTCAACCCACGAATTCGTCTACACTGAGCACCCTGTAAAGGTCGGCGTGTTGCATGTGGAGTTGTCACTTCTGTGAACCTCGCAAGGCCTGCCACGGGCAGTGTCCCTTATCTGATGGGGAGGGCAGTGTCTGTGCCGCCCGGGCCGCTGTCCCTGGGCGCTGACGGCCCTGTCTGTGCCGTCCCCCCTGCAGCTGAGGGACCCCGTGGACGGCAGTGACCATCGGGAGGCGGTACGGAGACTCAGCCAGGCCCTGGGGAACGTGACCGTGGTCCAGAAAGGGGAGCGGGACGTGATCTCTGATGGCGAGCACGGTGGGTAGCTGTGGGCCTCACGCGTGTCGGCCCCTGGAAGCCCAGTCCCCGCAGCACGTGTGGCCCCGTGTGCCCCACAGAGGGGCTTCCTGATGAGCTTGATTTTACTCCTGTTTTGCAAAGGGGACGGAGCACACCGCGTGCACCCTCCACGACGCCGGGTGTGGTGGGGCGTGGGCTCTCCGCCGCCCTGTTCCAGCCCCCACCCCCCACCCCGAGTTGAACCCCCTGCGCAGCTCAGGTGGCTTCAGGCCGGCCTGGCTTCCCTCTCCCACAAAACCCGCGCCTCCTGGGGGAGGGGGGCAGGGGGAGGCCGGGCGGGCGGCTGGCCCAGGTCACGCCCCGGCCTGCTGGCTCTGACGGCCGTCCCCCCCGCCGCGCAGTGCTCGAGTGCGCCCACGAGGGCAGCGGCCGCAGGTGTGGCGGCCAGGGGGACCTGCTGGCGGGCGCGCTGGGCGTCCTGCTGCACTGGGCGCTGCTCGCCGGGCCCGAGAAGACGAACGGGTACGTGACCTCCTCGTCCGCCTCGGGAGTTTCCGGCTGTGGGATAAGTGGCTGCTTGGACCATTGCAGGGGAAAGCTCGGTGTCACATAGGGGTGACCCTGGGGCGGGGGGGCGGGTCCCAGGACGGTCCCCCGGCAGCCCCTGCCCCTTGCGAGGTCGGGCCCGTGCCTCCGGGGCCCCAGGGGTTCTTGAAGCTCCCCAGTTAGTTCTCACGCGCAGCCAGGCTCGAGGCCCTGTTCTTGGGGTGCGTGTGTGTCCCCTGCAGCAAAAGCGTGAAACACGCAGGGCAGGGGGGGGCCGGCCATGCCCATGTCCTGAAAGACCCGTTTCCTGTAAGAGGCAGGACTGGGAGCCGCAGGCTGGGCTCACGTTCCCAGGCAGAGCTGCGAGTGAAGGCGGGTCCCCCCTCCCCAGGCCTCACCCTCTCCTCCACACGTGTCGTGGGACGCTGGGGGCCACACGGGCCGGGGTGGGATGTCCCAGGTCTGGAGGACCCCCCACCACCTGGGAAGCTACACGGGTCCCTCGGGGTGGTGGCACCGCTGAGGGGGCTGGGGACCCACACTCTCCAGTCTCTGGTCGTCTTCACAGCCTGGCATGGAGGGCGCTAGACCACGCTTCGTGGGGGGAAGCCACGGTCTCTCCTCCGGGGGGTGGGTTTGTGTCCTTGGTCGTAAAGCCCACTTCTACCTCAGGCCCGGCGGGCTGGAGCCTATTTGGGGGGCAGGGGACGCGGGAGGGAAGCGGAGCCTGTCTGATGGTCTCCCTCCAGGTCCAGCCCTCTGCTCCTGGCCGCCCTGGGGGCCTGCTCTCTCACCCGCCAGTGCGGCCACCAGGCCTTTGAGAAGCACGGCCGCTCCACCACCACCACCGACATGGTCACGGAGATCGGGCCCGCGTTCCGGAGACTCTTTGAAACCTGAGCCTGGGCCGTGGGAAGCAGGCAGCACCAGAGACGGGGACACTGCGTTTGTCGCCGGAGCCCCATCACATGTCCCCATCCTCGTGGTAGGAGAGCAGCATGAGCCACAGGTTGGTTTTTGGCCTAAATCCGTAGCTGGAGGTGTTAAGGGGACGCTGAACAGGATTCTGGAACTTTCTTGACTGCTCAGCAGGGACAGAGGGAAAGTGAAGAGATGCGCACAGTGCCGGCCGCTGACCGCTGTGGGGACTTGCTCTCCTCCCCACCTTTGGCCTGCTTCTGCGAGGAGCTCCCCATGTTACGTATCCCCTCATGGGGGTCCCATCGGTCCCCTCCAAATAGCTGCACAGTGACGAGCTGTGCTTTTCAGCCTTGAGGCCCACGGCGGTGTGGCCTTCATTGTCTCGCTCATGTTTGCTTTTTAAACGGTGATTTGGTTGAAACTGGGCAGAGATAAGCGGTGGTGGTTTGGGGCTGATTGGTTGAAGGATTTCAGAATAAACTGTGATCGGTTTCGGAGGCCACGACCCTGACCGCACGGGGCCCTCCTGCTCGGAGCTGGTGTGTCGTCCAGAATTGAGGTCTGGGAGACGCCTGCTCAGTTGCTGCTGGGCAGTGGCTTGTGCCCCGTGTGGTTCCTTCAAAGGTCTGTGGGCTCTGACTAGGGAAATACTGTGTGACCTCTGACCCCATGTGGCTCCTTCCTTTAAAACCACGTTTCTTAAAAACTGCTCCCCCTTGTTTCAGGTGTACCTTTGGAAACTTCTGTTTTTCCCTCTGGGGAATTCTGTCTAAATCCTGGTAACTATTAAAAGGCATATCTGATTTATTTCAACACAGGGTTTTGTATTCCTTTCTTACGTAGTCAGCAGCTGCCTTTCAGCTTTCCGGGGTGAGGACGCGCTCGGGACAGCGGGGAGATGAACAGCTAAAGGCCTGTCATCTCAGGTTTTCACGGGTGTCCTCCGACGTTAAAATGCGCTCAGCCTTTCCTTCCGCAGAGAACCAGCTGCAGCAGTCACAGGAGCGGGTTTCAGGTGTTTGCTCTGAACAAGTACAAGACCCCCTTGCTCAAAACCAAGGAGCAAATGGCTGTCAGAAAAATGTTCTTGTGCTTTTCCCCGAGAGCAGGCTGTCAACTCCAAGCATGTTCGGGTGGCCGAGTTCAGCGTCTGGCCGTCAGGGGACCGTGTGACTCCCTGGGGTCTGGTATCCTCGTAAGGCACGAGCTGGGTCACCGTAGGCAAGTCTACTTACGAACGGGTTTCGTTACCTGTGGAATGGACTCTGGTGCCTGTTGGGGTCAGGGACGTCAGGGACGAAGCGAAGGTAGCCATGGAGCCCCGCCAAGCCGTCCGGCACTGTGACCGGTGCGAGCTCACCTGCGGGCCCAGGAGATGCCAGCTCGCCAGTACGGGACCGCAGGGGGCCTGAGAGCGGGGGAGACGGACGGACAGATGGACAACAGGGAGACCACGCACTCAGCTGTGATGGCGTCCGCCACATCCCACGCTGCCGTCGGCGCTCTCATACCTGTGTCTTGCTTTCACGCTGGCATCTGGACTCTTCCAGAACCGGCCCCTGGTGCACAGCCCAAGTACGGCTGCTCACGGGCCACGAGGCTGGCACGTGGGAACCAGGTTCGAATAGGTTGAATGCAGCGTGAGGAGCCCACCGCCTGGGAACGCAGCAGTGACTGCGGGAGCTCCCGTGTTTCCTACGACGAGCACACTGCTTGTGTGACGGGAGGGGGTGTAGGGACGGGCCCTCACCTGTGGGGGAAGTGCCCCCCTCAGGGCCTCCCCCAGCTGCCTGGGGCTTGAGGTGCAGGCCACTCCGTCTGGCTGGAGTCCTGTGAGACCTGCGTCCTGAGGTCGGGGCCCCCGCCGTGTGCCCCTGCAGCACGGGGCCTCCCCCGAGGACCAGTGTGCTGAGGAGGTTTTAGGGGAAGCGCCGCGTCCTCGGCACCATAAAGCACGCGGTTTCAGGCACCCAGGATCACGGGGATTTACCATCACGTCCGCTGAACGGCCGTGATGGGGAACTTTAATGTAAAGCTTCCAGCCCGCAGAGCCGTGTGCGGGGGCCTCAGCTCCCCGGGCCGCGGTCTCCAGTCCGCTGACCCCGCAGCTCCCACGTGGATGTGCTGCTCCGGTCCTGCCGAGGGAGGTGGTGCGGGGTGAGGGGCGACACGGGGCTCCTGCGTCCGTCCCAGTCGCCGTGTCCCCTCCCCGGGTGCGTGTTCCCCTGGGCCCCTCCTCGTGTCACCAGGGCGGGGGGCTCTCCGCTCACGAGCAGCCCCGGCACAGCGGGGTCTCGCTCGGCATCCGCGTGCGCCCGCCTGGTTTGCGCGGGACCTTGGGCCGACCGCGGTGACTCACCTTAATGCTGATGCCGTGGGCGGCGAGGTCCTGGCGCAGAGCGTCGCACGCCTCCAGCAGGGGCCGCCGGGCCCCCCTGGTGGCCGCACCGCCGGCCAGCGCGAACTGCCGGACCTTGAGGCGGAAGCGGACCAGCTCCTCCAGCACGCTGTGCAGCGCCGCCCGGCCGCCGGCCCCGCAGGCGAGCTGCACCCAGGGGAGCGCGGTCAGCGGGGCCCGGCGGGGGTGTGCGGCCTCCCGGGCTGGGCCCCGTCCCGCACGGAGCTCCCGCTGCTGCCCGGAGCCGGGAAGCCCACGGCTCACCGACGATCGAACCCGGGCCGCTCCCCCTAACCAGACGCTCACAGCCGCATGGGCCTCCCACGCGGTTCACACACAGGCCAACACTCCCTGTCCCGCGGGGGGTTTCAGTTGTGGATCTGAAGCCGCCGGAAGTCGTCTCCCACCGACACGACTCGTCACGGGGGAGGGAGCCTAGCGGCTGGGTTTACAGGCGTGACGCACACCCTGCAGCTCGGGGTCCGGCTGCTCAGTCCTCCCCTGGCCTCACTTGCTTCCACAGTGCGCGTTTTCGGCCGCGGAAACGTGAGCCCCGGCGGGAGTCGGCGCCAGCCGCTGCGGGTGGGGAGGGGGCCGGGCAGGCCTCTTGCCCGGCAGCACAGTCTGGGAAGAGCGAGCGGCCCGAGCACACGCATGACCTTCGCGCCCGTCTGCGGCCCAGACCTGCCCCTCCTTCCCCGCTCACAGTCCCGAAGCCGTCGGGCGGGGCGGGGGCGGGGGCCCTGGAGGGGGTGCGGGTGGAGGGCTGCCCGAGGGGGAGGCTGTCCAGGCGGCGGGTGGGGGGGCGGGCGGAACAGGAGAGGCCGAGGGGCTCGGCCCGCAGCTGCCCTCTGTGCACCTAACTGCGTTTTGAGTCTTTCAAAGTCGGCACGAGACCACGTGTGCAGAAGCGACCGTGGCGGCCACGTGGGCTTCCCGCAGCTTCCGGCAGGGAGACGCCGGCTCTAAGCCTCTTCCCTTTTTAAAGAACGTGTTTTAAGCACGTAAATGAGTTCAACACACTTATCCACTGAAATGAACATTTTAAAAGGGGAGGACACGGCTGTCCCTGCCCAAGTGATCCCACAAGTGAGGCCCGAAAAGAGCAGGGAGTACCTGTCTGTCCAGCAGAGAGATGCCGACGGTCTCGAAGAAGTGCTCGACGTAGGACACGAGGGAGCCAAACACGGCGGGACTCCTGGGGCCGCGGGGCTCCTGGGACAGACCCCCCAGAGGAGGCGCTTTAAAGGCGCAGGAAGTGATGTGGAACAGAGAGCTGGCAGGTCCCTGCCCGGCCGGCCTCAGGCGCCCGTGCAGGGGGGACCCCGGCCTCAGCCCCGCAGCTGCCCCTCCCCCGCCCGCTGCACACCGGCGAAGCCGCGTAACCCCTGCGCCTCAGTCTGCCCTTCTGGAACGAGGGGGCCTGTTAGGGTCCAAGTGCTCGTGTCCCCCAGAGTCTCATGTTGAAACCTAGCCCCCCGTGTGATGCTGTCAGCAGGAGGGTCTCTGGGAGGTCACCGGCTCACGGGGACAGAGCCTCACCCATGGGGTTGGTGCCAAGGCCCAGAGAAGGGCCAGGCTGGGTGGGCGCAGGTAGGGTCCCAACACACCGCCCCCCGCCCCCCTCAGGTCCCAGCAGCCCCGGGTTCCGAGCATCAGCAAACACACAACGCTGCCTGTCTGTGCACGTGACCCCTGCGCTGGGAAGTCCATGCAGGACGAAGCGGCCCCAGGAGTCAGGGGAGGCCTGGGGCCGCCCGGTGCCCCGGGAGGTGGCGTCCCTGCCTTCCTGCAGAGGGAGAGCCCCCACACCGAAGCCCTGCCCAGGACGCGCCCCGCAACTACCTGAGTGCGCGGCGCGTGCAGCTCGGCGTTCCCGCGGTGGATGAGGGCCGTGACCGCGTCCAGCGCTGCGGGCGTGTCGAAGTCGTCCGCCAGCGCAGCCCTCACCGCCTCCCTGGTGTGGCGGAGCCTGGGGGAGAAACGGCGCTCCTCAGCCCCCGCCCGGCCCCGCAGCAGGCGCCCTCCAGTTCCGACGCCCCTCCCGAGAACCCCGCGGGAGCCCCTCGAGCCCGGCGTGAACAGCCCCTGTGCGCGGGGGCGTCTGGTAAGGGTGTAGGCACCGGTGGGGAGGGGGAAGTGTTGCCGCCAGGCCTTCCGCACGGGAGGCCCTGGGCGGGCTCGGAGGAAAGGAGAGCACGAGGTCAGCCCCCTCCCCCGCCCCCCTCCCCCGGAGCCCGCGGGCAGGACACCTGGTCCCCGGAGGGAGGGTGGCCCCGGGTCCCGCGGTCCATCTCGGGGCCGGGCAGGCGGCTCGCGCCCAGCCCCACCTGCCTGCGGGCAGCTGGGCAGAGCCTCGGGTGCGGCGGCCCCTTGGACCCGGGCCCCCAGGCTCTGAGTGCGTCCTGCTCCCCACCCCCGGCTGCACTCTCCGCCTCGTCCGTCTGGTGCCACAGCCCTGCCGGGGCGGGGTCTGCGTGACCGCAGGCCCTCCTCCCTCCTGCACGCCTGCCGCCTCCGCACGAGCTCTGTCTGCAAGACGGGTCCCTGCTGTGCACCGATACTGCTCGTCACCCCGCCTCCTGCGAACTCCCCGGTTTCCAGGCAGGCGGAGCCCCAGGACACCTCGGGCACTGCAAGCAGCATAAGCTGGGGCGGCAGAGCCCCGACCCTCACCCCTCTGGGGGCCCGCAGTCCTGGGGGTAGGGCGGTGGCTGCTGTCCAGCCTGGCGCCGAGTGACCGGGAAGGGAGGACAGGCCACAGGCAGGGCTCTTTGTCACAGCCTGGCCTCCCCTCCACCAGGCTTGGCGGTGAGCGCGCCCCAGGCAAAGAGGGGTCCGCCCGCCCCTTGTTCCCACCGTCTGGACGGCCGCTGCATCTTGCTAATGGCGCCAAGCCCTCCCCCCACGCCTGTCCCAGAGGCTCTGCCGCTTTGCCTCCTAACGAAACATTTCCCGGCTTCTCCGCTCCTCGCCATCTGACGTCAATCCCAGGTCTTCTGAACACATTTAGCCACATAATGAAGCAGCGGAGCCGGGCACATGGTTTCCACGTGGAGGCTGCGGCCCCCACGCCCCCCTCTACCTCGCTGCCCTGCGCCATAGACGCCCGCGTACGACAGTGGGGCGGGGCACGCGCTGATGCAGACCCGCAGGTCAACTCCTGATCAGGTCTGAGCTCAGCCACCAAGGCCACCCTCCTCCGTGCCCGCCAGCCCTGCCGAGCGGCGCAAGGCGACCAGAACCTCTGTGTGTCACTCACCCCTGCACCACCCTCCCCCAGGGCATCCTCGCCCCTCCCCACAGGACCACCCCTCGCCCCCTCAGCAGCCCCGCATCCGGCGCCCACAGCACGGGGGCGGATGCCCGGGGGCTCCTACCTCTCCCACAGCACGTCTTCCCTGACGGGGCCGCACACCAGCTGCCCCTTCATGTAGGCCCGGGCGTCCTCGACGAACGCGGCTGCTGCCTGGAGGAGGTGGCTGGCCTCAAGCATGGTGCCATCGCTGTAGTCCACGGCTGAGGGGGGGACGCACGGTCGCCTTGCGGCCAGAAGCCACACAGGGGACATGATACCACTGCCACCCTGCTACCTGGGACCGCCAGGGTCCGCCGCGACCTGGGCCTCACCACCTCACCGCCTTGGAAGACACGGAGAACCACCCCCAGCACGCCTGGCCGTGGGGTTCGTGCCCACAGACAGGATTCTGGGCCCCCACTCACTGCTGGGGCGTCAGCCAGAGGCGGGGACCTCAGGCTTGCGTTCCAGGACAGGCCCCCAAACTCTGCGTGTTACAGTGAGAACACGCTGTCCCCTGGGTGGGGGTCTCCGGGCCCCCCATCCAGACCCACAGAGGAGAGCGGGGGCTGACTGAAGACCCACGGCCTTCCAGAATCTTGGGCTGAGAGCCGGGCTTGCACTGGGAACCCGAGGCGCAGGCACAGGGGCAGCCACACCGACAGGGCCATACTTCCTCCCCAGCCCGGGTCCGGGTGCCGTGGGCCCGGCTCGTCCCCCACCGCGGCCTCACCTGACCGGTAGCCGCTCCGCAAGCAGAAGAGCCGGAAGACATCGGGGGAGAACGTCTTGAGGAAGTCCTGGCGGAGAAATCGGGGAGAAACGGAAATTACAACGTGCGCCACGACCACGTGAGCCCACGTCACTGACCGGCTTCAGGGGTTTTATGAACACGCGGCCTATTCGCACGTTCCCCACACGTTTCCCTGTTCAGGCCGCATCTGCGGGCAGGGCCCCTGCTCTGGGCTGACGCAGGGCCCACACCGATGTCGACCTTGGGACCCCTTTCCCACAACACGGTCCTCCGAGGATGGGCACAGCCTGGTGACGCGGGCCCCACGACGGTGGGCGGCTTCCGCTCCAGGACATCAAAACAAGCCGGGGTCGGAGTCGGGGTCGGGGTCAGACCGAGGGCAGAGGCCAGCTCATCCTCTGAGGCACCGCAGTGAGGCAGACACGGAGCTTGTGATCTCAGAAAGCACTCCCCCGCCCCTGGTTAGCCTGAGGAAAACTGTCATTTAAATTCTTTTTACATTTTATTTAATGGTTTATTTATTTTTGAGAGCGACAGCTCACGAGCAAGGGAGGGGCAGAGAAAGGGAGACAGAATCAGAAGCCGCTCCAGACTCTGAGCTGTCAGCACAGAGCCCAATGTGGGGCTCGAACTCATGAACCGTGAGATCATGACCTGAGCCGAAGTCGACGCTCAACCGACTGAGCCCCCAGGCGCCCAAGAACCTGTTGCAGGACTTGTTAGAACAGCCCCAGGTTCAGTAAACCTGTCTGTGGAGGCTGGTGAGAGGCGCTCGGCGACCTCACCGGCAGGGACGCAAGGACAGGCCGGCCTCTGGGCGCTGCTCGGCCTGCCCGGACACTCAGCCCGGCCCGCGGGGCCCACACCGAGCACAGGCCGGCTTCCACGGGACCCTCGGACAACGTGGGGCTTGGGGCAGATGTCCCCGGGTCGTGGACTCTGTGTGAGCAAAAGGGACGCTCTCCGCCCTTCTCCCCGGAACCTGCTTCACATCTAGCGGTGGTCTCCAGCCTCCCCTCGGCCAGTGACTGCATGTCCCAGCTGAGGGGGCTTGGTGGCCGGGACCCTGCTCGAGAACCAGGGCGGCTCCCTCGGGGTGGGGGCGGGGCCCGTCCCCTGGGTTACCCTGACCCTCGCCTCCCAGGGCCCACGTGGCTATAACAGGCCCCCGGGGCTGACACGGCTGTCATAGCATTTAATTATAACCGAGGCACAGCCAGAGGCTAACCACAGGACAGCTGTGACAAGATACTGTGACGTAAGTGAACGTGGCCTCCGTCTCCATCCCTGTCCACATCCCTTCTGGTCCTGTGCTCGCCCCTCTTGTGAGATGACAAATGCCCTCTGGGATGACAGGAAGGCAGCGCCACAGGCATATGACGCAGTGAGGGGCTAGAGAGCCCGGGTAAGGGGCTGGTGGGGACAGCTCTCCTGGCTGGTGCCCAGCGGACAAAGGCCTGCTAACTGTCCTGGAGAGCCACTGGCTCTCCGTCCGTGTGGACGCCCACCTCCCGCCCCTCGCCCCCACGCACGCCGATGCCTTTCTCATCAGGTGGCTTCCGCAGCCAGGGAGCAGCGAAGCCCCAAGGCCGCAGGCCAGCGGGGCGGATGGCAGGTGTGACTCGGGCGACCGGGCGGGGAAGGGCTCGGGCAAGAAGGGGCCGCGCGTCCCGGCGTGTGGGGGGGGCCAGGCGCCCGTGGGGAGGCCGGCCCGGAGAGCACCGATGCCTCCTCCACCAGGCAGCACGGAGAGCTGGGAGGCAGGAGAAGCCTATCGGACCGTGAAACAAGGGCGGGGAGCGCGGGGGTCAGAGACCTGGGGTCGCGGCGGGGCCTTGCAGACAGGCCAGCGTGCGGGGTTACCTTAATAGTGATGTAGTTTTTCAGCGACTTGGACATTTTTTCTTCTTTGCCTTTCACGTGCAAATGCCCTGGAACAAAAACAGTGATTTGTTCCGAAGGGGGGGACCCGGGGGAGGGTAGTAGAGACCTTTGCCCACGCTCACCCCCCCCAGATCTTCGCCCACACTCAGGGCCCCCCAAGAAGAGGGAACCCACAGCGGCACCTGCTTGAGGTGGTCAGGTCCGCCCCCTCCCATCCTGGGGACCCCTCACCCCGGGAAGGACAGAGCCTGGGTTTGCAGACCCCGCGCCCAGCAGCGCGTGCTGGCTTTCAGAATGACTGACGAGATTTTGTGCGGCGCTCTGCCGGCACAGGCTTCTCGAGGGCCCGGGGCCCTCTCACCCCTGCGAGTATGAGACACGGGAAGACACTGAGCCATGTCAGGAGCTCCTCAGTCCGGTACTTTCGCAGGGTTTCCTTCTGGGGGGGGGGGGGACTCCGCCACCTCTGAGGGGACCTCGAGCACAGGGTGCCCCAAGGCCAGCTCTGAGAAGGGGTAACGCGTGGCTTCCAAACAAACATACCCTCCAAGGCATAGTGTCACATAACCTCATCTGCCACACAGTGAAAACTATTAGGGGCTCCTGGCTGGCTCAGCTGGAGACATGCGACTCTTGATCGCAGAGTCGTGAGTTCAGGCCCCTTGTCAGGAGTAGAGATTATAAATAAACTTTAAAATTTACTTATTTTTTAACTAAAATTCATTTTAAGTTTATTTTGAGAGACAGAGCATGCGTGTGTGTGTGTGGGGGGGAGATGGGCAGAGAGAGAGAGGAAGATTCCCAAACAGGATCCACACTCTCAGCGCAGAGCCTAACTCGGGTCTCAGTCCCGCAAACCGCGGGACCGTGACCTGAGCTAAAATCAGGAGTTGGACACTCAACCAACGGAGCCACCCAGGTGCCGCACCCAGCTTTTTAAATTGACAATACTTAGAAAGTGAAACACACCCGACTACTTATCTTCCATTCGTTTACTTCGAAGAGCGTGACCCTGTGTGTCCGGAGGTACTGATGCCCCTCCAGGCCGGGGACGGCGCAGTGGCCGAGAGCCTACCCCTTAGTAGTGTGTCAAAGTCCCAACGACACAGCAACAAAGGCCCTGTCCTGTCCCCAGAGCAGGAGTGAGCCCCAGACACCGGGTGAATAACTCCCGGAGGGAGACGGGGCGCACACTCACTAACGGGTGCAGGACACGACCGAAGGTGACCGAGGGCATGACAAGGACACAGGAGGGGCGTCAGGCCCCCAGACGGCTGACCCGGGACGGGACACGGGCTTCGGCCCTCGGAGGCGCCCTGCCCTGCAGGCCCTGCGCACACCCACCCGCGGGCCTTCCTCTCGAGTCCCCAGGCCCAAGGGAGGCTCTAGTTCACGAGGTTCTGGAAGCAAAGGGCGGGCCCCCCCCAACTGTGGACTACGCTGGGCTCTGGGGGTCACTTCTGAGGCTCCCGGGCAGCACGAGCCGCAGGTGGACACGGAGTCCCCGGGCTCCCGTCCTCTCCCTGGGGGGCCGCCCGCGTGCATGCCGCCTGCCGACGCGGGGCTCGGCCCTGCTGGGCTCCGTCCAGGGCGGGGGACCAGACAGCCGCTCGCCTGCCCCGCCCCTGCGGGCTGCACACTCCTTTAAGGCGGTGCAGAAGCGGGCCCTGGCGTTCCAGGGCCCACGGCGGCCGTCGGGGCCGCTCCGGGGGGCGGAGGGGGGTGAGGGAAGCACAGCAGTGGACACACTTCGGGCCAGGCAGCCTCGGGGCTGGGGTCACGACACCAGAGTGGGCGAGGCCTGGCCTCGTGCGTCAGACGGCAGAGCGCCTCTGGAAGCCCCCCCCAGCTCCCCCAGCAACGGAGAACGTTCCGACGTGCTCGTCAGCCCCGCCGCACCCGGAACTCCCGTCCAGCCCCAGGAAGTTCACGTCCGGCAGACGCCAACCCAAACACCTCGAGAGAACGGCTTCTGCCCCTGCCAGCTGATCTGTGTCTTTCCAAAATGCTATTTCATCAACGAACACAAGGGACACAAGGGACAGCAGCGAAACAGAGCAGAGCCCTCTGAAGTCACGACTTACCGGAGTGCAGGAAATAGTTTCCCCACTGCCTGCACCGATGGAAGGCCTCGCACTGGGCGATTTCGTTCTCGTGATGCGGGAAGGCCAGGTCCGCCCCGCCCGAGTGGATGTCCAGCCGGCTTCCAAACACCAGGCTGCAGGACAGTGCGTGCGGGGACTTAGTTCACACGGTGCCTTCCCGGCCCCGCGGCGGCCAGCCCTCCCCACCTGGGTGCAATGAGCAAATGCACCTCCACGTAAAATCAGAACGTGTGATAGCGCAACTGATGCAAACAAGGGAAATGGAAATTGTTTCTATTTCACAGATCCTCGATTCATAGCTTTACATCCTAGCAAAGAGGCTTAATTCTCTTTGCTCTGGATATAATATACGGGTTTTAATTTTTTTAATGTTTGTTTATTTTTGAGGGAGAGAGAGACATACACACACAGAGTCAAGTGGGAGAGGGGCAGAAAGGGAGACAGAATCGGATGCAGGCTCCAGGCTCTGAGCTGTCAGCGCAGAGCCCAGTGTGGGACTCGAACTCACAAACTGCGAGATCATGACCTGAACCACGATCATGACCTGAGCTGAAGTCAGACACTTAAGTATCTGACCCACCCAGGGCCCCCATGTTTCTAATCTTTAAAACCGCTTGTTATAATAAATGTCTGCAATGAAGGGAAACAGACCAAATGTTTGAAAATCATGGTTCCTAACGACACTAAAAAGCTCTCCCCCCCTCCCCCCCGGAAATAAATACGCGAAGCAGTTCATTGCAGGTATTTCTAAGAACAAAACACTGGGGCCCAATGCGCATCTGCAGGGTCCTAGCTGACTGACCAGCGGGCCCGCAGAACCCAGCCCTGTGAGGCCGGGGGCAGGGACAGGCTTCGAGAACCACGAAGGCGGCCCCAGGGATACCGCGCTGAGGGACAAAGGGTGTCACGGGCATGCCCAGGAGAGCCTGCAGGCCGGTTCCAGCCACCACAGTAACTGGAGCACCGCAAGCCAGTCAAGTGGCCCTTCTGGTTTCCCAGCACGTACGACTGTTCCCACCACGCTGTCGTCTGCTAAGTGTGCAGCAGCACTCCGTCTGCACAGCGCCGATGAGACACCTTATTGCTTGAAAATGCAAACCACCACGTGGACTGTCAGTGGCCGGTGACCTTTTTGCCGGCAGAGAGTCCTGTCTGATGGTGGTGGCTGCTGACCCGTTGGGGCTGTGGCCGACGAAGGCTGGGGTGGCCATGGCGGGGTCTTAAACACAACAACAAAATTGGCCACATCGATGGACTCCTCCACCCAAGAATGACTCCTGCTTTAGGAGATGCTGTTTGGTAGCATTTTGCCCACAGAACTCCTTTCAGAATTCCCTCAGACCCGGCCGCAGCTCATCCCCTCGGTTTATGACACAGTCACTTTCATGAATGATTGTTGCCATTTCACCAAATGGCATCTCCACCAGGAGCAGAAGCCACATTCTTTGCTCCTTAAGAAGCAACTCGTCAACCATTCAGGTCTTACCCTGAGATGCAGCCATTCAGTCCCATCTCCAGCCCCCATTCCGGGTCTCGCTGTTTCCGCCACGCCTGCACCGACTGCCCCTCAAGGCCTTGAGCCCCTCATGGTCTTCCATGACGTCGGATCAATGTCTTCCGAACTCCTCCGGTTTCTATCTGACCTCTTCCCATGAATCACAAATGTTCTCGGGGCACCGAGAATGGGGGAGCCTTTCCAGAAGGTTTTCAGTTTACTTTTCCCAGATCTGGCAGAGGAATCACTTGTTAGGGTTGCAGCCTTACAAAACGTACTTTTTAACAAGACTTGAAGGTTGGAATTACTCCTTGGCCCACGGCCTGCAGCACGGATGCCGGGCTGACAGGCGCGAACACGCGCTGATCTCATGCGGCTCCATCGCGGCTCTGGGGAGGAGCAGGTGTGCCGTCCGTGCGCAGGGATGTGTGCAAAGGCATTCTTTCCTCTAAGCAGTGGGTCTCAAGAGCAGGCTTACGAGATTCAATAAAGCATGTTGCAAACAGATGTGCTGTCATCAGGGCTTTGGCATCCAACTTACAGAACAGCGTCCATTCGGCATAATTCTTCAGGGCCCCAGGACTGCAGGGACGGCAGGTGCGTACTGGCTTCCACTGGCTTCCACTTAGCATTGCCAGCTGCCTGTGCCAGCTCCTAACCAGAGGGTCGCCTGTCCTTGGGAGCTGTGAAGCCAGGCACTGACTACTTCTTTCCAGCTACGAAGTCCAAGATGACACCTTCTTCCGACAGGCAGGTGTGTCTACACTGAGCATCTGCTGTTCGATGCAGCCCCTCCATTCAGGGTCTTAGCTGGACCTCCTGGACAGCTCACAGCAGCATCTACACCAGCACTCGCTGCTCCATCTTGCAGTTTATACAGAAACAGCTTCTTTCCTTAAAGCTCAGGAACAAACCTCAGCCAGCCTCAGACTTCCCTTCTGCAGCTTCCTCACGTCCCCCGGCCTTCACAGAATTGGAGAGTCAGGGCCTCACCGGATTAGGTTCGGTTGAAGGGAATGTTGTGGCTGGTGTGACCTTCTACCCAGATGCCTTAACTTTCTCTGTATCGGCAGTGAAGCTGCGTCACCTTCTTATCGCTCACGTGTTTACTGGAATAGCACTTTCTAGCCCTTTCCATTTCCCTCAAGAACTTTTCTCTACGTTCGCAAAGCAGCTAAGTGTTCAGCACAAGGGGCCAAGCGTTCGGCCCATCTGGAGCCTTGACAAGCCTTCCTCACTGAGCTTAAGCACTTCTAGCTTTCGATTTAAAGTAAGAGACACAAGGCGCCTGGGTGGCTCATTCAGGGAAGCGACCGGCTTCGGCTCAGGTCCTGATCTCATGGTTCGTGAGTTCGAGCCCCACATTGGGCTCTGTGCTGACAGCTCGGAGCCTGGAGCCTGTTTCCGATTCTGTGTCTCCCTCTCTCTGCCCCTCCCCAACTCATGCTTTCCCTCTCTAGAGTAAATAAAACGTTAAAAAAATTTTAAGTGACAGACGTGTGACTCTACCTTTCACTTGAACACACAGCGGCCACTGCGGGCTGATCAGCTGGCCTCATTTCAAGACTGCTGAGTCTCGGGGAACAGGGAGGTCCGGGGAGAGGGAGGGAGGGAGGCCGGGCGGCCGGGCGGCCCGAGCGCACACGTGCCATGGCGGGGTCCTCCTGCCCCCAAACAGCACTGATCGCAGGTCACTAAAACTCCGACTACTGCGAGAACTACCAAACTGTGACACAGAGAAACGAGGTGTGCAAAGCCCTTGGTGCCAATCGACCCGCGCCACAAACCTCCCATTTGAAGGGACGCACGAGGGAACGCGCCGCGGCCGGCCAGAAGGGCGCGTGCGCGGCGCCGGCTCCGCACGCCCGACCGCACGCGCGCGCACGGGCGTCTCGCTCCCTGCGGAACTGTGGGAAGTCAAAGGACCCGTCTACACAGGGGATGGGACGGTGGAGGCGACCCCGGCACAGACTCCAAAGCCAGAAGAACGTAGTTTCCCAGAAGCCAAAGGGAGGGCAGGCGCACGGACGGCGGGGCGCTGACCAGCCGGGGGCCACGTGGCCTCAGGAGTCCGGAGCCGGCGGGGACGCCCGGGGACGCCGGCGAGTCCGGGGCAGATGGTGCGAACGGAAGCAGACGTGGCGCCGGGGGCTCAGCGTCCCGACCGTGACTCAGGCGATGCTCTCCCGTTTCGTGAGCCCGGAGCCCGCGTGGGATTCCCTCCCCTCCGTCAGCCCCTCCCCTGCGCGTTCATTCCCTCTCATCCCCTTCTCCCCCGAGAGTGGAATCTGGAGGGTCTGCAGCTGGGGTGGTGCCCGATGGGTCCGACCCAGAACCATCCCTGGGGAGCAGGTCGGTGAAGAGAGCGAGCGCGAGGAGGGCGGCCCCGGAGAGGCGGGAGGGGTGGGAGGGCCCGCGGACGCGGAACGACCCGGGACGCCACAGCCGGGACGAGGCGGAGAAGGGGCCGCCTCACAGCGGGGGGCAGGGCTGCGCGCTCCGGGGGGCCCACAGGGCCTGGCTGACCGGCCGGGGGTGGGGGACGCGCGGCGGACAGCCCTGCGCGCCGGTCCCCGCGCACTCGGCTTCGAAGCTGACAGAGGCCGGTTCACGAGTTCCTACAACCAGCGGGAAGTAAAAGCCTAGAATTTGAAAACCCAGCAGCGCGGCCCCGGGCGAGCCAGGAGGGCGTTAGGAAGCGGGGCGCCTGCCCTCGGGGAGACAGCAGGTGCCCCGAAGCCCCTGCGTCCAAGCAGCGGGTGGAAGGGAGCCTGGGGCCGGCGGGGGGGACCGCCGGGTCCTCATGTCAGAGGCGCTGACGCTGCGCCGGGCTTGGTCTCCCTTCCTCCCGAGCCCGGAGCGTCAGCGCCGCCCCCCATCCCCCCCACCCCCGTGCCCGCCCCGCCCGGCAACACAGAACCTCACCTGGAGATGGTGGAACATTCGATGTGCCAGCCAGGCCTTCCGTTTCCCCAGGGAGAGGCCCAGAACACCTCCCGGGGCTTGGCCGCCTTCCACAGGGCAAAGTCGCTGGGGTGCCGCTTGTCCGAGTCAGCTGGCAAGAGACCGAGTGACCCATCAGGGGCGAGAGCCTCGGACGGGCAGACCTGCAGGGCGTCGCTTCCAGCCGGAGGCGGGAGCGCCTCCCACGGACGCGGCTGCTTCGCTCTGGGGCCTCACGTCTCGGTCACTCTCCTGCCCCTCATGGCGGCTGGGGGCTCAGTCGGCTGAGCATCCGACTTGGTTCGGTCACGATCCCACGATTTGTGAGTTCGAGCCCCGCGTCGGGCTCTGTGCTGACAGCTCGGGGCCTGGAGCCTGTTTCAGATTCTGTGTCTCCCTCTCTCTCTACCCTTCCCCCACTCATACTGTCTCTCAAAAATAAATAAATGTTAAAAAAATAAATAAAAGCCGCCGGACTGGGAGGTCTCACCGCGGAGGGGAGACCAGTCCCAGCAAGAGAGCGAGTCGAGATTTCAGATCTCGAACGCTGAGGCCTCTTCCCAGGCTGCCCCGAGCTGAGCTCTCTCTGCCTTCTTCTCGTGGGAAAGCCGTGTTTGCCAGCAAATGAGTTTCAGAGTAACGTTTCCCCCCAAGGAGAATTATACACCCCCCCCCCCCAAAACCAGACTATCCGTCACATTGGAGAAGAAAACCCGGCAGAGGGGGGCCAGGTGCTCACACAACGCTGTGCAAGGAGCCAGTGCTGGGCGCGCTCTCTGTCACACAACCCGAGGCAGCTAAGATGCCCCTGACAGGCGAGTGGATAAACCAGGCTCAGCCAGACAAAAGAATGTTCCATGACACTAAAAAGAAACGAGCTATCGAGCCGTGAAGAGATGTGGCAGGGAGTCCCCTGTCCCCGAGGAGCTCTGCCCTCTGCCTGAGTCCTGGTGGGGCCTAGTGGCTTAAATGCACATTTTCATTTAAATGTGTATCGAGTGAAAAAAAGGAAGTTTGAAAAGGCCACAGAGTAGATTTCCACGTGCTGGCTTTCTAGAAAAGGCGCGACCATGCAGATGATAAAAGATCCTCGGTTGCCAGGGTTGGGGGGGAGGGGCACAGGGATGGTGAGGGCAGGGAGGTGGCTCTGGGTGACAATGTCACGGTGGAGACATGTCACTATGCACCTGTCCAGCCCCGAACAGTGTATGACAGCAGGCATGAGCCCCGGTGTAACCCGTGGGCTCTGGGTGATGGTGCGTGACACGGGTCCATCCACTGTGACAAATGTCCTGTTCTGGTGGGTGACATAATGGGGAAAGCTATGCATGAGTCGGGGCAGGGGAACGTGGGAAATCTCTGTTCCTTCCCCTGGGTTTTGCTGTGAACCTAAAAGTGCCCTAAAAAATAAAGTCTGTTAACACACAGAAGCATTGCTGATGCTGGAATGTGTGCGTCCTCGCAGCCTGTCCTCAGACTCCGAGGGGCACAGCACCTACGAACATGTGACCTGCCCAGTGGTCCTTGGTCCTGGCCTTTAAGAAGGGGAGCAGGATACTAGTAACAGCATCTCTGAGGAGTCGAATAATACTGTCAGTAATTAAACTTAAACAGCGTTGTTATAGGGCAGAGGACAGACAGGACTTGGACAATTTGGCTTTCGGGTTTTTGCTTGTATTTGGTTCTTCTAAATAGTATCCTTTTAAAATTATTTTATTTTTATTTAAGTTTATTTATTTTGAGAGTGAGAGCAGGGGAGGGGCTGAGAGAGAGAGAGAGGCAGAGAATCCCAAGCAGGCTCCACGCCATCAGCACAGAGCCCAGTGTGGGGCTCGATCCCACAAACCGTGATGATGACCTGAGCTGAAATCAAGAGTAGGATACTTAAGCCACTGAGCCACCCAGGCGCCCCTAAAATTATTTTAAATTTACTTCTGTATACATATATCTTTTCCATAAAAATAGCTTCAGTCTGGGGCATCTGGGTGGCTCAGTCAGTTAAGCTTCCAACTTCGGCTCAGGTCATGAATGATCTCACGGTTCGCGGGCTCGAGCCCTGGTTTGAGCTCTGTGCTAACAGCTCGGAGCCTGGAGCCTGCTTCGGAGTCTGTGTCTCCTTCTCTCTCTGCCCCTCCCCTGCTCATGCTCTGTCTCTCTCTCTCTCCTAAAAATGAATAATAAAACATAAAAAAAAAAATAACTTCAGTCTAACAGTCACTGGAACAGAAGAGGGCATAGGACGAGATGAAAATCCCCTAGGAGCGTAGCACATATGGTTAAATACCTACGGGACGTAACGTGTGGCCAAGTACACACAGAGCAGAGTACGCAGGCAGGGTGGAGGGGAGCGGGGAGTCGTGACACCGTGAACGTGTGCTCTCCGGGGGAAGGGCTGGGGGACCTGGAGTCCCAGACTCCACAGATCTCCTCTCGTGGAAAACAGTAACTTAATTAGGACACAGCTGGGATGGGCCCGAGCACAGGGGAGGGGGAGGCCGAGCCCGAGGCTGGGGGGAGTGGGGGAGACACCCACCTGGCTCCGCGCTGGGAACGGGGACCGCGCCCACGAGCTTGCCGTACCGGTCTCCTCTGGACGGAAGATCGAAGTAGACATTGCCTGTTTTATAAGAGTGATTAGGAATCCTCATTTCTCGGTCCGAAGCATCAGCCTCTACGTGCTCGGGAGCTACAAGGCGTCAGGACGCAGACCCAGGCTACGGCATCTGGCCTTCACGCGGCCCCGTTATTCTAACAGAACTTGCGCCACCGCCACTACTCCACAAGAGCACGCATCTGCACACATGACGAATGTCCTGAGCGGGGAGTGAATACCCAAGCGTATGATGTGTGTCAGATGTGGAGACGGTTCTTTCCCACAAGAGGGAAAGCGAACGTTATCAGCCCCCTGTGTCCAGCTCTGGGCTCACGGCCAACAAAGGAGCCCCATGTTAGCCCAGAAATGTCTACGACCACCTCTTCCCCGGGAGCCCACACACCTGCACACGCGCACCGACGGAGCGGGGGAAGCGGGTGCTGCGGCAGGAACCCCTTCCTCAGGGGGCTGCTTCAGGATGTGCCCAGAGGTCGGGACCACGACCTCAGATCTCTATCCCGACGGGGTGGGGGGGAGGGAGGGGGCTCGGCACAGGCCCCAGGGGGCTGGGTGCTACCCTGGCTGGTCCTCTTCCCCCAGAGCATGGCCGGGAGCGTGGGTTACACCGGGGTTGAGTGGGGACGCCGTGGGGCCGCTTGTCCACCACGCCTTGTAAGAGAGACTGCACGTGTTCGCTCGCTCTCTCCCTCCCTCTCACAAAGGAGACGTTTCTCATCTCTGTCCATGTCTCATCTCTGTCCAATTTCCTGGACTGTTTCTTCGAAGAAATCAAAACTCAAACCACAACCAAGACTTTACAGAATTGTTGAAAAGTTCCAATTGATGGAGTTTGAGTCAATGTCCACTTACTTTAAGGTTCCTCACACTTTCATGGTTAGTACTCAAAACTGACAGGAAAACAGAACAAGCGATGAAGCGCGTGGGGATGCAAGCCTCAGCCCCTATGAGCATTACTTCCCAGCGGCAGCAGGGAGACACTGCCTGTATTTTCTGGAGCAAACTCCAGTTCGGTCACCCGAGACCCTTAAAGACAAATTTTTCTTGGAAACAAAATCTAAATATAGCAAATAAGGTAAAGTAAAAAACCAAAAACCAGAAACCCAAAAACACAAGCTCTTGTGTACACAAAGGTCACTGAGAAAGGCAGTGCACGTTTCCGGGGACCCAGGGGCCCCTCATGTCGCTCTGTGCTGGCAGGCAGGACCCCCTGAAAGAAGGGTGCCTATGTCCGGAAGTCCAGTGACCTATCACTGGGTCTATCACTGTGTGTATCCTCAGCTTTATCCTTTGTGGCTTATTTGTTATTTCCTGGCAACGAGCATCGCAACGCACTTTTCTCCCAACTCCGGGCTGGGTGCGCTGCTGGGTCATCCTCACAGCACAAGGTTTCTGTGGCCCCAGAAGTGACAAAACACAAGAGCGTTACTGGCAAGCTCAGGCGGTGCGTGGCCAGCTACCAACTGGCACAGCCCCGGCGCCAGAATTGGGCCGTGAATCTGCTGTCCGCCACGAGCGCTAAGAACCATCCCGCGACGGAGGGGCTGTGGCTGGTGTGCCCGGGACGAGCGGGACTTGCGTCGGGAAGGACGGGGAAGAGGGGCGAGCTGAGAGCAAAGGGCATCCCGGAGGCAGAAGCGCCGCTTCCAGGCCAGGAGAACTCGGCCAGAGGGAAGGGATCTGACACACACACATACACACGCACACACGCGGCCAGAGGAAGGGCCTCCCCAAACAGCTAACCAGTGGTGACAGGCATGGAAGGGACAGTCCTGGGCTGTGAGCGGCCAGGAGACCAGGCTGCAGGAGTCAGGGACAAATGCAGGGGTGAATATGGGGAGGACAGGACGCGTCAGGGGCCAGCACCTTGGTCGGATCACGACCCGGGTCACGTGGGGCGCCCTCTTACTCAGAGGTGCACGTGGAAGGGTCGGGATGGTCACAGCCCACTTTCACTGCCCTCAGAAACACCAGGGTCGCACACAATGTCAGAGCGCTAGGCTTTAGCAAAATGTGCGACTCTAGACCCAGCTTTCTGTTTCGCAACCACGCTGAACGAAGGCTCAAAAAAACACCCGTGCGCCCGTCACCTGGACGCAGCAACCACCCTACTCTAGGCAGCCCTCCGGATGTTCCCCTCCCCCTGTGACCGTGCAAAATACTTTTAAAGAGAACTGATTCAGCAGTCTCGCAAAGACACAATAACTGTAAGAAAGCCTCACACCTCACGCAGGAGTCACCTCAAGAAAGACAGGAGACTGTCCAGATTTTGCTCCAGAACTCGCTCACCCACACCCAGTTCCTCCAAACCCTCAGGTGTTACCCAACGATCAGTTCGTTTACTTATTTTAACGGTTTTATTTATTATAGAGAGACAGAGCGTGAGTAGGGGAGGCGCAGAGAGAGAAGGGAACAGAATCCTAAGCAGCTCCAGGCTCTGAGCTGTCAGCACAGAGCCCGACGCGGGGCTCGAACCCACGACTGTGAAATCATGACCTGAGCTGAAGTCGGACGCTCAACCCACTGAGCCCCAGGCACCCCAGCCCAATGACTAAA
Source organism: Proteles cristata cristata (assembly GCA_017311185.1). Classification (NCBI taxonomy): domain Eukaryota; kingdom Metazoa; phylum Chordata; class Mammalia; order Carnivora; family Hyaenidae; genus Proteles; species Proteles cristata. The sequence continues at coordinate 784,674 of JAESUZ010005606.1, read as the reverse complement.
CAGTATGACCCTACCTTGTGCTGTCGAATAAGCATGCCCGTTAGCAATTATTCCTTCGATGAAAGAAATGATCTGAGGAATATTTTCAGTCACTCGTAAGTACACTGTCGGGGGGAGAACCTGATGGAAGGCACAGGAGAAGTGACCTGCAGTGGGTGAAACGCCGAGGTTCCGCCCCGCTGGCTTCCACCGCTCACGGCGCCCCCTTGTGGTGAGAAGACTCAACAACATGCTTTACCTTCAAGGCGGCCATGTCCTGTTTAAAGTCCTCTTCGTAGAGATTGGCCAGAGATCCAGGTGACACGTTCATCTGCAGAAAGACAGAGGGAACAGGTCAGTGGGCGGTGCCCCCCGCGGCTGGCTCACAGAGACCCTCTCAGTGTCAGGTCTCCAACGCACTGTAGTAACTTAGCTAGTCACCAAGGCTTATCGCAGACCCCGTGTTCTGGTTAGAAGGAATCAACAATGTGATGATTTCTGTTACGTAATTCAAAACCCAAACACACACGAAAGCCTCCACTTTTCCAGGGCAAGGGCAAGCTAGATCGCTCTATTCTACATAACAAGCAGAAACCTGAGTTCCTGTCTTATCCCTTACCCCTCAAGGGGCAAAAGAAAATAAGTCAAAACTACATGCAAGAGGAAGGCTGAGATGTGTTTTGAAGGTAACAGAGCACCTGAACACAGGGCAGCGGGAACACGGTGTTCAATCCCAAGGGCGGGCGCGCGGCCGGCAAACCCCGGACGGACGTGGAATTCTGCGCTCGGGGCATCTGGGGACACGCGCCTGCAGCCCCAGGTTCTCAGAGGGCGCTGGCATGCAAAACCTGGCTCCTGACGTATTTTTTACTTTTCAGCATCAGCAGAAAAGACACTCAGAGACCAAAAGCAGGACACAGAATGGGACGCTGTTGAGCATGCGAAGCGAGCGGAGGCCTCGGCAGCCCTGGCTCCACCCCGGGCCCTGGCCCAGGGCTCTGCCTCCCGCTTCCCGGACGGTAAGAAACTTTCCCAAGTGAGAGGCCGCCTCCAACCCCATCCCTCTGCAGCCAGTCTTCCCTGCCCAGGGCCCCAGACAGTCAACCATTCTAGAAACTTCTATCAACAAACATTTACTGAATAAATAAATCTGGTGAACAAAGGGAGGTTCCAGCTGTGCGCCCGCAGGGAAGGCGATGAACCTCTGTGCATGAGGCTTGCTTTGCACACGGAGATGGTCCCACCTGACGACCCCCCAGTTTGCCGCGAGGATTCCAGGTACAGCTGTGAAGACAGCAGTGTGCGAGGACGATGCAGATCAACACCGCTGCTGAGGACACGGACGCCCAGCACCTACACACTCGTGTCTGCACGCCCCTCCTGAGACGCAGCACCCTGCCCGGAACACGTGGGCTGCATGTGCTGCCACCACCACCCGGGCCTGCCCCCTGAATGCCTCCCATTACACGCGCACCAGAGCCACTCCCCAGGGCACCTCAGGCGGTCTTCTGCTGGGACACACATGTCACTTCACACATACGCAGGTTCACTTACGAGCTAGATCTGGACTTGAGACGGGGGTCAGAGGGCCTGTGCACGTACCGGGGCTGGCCACCGCCCACGGTCCCCACGGAGGGTGCTCCAGTGTCTGCGGGGCCAGCCCCGACCGCGGGGGACTCACCTCTGGACGCCGTCGACGTGACGGCTAACAGACGCTTCCTCGTAACTGCAATGTGTACCTCCCTCCTTTGAGGGGGCGTGAACACCTCACGTGTTTAGGAAACATTTCTGCTGAACAATCTATGGCCACCACACCCATCTCTCTTCTTACTGACTTGTAGGAAGTATTTTTACATGAAAGAAATTAGCCTTTTATCTCTGATATGAATTTCAATCGTCTTCACAGTCTTTCAACACTATGGTTATTTTAGGTCATGTAGAAAAGATTTCGTTTTTATGTTTAGCAATCTTATATTTCTCAGTCTTTTCCCACAAATGGCTCCTGGGTTTGGAAACAAATTTAGGAAAGCCTTCCCCAATACAAGGCTATTATAAAAACTGCCCCAAAATTCCTTTAGTAAATTGTGGTTCCATTCATTTTAAGTCTCTGATCTGCCCCGGATTCGGTTGTGAGGCACATGTCCAGCTGGGTTTTTTCCCCAGATGCTTACCTAATTGTCAACATTCTCTACTGGGGAATTCCTCTCTTCCCCACTAATGTGAAATGCCATCTTTATCATAAAACAAATTTCCGTCATTTACCGTGTCTATGTCCAACTTTCTAGTGTGTCCATTATCTGTTGTGTCTGTACGATGACCTTTAATTTCTACAACCTTGACAGTGACAGAAAAGAGACTGGGGACAGCTCGGGGGCGGCACGGCACTGAGGAACGGGGGGGGCAGAGGAGACTTTCGGCGGCGATGGATGGATGGAAATGTTCGTCCGGACACAGGAGACGGGCTCACAGGTGCACAAGCTTCACTGAGCTGTGTGCCTCGTGTGTCTTAACTGCAACTGATTGTAGGTCTGTTTGACCTCAAAACTGTGCCCCCCCAAAAAGGAAAGAATAGGGGCGCCTGGGTGGCTTAGTCGGTTAAGCGTCCGACTTTCGCTTGGGTCATGATCTCGCGGTTCGTGGGTTCGAGCCCCGCGTCGGGCTCTGTGCTGACTGCCAGCTCAGAGCCTGGAGCCTGTTTCAGTCTGTGACTCCCTCTCTCTCTGACCCTCCCCTGCTCACACTGTCTCTCTCTCTCCTAGAAATAAAAAAAAAAAAAAAAACATTAAAAAAAAAAAAAAAAGGAAAGAATATATGAAAACAAAAAAAATTTCCATAGCTTTAAAAATACGTTTTAGTATTAGGTTGGACCACTCCCTCCTTAATACTCGTCTTTTACAGACTCTTTCTGCTACTCTTGCTTTTTTGCCATCCATGGGAACTTTAGAACCAAGTTTCTAAATTTTTTTTAAAGTCTATTTATTTAAGGGGCGCCTCAGTGGCTCTGTTGGTTAAGCGTCCGACTTCGGCTCAGGTCATGATCTCACGGTTTGTGGGTTCGAGCCCCGTGTCAGGCTCTGTGCTAACACCTCGGAGCCTGGAGCCTGTTTCAGATTCTGTGTCTCCCTCTCTCACTGACCCTCCCCTGGTCACGCTGTCTCTCTCTCTCAGAAATAAATAAAACACTAGAAAAAAAATTTTTTTTAAAAGAAAGTTTATTTATTTTTGAGAGAGAGAGTGTATGTGAGCGGGCAAGGAGCAGAGAGACAGAGAGAGAGGGGGACATAGAACCCGACACGGGGCTCGAACCCAGGAACCATGAGATCATGACCTGAGCTGATTCGGACACTCAACAGACTGAGCCCCCCAGGCGCTCCCTAGAATCCAGGTTCCTAGTTCAGAAAAGGGGGAATAATAAGAACACATGCACGCACACGTGCGGCCGCACACACACATGCAGACACATGCACGCACTCAGGGCCTCACACACATGCACACGCACACGGATGCACGCGCTGCACACACTCCCGGAAACCACCTAGCAAGCACCACGCTGCAGACACACAGCCCCGTCCCCCTGTGGCTTCTCCAGCTCATGCACACGAGCCCAGAGAGCACGGTTCAGATCCGCTGAGCGACAGCGGACTCTAAGGGGACTATCAACCCATCGCCGGCTTTGCAGGGAGGAGTGGAATCATTTTCTAAAAGTAAAGGTTTTAAATGTAATTTTTAGGCAGGTGCTCATGCCACTGTGGTCGGGATAGCACTGCCCTCGCTCTCCACACAACAAACTGTGGGACACGGGTGCCGGACAGGGTCTCGGTCCTGTGGCTTCAGGTCACTGTCCGGCTTGCCCTGACCTCCTAACCCATTTCAAGCTGGTTCTCCCCTCGCCAAGGGCCCCGCCGCTCGGGCCTCGGCACCCAGACTGGGCGTCCAGCCTTCTTCCTGCAGAGAAGGGCACGTGGGGCCGGTGTTCTTGAAGCACAGACAGAACACCTTTGGCTCAGGTCTCTCTGACACACTGGCTACGATTTCTCCTACAGAACGTGACTATGCAAATGTACGACTCCCGAAATCCTCACCCGGAAGTCCTCCTGCGGCTTTCTTCCCCGACAAACTAACACTGAGCCAAAAAGAAAGGTTGAGGGAGTGATTTAGAAAAGCGTAATATTATAATTTAAAATATTTACAAAGTCCTGAGCAGACGGCGGGAAGAACATCGCCATTGCTTAAAAAGGTTGGATAAAAAGACAGCCTTTTTGCTAGATGCTAAAAAACAAACAGATGTTTTCATAACCTGTTTCAGACACGTGCTTTATCATCCTACGGATATATTTTGAGGAACATACCGGGTGGCACATTAGCATCCTGCCATGGGATGAGTATGGAAACTCTCAGGGGTCCAAAATTAAGCGCTCTCTACATACAGAATCTTTCAGCCAATTCTACCAATCTGTTCATGGTCTAATACGATTCTTTTTTTTTTTCAGTTTATTTATTTTGAGACAGAGAGCAAGTGAGCACACACAGGGGAGGGGCAGAAAGAGAAGGAGACCATCTCAAGCAGGCTCTGAGCTGTCAGCACAGAGCCCCACGTGGGCTCGATCCCACGAACCGTGAGATCATGACCTGAGCCGAGACCAAGAGTCAGACACTCAACAGAATGAGCCACGCCGGCGCCCTCAAGTATAACGGGATCTTTAATTTTTTTTTTTTAATGTTTTATTTTTTTCCAGGAGAGAGAGAGAGACAGCGTGAGCAGGGGAGGGTCAGAGAGAGAGGGAGTCACAGACTGAAACAGGCTCCAGGCTCTGAGCTGGCAGTCAGCACAGAGCCCGACGCGGGGCTCGAACCCACGAACCGCGAGATCATGACCTAAGCGAAAGTCGGACGCTCAACCGACTAAGCCCCCCAGGCGCCCCTAACGGGATCTTTAACGCGCGCTGCCTCCTCGCCGTGCCTGCGGAACCCTCTAAGTCACTTTATTCTTCCTGCGTTTACCCCTGCTGCCACCCCTCCTGGGACGTCTCTCCCGTCACCCCCTTGGCTGACCAACACCCGCCACCCGCCACCTTCCCCACGGGCCCCTCCAGAGCCTGACCGTCTCCACCCCACACCAGCCAGGCCACGGGCTCGAGGTTTCCACCTCCGATCTTGCAGACTCACAGCAGAGCCCTATTCGAGGGCGGGGTCCCACCCGGGCCGGGGTCCCACCGAGCGAGAGGATGGAAGAAACGCCCCAGCTTCCTCCTTAACCAGCCTCCTTTCCAAATGCCTCCTGCGCCCCGCTCTTTCCAGGCTCGCGCTCACTGCGTCGGGGAGCACGGAGGCTGCGGTCTCCACCCCGGGCCGCCCTGCTCAGCCCCCCTGGGCTCAGCCTTCCGAGCGCCTGCCCGGCCTGCACCTCAGCTCCTAGCACTTACCCCCTCCTAGCACGGCCCCCCGCCCCTGCCCCGCCTCGCCCCTGCCCCGCCTCGTCCCAGGCCATCTCTTTGCTCAAAAAGCTCCGCTCGAGAATCTAGGAGAATCTAGAATCCGCAGCGAGGTGACTGAGCACGCACTGCAGTCACCCAGTCCTGTGGAAGCCGCTCCAAGCCCAGGTCCCTCCTCCTGTGGGGTTGGCCGGTCCTGCCTGGGGACCCATGCCCGCCTGTTGTCCTCCACATCTGCCCCCCGCCCCCCCCAGCAGGGACGGCTCACCGCGTCTGCAGGGCCTTGGCTGGACCAGGGGACACCTGACCCCAGAGGCAGGGACAGAATGGAGGCCGCCAGACAGCACCAGGGACGGCCACCCGGCAAGGCGCCCACCCACCCGCTCTTGGCTCCCAGGCCCTGGCATCTCCCTTCTGTCACCTCACGTGTGACGCTTTTCCAACTGCAGCTGGGTGTCCCACGACTCCACCTGTTCTGACACGGACTCCGGATCAGCACAGGACCCCAGGCCTGCTCCCTTCGGATGCCGGCGGCAACGGGGACCCCCGGGCCCTGGAACTTCCACCCGGGACTCTAGACTGGGGGTGTGACACGAGTCACAGAACTCAGGAGAGCACCCTACTCACCACAAGGCGCAGGGGAGGAGGGGGAGCTCCCAGGCTCTCCCAGACACCGCCCCACCCCCACCCCCGTGTGCACCACCCTGAGCCCTGAGCCCCCCGGCTGGGGGTGCTTCCGGATGCTCTGTCACTTGGGAAGGTGGATTCTATCACCTGCCACAGACAATCAGCTCCATGCCAGGAGTGCGCGGGGAGGGGGTCCGGCTCTCTCCACAGTGGGGTCTCTGGGACACCAGCCCACCGTCCTGAAGCTGTCCCCGTCCCCCCCGTCCTGAAGCTGTCCCCGTCTCACCCCCTCCTGAAGCTGCCACCATCCCCTCTCGTCCTGAAGCTGTTCCCGTCCCTCCCCATCCTGAAGCTGTCCCCGTCCCCCCCGTCCTGAAGCTGTCCCCGTCTCACCCCCTCCCAAAGCTGTCCCCATCCCCTCTCGTCCTGAAGCTGTCCCCTGTCCTGAAGCTGTCCCTGTCTCACCCTCTCCTAAAGCTGTCCCCGTCCCCTCTCGTCCTGAAGCTGTCCCCTGTCCTGAAGCTGTCCCCGTCTCACCCCCTCCTGAAGCTGCCCCCATCCCCTCTCGTCCTGAAGCTGTTCCCGTCCCTCCCCATCCTGAAGCTGTCCCCGCCCCCCCCTGTCCCCCCTCCCTAAAGCTGTCCCCCCCTCTCGTCCTGAAGCTGTCCCCTGTCCTGAAGCTGTCCCTGTCTCACCCTCTCCTAAAGCTGTCCCCGTCCCCTGAAGCTGTCCCCGTCCCCGTCCTGAAGCTGTCCCCGTCCCCTCCTAAAGCTGTCCTCTCGTCCTGAAGCTGTCCCCTGTCCTGAAGCTGTCCCTGTCTCACCCTCTCCTAAAGCTGTCCCCGTCCCCTCGTCCTGAAGCTGTCCCCGTCCTGAAGCTGTCCCCGCCTCACCCCCTCCTGAAGCTGCCCCCATCCCCTCTCGTCCTGAAGCTGTTCCCGTCCCTCCCCATCCTGAAGCTGTCCCCGTCCCCCCGTCCTGAAGCTGTCCCCGTCTCACCTCCTAAAGCTGTCCCCGTCCCCCTCGTCCTGAAGCTGTCCCTGTCCTGAAGCTGTCCCTGTCTCACCCTCTCCTAAAGCTGTCCCCGTCCCCTCTAGTCCTGAAGCTGTCCCCGTCCCCGTCCTGAAGCTGTCCCCTGTCCTGAAGCTGTCCCCGTCTCACCCCCTCCTGAAGCTGTCCCCTGTCCTGAAGCTGTCCCCGTCCCCCTCCTGAAGCTGTCCCGTCCCTCTCATCCTGAAGCTGTCCCCGTCCCCCCCGTCCTGAAGCTGTCCCCCGTCCCCCCCGTCCTGAGGCGCAGCCACCGTCCTCCTACCAGCAAACAGAAGACACTGTCTCACCGCACAGATTCTGGGGTTTGGGGCGCTCTGTGCCAGCAACTGGGACAAGGTCCCAACACACCTTTGCTACATCACAGCCCTGCGCTCACCGCGCCCCACGTCTCACGGCGCTGCATCTGCACCGTTGACACCCGCTCTGGGGGCAGGTCGCCCCCCCCGCCCACTCCCCGCAGGCCCGCAGCACCTCCAGAGTCACCGCACAAAGTCCAAGTCCCCTGTCCTCCAGGTCCTGCTGGCCCCGGGCGCAGGCCTGCTCGCTGCCTCACCCCTCCCGCCCTTCCCTCTGGCCAGACGCCCCCCTACCCTGCTCCCACATGTCTCTCCTGTCCCGACGCCTGATCCCACGCAGGCTGACCCCCTCCAGGGACTCACTTCTGACTTCCGGGCGGTGATGCCCTTCCTTGCGGTCCCCTCTCCCGGCTACGAGATGAACTACGGGACACACAGGCATCTCTCTGTGGGACCGGCCACCTCACGGGGGCACCGGCTCCCTGCGCCCAGGAACGGTCTCCCTCACCTTCGTGGGCACACAGCCAGGCGGGGGCCAGATCCCGCGGCTCAGTGCATGCGCAGGGACAGTTCTGGAAGTGGAAGTTGAGGCTACCGTGGGGGAGCCCGGCACAGAGGCTGAGCTGCCCAGGCGGGGCAGACACGGAGCCTGCTGTGCCGAGGGATGCGGGGAGGAGCCCACTTTCACTGCCGCTGGTTAACACTCTCTAAATGGCCCAACTCGGGCGCCTGAGGGGGCTCAGTCAGTTAAGTGTCGGACTTCAGCCCAGGTCATGATCTCACAGTTCATGAGTTCGAGCCCTGCGTCGGGCACTGTGCTGACAGCTTGGAGCCTGGAACCTGCATCGGGTTCTGTGTCCCCCTCTCTCCGCTCCTTCCCCCACTCATGCTCTGTCTCTCTCAAAAAAATAAACATTAGGGGCGCCTGGGTGGCTTAGTCGGTTAAGCGTCCGACTTTTGCTTGGGTCATAATCTCGTGGTTCGTGGGTTGGGGCCCCGCGTCGGGCTCTGTGCTGACTGCCAGCTCAGAGCCTGGAGCCTGTTTCAGTCTGTGACTCCCTCTCTCTCTGACCCTCCCCTGCTCACGCTGTCTCTCTCTCTCTCTCTCTCTCTCTCTCTCCTAGAAATAAATAAAACTTAACGAAAAAAAAATAAACATTAAAAAAATGTTAATGGCTCAACTCTTAGGAGACCTTATCAAAAACCCGCTCCTCCTTCAACCAGTCATTCTACTTTGGGAAGAGTATTTAGTGAAATGAGACATAATGAAAAAACAGATATTCACAGCAGCCTTATTTTTAACAGCTAAAAACGACACAGCCCAGACGGGGGTTACTGGGTAGTGCCCCCCCCCGCCACCGGAATGCTATCACGTTGTTAAAAAGGCAAATTAGGGGGCACCTGGCTGGTTCAGTCGGAGGAGCGTGCAACTCTTGATCTCAGGGTCATGAGTTCGAACCCTGTGTCGGGTATAGAGATTTCTTAAATAAATAAAACTTACCAAAAAAAAAAAAAAAAAAAAAAAAGGCAAATGGGTGAGAAACAGGAGATGTGGTTTCTAGGAAATAAGTTTCAGATAAAGTGGACTATGGAAGTACTTAAGGGTCCGAAATTAAGAATGGCAAATTGTGACATTCCATGTGATGGAATGTTACAAGGCTATTTAAGAACGTTCGAGAATATTTAAGAACACGAAAAAAATACTCAAAATACACTGAGTGGAGAAAGCAGACTATAAAACATTATAAACTGATTTCCTTAAAAAAAAAAAGTACATACAGTTTTTAGTACAACGTCTTCTAAAATAACAGGAATGTAAAGTGCTCTGTGTAGGTTTGTGCACAGATTGGACTGTCTAACCATCCCTCACAGATCTTTAGAGATAAACGTTCAAGTTGCCAATTATAAAAAGCAGAAGAGATGAACCTCTGAAAGTTGACTTTTAAAAATTTAACTATAATATTTAACTTTAACCCCGCAGTTAAAACTGCCCCCAAAACTTCCCCTAATACTGTATGAGTTAGAAGTGCCCTGTTCACTTAACACACAATAAGTGAGCAAATTGAGCCTCCCGGGAGCTCGGTTCCTCTGGCCCCAAGGGGTCCTTTGACTTCCCTCTGTGTGGGAGGCTGGGAGGCCGAGGGGCCGGGAAAGGGATGAGGATCAAGCAGAGGCCAGGACAGAACGAGACACATCATCAAAGGCTTCGGTGACCAGAATCGAACAGGCCTCTTTTACGGGGACAGAGATTCCTCCCAGAACCTGTCAGCACGTTCTCGCTGGGCCACACGTGGACAGTGAGACGTGAAACGCACGTGTGAAACAGCCACGGGCACTGCCACACGTGGATCAGAACACCGGGCGATCCACTCACAACCACCATCGTCTTCGACGCTTACCTCGCCAGCTCTGCTGATGATCTTGTCGTCCACATCGGTGACTCCCATCACCATGACGACATTGCACCCGAAAACCCTCGTGAGGATCCTTCGAATGATATCAAATCTCACGTATGAGCTGCAAGGAAATGAATATTAGGGCGTCTTTAATGCAGAAAATCACCACTGTGGTCTTTAAAAAGGAACACCTTACATGTCAGCGGCTGCCACAGAGCAGCTGGGTGTGTGACAGAAGGGACAGCTCACGTGCAGCTAGGAGAGGGGCCCACGCCAAAAAGGTATCACCTCCATGGCAGGCGTGGCATTAGCATGTTTATTTTTTTAAAAAATTTTTAATGTTTTATTTATTTTTGAGAGAGAAAGAGAGACAACGTGAGCAGGGGAGGGTCAGAGAGGGAGGGAGACACAGAATCCAAAGACAGGTGCCAGGCTCTGAGCTGTCAGCACAGAGCCCGAGACGGGGCTTGAACCCACGAACCGTGAGATCATGACCTGAGCCGAAGTTGGACGCTCAATCGACAGAGCCCCCCAGGCACCCTGGTATTAACATCTTTAACGTTGGAGCTGGTAAGTGCGCTTACATCCATCTAATTGTACAAAAATTCACTGCCACTACAATCTCACTAGGTGGTTAAAATGCGGAGAGCTGTCGCCATCCTTGTTCACGTTCGAGAATAATGCAGCGTTTTCACTATGGCAAAGCAGCAGGGACAACAAATGCAGGCAAGTACAGCGAAGGCTGTACAACGTTACTCCTCAGAAACGTGGACGCATCACCGTACAATATCACACACCAGCTTATCCACGGGCTACCCTGGGGCGACTCAAACTTACCTAACTGAAAGGGTTCGAGAACCATTTAACACGTCAGGAATCTGGAGGCGCCGGGGGGGCTCAGTCAGTTAAGTGTCCAACTCTTGGTTTGGGCTCAGCTCATGAGGTCACATTTTGGGCGTTCGAGCCCCAAGTCAGGCTTTGTGCTAACAGCACGGAGCCTGCTTGGGATTCTCTCTCTCCCCCCGTCTGCCCCTCCCCAGCGTGCTCTCTCTCTCAAAAAATAGATGAACATTAAAAAAACTTGTAAATGTTAAGAATCTGGCGTCACTCTGGAAAACAATACGGAGTTTCCTCAAAAAATTAAAGGAGAGCTACCCTACGACGCAGCAGCTGCGCTACGAGGTATTTACGCAAAGGGCACAGGAGCGCCGTTTCGACGGGGCACGTGCACCCAGTGTTTACGGCAGCGCTGTCGACAACAGCTAAGGTTCGGAGGGAGCCCAGATGCCCCTCGGCGGATGAGTGGGTGAAGAAGATGTGACTTATATATACAACGGATAATTACTCGGCCACTGAAACGAATGAAATCTTGTCATATGCAACAACGCGGACGGAACTAGAGGGTACCATGCTGAGCGAAATCAGTCAGAGAAAGACAAACATCCTATGACTTCACTCATATGTGTAATTTAAGATATAAAACAGATGAACATAAGGGAAGGGAAAGAAAGAGAAGATAAAAATAGGGAGGGGGACAAAACATGAGTCTCTTAGGGGCGCCTGGGGGGCTCAGCCCGTTAAGCATCCGACTTCGGCTCAGGTCGTGATCTCACGGTTCGGGGGTTTGAGCCCCACATTAGGCTCTGTGCTAACAGCCAGCTCAGAGCCTGGAGCCTGCTTCAGATTCTGTGTCTCCCTCTCTCTCGGATCCTCCCCTGCTCACGCTGTCTCTCAGAAACAAATAAAACACTAAAAATTTTAAAAAACAAAAACAAAAAAACATGAATCTCTTAAATACAGGGGCGCCTGGGAGGCTCAGTCATTTGAGCATCTGACTTTGGCTCAGGTCATGATCTCACTGTGCGTTCCAAGCCCAGCATCGGGCCCTGTGCTGACAGCTCAGAGCCTGGAGCCTGCTTCGGATTCTGTGTCTTCCTCTCTGTGCGCCCCTCCCTCGCTCACTCTCTGTCAATCTCTCATAAATAAATAAACATTAAAAAAGAGAGAGAGAGAGAGACTCTTAAATAGAGAGAACATGGGGCGCCTGGGTGGCTTAGTTGGTTAAGCGTCCGACTTTCGCTCAGGTCATGATCTCACGGTTCGTGGGTTCGAGCCCCGCGTCAGGCCCTGTGCTGACTGCCAGCTCAGAGCCTGGAGCCTGTTTCAGTCTGTGACTCCTCTCTCTCTGACCCTCCCCTGCTCACGCTGTCTCTCTCTCATTCTCCTAGAAATAAGTAAAACATTAAAAAAAAAAATTTAAATAGAGAGAACAAACTGAGGCTTGCTGGAGGGGCTGCGGGTGGGGGATGGGCTAGCTGGGCGAGGGGCAGGAAGGAGACTCGTGGGGATGAGCCCTGGGTGTCCAACGTAGGGATGAGTCTGGATCTACTCCTGAAATCACTGCACTATGTGCTAACTAGCTCAGCTGTGAATTAAAAAAATAATCTGGCTTCCCATAAAGGCAACCTTAAAGCTGCAGGCCAGCGAACCTTCCGCTCATCTGTCATGCGCATGGCCTGAGTTCCGAACATCCTTTTCCCTCGAAAAACATCCTTTTCCCTCGAAAACGAGCCCTGTGATCGCACCCCTGCGGCTTGCCACGCTCCCCCTCCCCGAACACAGCTCCAGTGACAAAGCGATGTCGGAAACCCCTTATTTAATCATCTAAAGGCTTGAGCTGCTTATTCAGAAATTGGGCAGAATCCCACCACCCCACGGGGTTGCCCGTGCAGCACGGGTTCCTACGGGCATCGCCATGCCCTTCCTTCGGCTTGAGCTGGGAAAAGTTCACAGAAAAAGAAAGAGACTCCGAAAACAAAGTAAGAAGAGTCACGGCATATGCTTGGGCCCGAGGAGTTTCAGGGCTTCAGGACACTGAGGCTGCAGGTGCGTGGCTCCCCCAGCGGCCACTCCGTGCCCACGGTGTCAGCCCCTGCCCGGCAGGTCCCCCTCTGCAGCTGGGTGCTACCAGCACCGCCGTCCGGGGCCGTTAGGGGGTTAGCGGCTGTCTGTAGAGCACTGAGAACAATGCCGGACACACAGCAACACCAGACGCTGCGTCTGTCAAGTACATGTCTTTTTTTTTTTTTTTGGCTAGCTCTATGCCCAAGTTGGGGCTTGAACTCATGACCCTGAGATCAAGAGTCACACGCACTACTGCCTGAGCCAGCCAGGCACCCGGAGTACATGTCTCTTTCAACAGCAGCCAGTGTGGCTCCCCGGGGAGGAAAGCGGGGAGACATGATCCTGGGCAGTAAGTCGGGACAGGCCTTCAGAACTGCAGAGACGACCCCAGGACTTTGAACTTTACCTTGGGGCAGTGGGGCCGTGCCTGGCCATCCCGGCCCCTAGGGCCTCACAACTTCTTCACGATCTTGTGGTTGTGAGGTTTTCCACCACCCACGGGCAGCCCGAAGGCTCCACCCCAGCCCAGCCTTCCCGAGCGTTACCCTCGAGGGGGTGGGGACCAGACTGGGGAAGGAGGCGCTGGGGAGGCTTCCAGGCTGTTGTTACCTGGGTCTCCTTCTAAGAGCCGTGCACACTCGTCCGCTCTATGCTTAACGTTTGTACTCTTTTCTGTATTTGGAGGGGCAAATACACATAACCGAGAGGCTTGGGTCTCCTAGCGGGAGATTAGGAAAGAGGCCCTCCCCCACTGCCCCTTTCTTTCAGAAATGCCTCAGTCCTTATAAAATGGGTGTGAGGAACACCTAGGGGCTCAGTTGGTTGAGCATCTAACTCTTCACTTCAGCTCAGGTCATGATGCCAGGGTCGTGGGATTGAGCCCCGCGTCAGGCCCTGTGCAGAGCGTGGAGCCTGCGTTAGAGTCTGTCTCTCCCTCTGCCCACCCCCAGGCACGCACGTGAGCTCTAAAATTAAAAAAAAATTTTTTAATTTTTAAGAAATGTTTTACGTAGATGGTTTCAATGGCTAAGGAAGCCCCTTGTGAGTCCCACACTCAGAAAAGTCTCAGGGACCCAAGAGCCACCTTTTTAAGTTTCAGATACATATATATTATTTTTTAATGTTTACTTATTTTTGAGAGCATGTGAGCAGGGGAGGAGCAGACAGAGAAAGGGACAGAAGAACTGAAATGAGCTCAGGCTGAGGTAGGGCTCGAACTCAAACCGCAAGATCATGACCTGAGCCAAAGTCAGACGCTCAATTGATTGAGCCACCCAGGCGCTCCGAGTTTCAGCTACTTATGAATCAGTGTAAACCCCAGCACAATACACTAACATGATTTCATGCATTGAGAGGGGAGACGTTTCCTGGCCAAGTGGGAAACTGTGCAGATGGCTTCTCGGAAGACCTTCATTCTAAGCAGCTTTACAGTGAAACATTTCCTTTCTTCAGTTTGCTGTCACTTACGTTCACTAACCAGAACTTGTATTGATCCCTGGGACCTCGTTCCTTTGCTAACATCCATCAGAGCTAAGAGCCACCTTTCTGAAATGACATCATCAAGGAAGGTTGTCTCCCGAAGGGGGATGGGCTGGATGTGCCACCTGACTTCAGGTCGCAAGCCCCACCTGATCTCACAAGTTTTTACCCACCTGGCTCTATAAAAGAGAGTTCTGTCTCTGCAATCCTGTTGGCGAGCTGCCTGTGACCCCAACCCGTTCTGATTTAATGTTACTCAACAGTCGGCTCAGTCGGCTGGGCGTCCGACTTCGGCTCAGGTCATGATCTCACGGTTTGTGGGTTCGAGCCCCGCGTCGGGCTCTGTGCTGACAGCTCAGAGCCTGGAGCCTGTTTTGGATTCTGTGTCTGCCCCCCTCTCTGCTCCTTCCTCACTCATGCTCTGTCTCTGTCTCAAAAGTAAATAAAACATTTAAAAATTAAAAAAAAAAAAACTTGTTTGCTTTCTCTTCTGCCTTTGTCGAGAGGTTTTTCCAGGTTGGGAGGCGTTCCTGTTTTTAACACTTCCCCAACACATTTTATACTTCAATAAAGAGGTCAAAATATGCTTTTCATAAGTAGTGGAAAGTTAGCCCACAGTGAAGGGAAAAAAGGGTTCCCACACCACTGATTTTAACACCAAAAAAAAAAAATGCTCCTAACTTCCCTGGGAGATACCCATGATTCTGTACAAAGTGTAATGAGTAAAGGTAGCGTTTCACTTTTGGTCTAGGTCTGAAACAAAACAAGTGTAAGACATGAACGAGAGAACATACAAAAACATTAGGAAAAGTGCAATTTTGACAAAGGTAGGCCGAAGTGCAGCTGTCGGCTAGCAGGTTGAGAAAGCAACTATGTGGCTGGAGACCAGACACCAGGCTCCAGACTCCCTGGATGTGTGACTTCGGGGACATTCCTCACGCTCACGGTGAAGCCCCCACGTCACACTTCAGGCATTCTAGAAGCAGCACTGTATGGGCGTTATTTCAAAAAACTGTGCAGATTGAAAAAGATGAATACTATTATCGTGCCCATCGCAAAGATACAGAAAGCAGGACTCAAGGTAATAAAGTGGCTTGTCCAAAGTTGGAATGAAATTAAACAGCGGGGGCCAGAAATAACTCCTCACCAGCTGACTCCTAACCCCTGGAATAGCCTCATCTCATTAAACATCTAATTCCAAAACAGGCCATTGATCACTTCTCCTCACTGCTTCCCTTGGTTTCCTCACCTGTGAAATGGGTATAAGTGCTCAGAGTCACTACTAGAACCAAATGAGGCTGTTAACAGGTGTGCCTCCTACAGCACCCGGAATAAATTCAGGATTCTTAAGTTGCCCCTTGAGAAATGGAAAAAAAACTGCAAAAAGCTCCTTCTTTCCAAAATACACGGTCCTCTGAAGTGTGAAAAATCAAACTGGAGGCACTCACCAAGCATGGCCAAGGTGTGCGTGATCGTAGACGGTTGGTCCGCAGCTATACCTAGGAACACAGGTACAATCCATCGCGTGAATCATGTGTGCAAGAAAGGACGCCACCCTCTCAGGGTTTGCACAGAACCACGTCTGGGGGATTCCCAGCCCACGCGGTCAAGTACCCGTGACTACACACCGTGTCTCCAAGTGTGCTGCCACGCGTCTGTCGCTTCCTAACTGCTGTCCACCTGAGAGCCTTCCGGCGCACAGCTCCCGCCCCCAAAACGCTGGGTCCACAGTCCTTCCCGCCCCGGTCCCCAGCACCGCGGTCCCCCAAGTCCCGGGCGGCTACCAGGAGACGGCGTCCGCGCTGCCCACGATCAAGGGGTCCTTCCTCCGGGTGAGACTGTTGTACACCTTGACGCCCGTGTCGTGGCCCTCCGGCTGCAGCCAGCGCTGGCCGCGCGCCCCCGACGCCGCCCGCCCGGGCCCGGGCCCCAGGCCCAGCGCGGCCCGCAGGAGCCGGGGCCCACGGCCGCCCCGCACGCCCGCAGCATGGCCTGGCCGCGCGCGGCTCCGAGCGCCGCGACCCGCGGCCGCGCGGGGGCTCGCCACGCCCACTCCGGGAGGGGCTCGCGCCGGGCCCGCCCCCCGGAAGAGAGCCTCCGGATCCCGCCCACCCCGGAAAAGGCTTTCGGTGACCCGTCCAACCCAGAGCTGCGGACGCCCAGGCCCCGCCCAACCCGGAAGTGTATCTGCCCACACCACGCCCATCCCGGAAGGGGAAGCGGCCGTGCCCGCCCATTGTGGAAGACGACCTGCCTCGGCCTGTCAACCCCCAAAGAAGGGGTCGGGACGCGGCGGTAGCGCCTCCCACAGGCCCGTGTGGCGCCGGCTGCGGCGCCGGGGGCGGGGAAGAGTGCGCGCGGGCGGGGCGCGGCGCCGGGGGAGGGAGGGGGAGGCTCTCCTTCGCGTCCGGAGGTGGGGTCCCTTCTCCTTGGAGCCCGTCGTGCGGGGGCCGGGTGCCCACCTCCTGCCCCTGCGCCTGAGGCCGCTGCCGGCCGGAGTTCACCGCGCGGGCGCCCGCCTCGGCTCCTTGCGGGTTCAGGAGCACATCTCGCCCCCACGCACGCACTACCCAAGTCTGCACCCCAACACAGCACGTTTGTGCCCCAGCGCACACACAGCACATCAGCCCCCCCAACGCAGAGCGTCTGCACCCCGACACAGCATACTCGTACCCCAACACGCACACAGCACGTCCCCACGTAACAGCACAAGGCCCACTTGCACCCCGAGACAGCACTCTTTGCGGATGCAAGACCGAAGCTTGGAAACCACCCCATTGATCAAGTGCGAGTAGTGGCAAGTGTCTACTTGGGATTCATTAGGGTTAAACATTCTGTATCATTTCCTCTCGGGAACAAAAACAACCTGAATTGCGGTTTCAGTGGGACTTTTTAAAGGCGGATTGACTTGAAGTTACTTTCATGTTAATCTTGACAAAAATGCACCTACTGATATCTTGCAAAACAATGTCTCAAAAAAGAAAGAAAGAAAAGAAATCCCCTTTGTTTTTACATTCCTCAAAACAGCACAGAGGTCCCTCGGTTGTTTTTTGTTTGGTTGGTTGGTTTTTGTTTCTTTATTTTGGTCATTCAGTTGAAAGGTTAATGCTTAAACAGAGACAAAATGGTGCGTTCCTTAATTTTTTTTTTCTTTCAAGATCCCTAGAGTACAGTTCTGCAATTCTGCTTCAGGCTAAACTGTAGTCTAATGTAAACTCTGTTCCAGCGCATGATGCTGAAGTGTTAGACCCCGTGGTGGAGAATTAGGAGACCTAACCCTCAGTGCTGAGCACAGGCTCTTGACTACTCAAAGTTGCACTGGCGCAGTGTCCCTCCCTTACTGTCTGCATCCTTATCGAGGTTATTTTGTAACTGTCTCTTATTTCAAGTACAATGTGTATACTTTTCTCTCGAGTACTTGAGATCGTAAGTTCTTTTGAACTCACTCACCGTAAGCAGACTAAATTCAGAAAAGGGCTGCTGAATTACTTGTGATGAAATCCACCTGTTGTGCATGTGGGAGGAAATTTGGGGAGTAAAATATCTGGTAGAGAAAGCTCTGCTCCAGATATTAGATGTGCCGGTAAAATAAGAAAATGAACAAAAGGCAATCTGTGACAACACACAGGATTCAAGGCACAGGCTAGAAGTTTTGAAAGCAGATTTAGTAACACCGAAGACCAAATCCTGCACGTGAATCGGGATGACTGGCGTGTCTGAATTGGCCATAGGAAATTCATAACTTTTCAGTTAACAATGGTATCTTCTGTCTTCAGAAAACCGGTCGTGTGATATGTTCAGCCCTAATTGGCAGCAATTCTTTTTCTAAAGTCTTTTGGAAATCATCAAACTATAATAAACATAACCATCTACTTAATGATATAGAATAATTAAAATATGATGAATTATGAGTAATTAAAATATGGCTCCTTTTGCAGATCGAATATTGAGGTAAAATAAAAATGACGGGAAGATTTATTGGCGAATGTATTCCTGAAAAGAATCCTGTTAATTTTTTTTGTTTTTTTCATTTTATTTAAATATAATTTATTGTCAAATTGGTTTCCATACAACACCCACTGCTCATCCCAACAAATGCCCTCCTCCATGCCCATCACCCACTTTCTCCTCACCCTTACCCCCATCAACCCTCAGTTTGTTCTTAGGATTTAAGAGTCTCTTATGGTTTGCCTCCCTCCCTCTCTGTAACTTTTTTTTCATTTTTTCTTTTCTTTTTTTCCCCTCTTCGAGAAGCCTGTTAATTTGAAGGGCCACCTCCCCAGTCTGGGTCAGAAGAAAAAGGCACATTAGAATTAATGATTTTAGGGGCACCTGCGTGGCTCAGCTTGATTTGATCTCATGGTTCATGGGTTTGGGCTTTGCACTGACGGTGTGGAGGCTGCTTGGGATTCTCTCTCTCACCCTCTCTCTCTCTGCCCTTCTCCTGCTTGCTTGCTTGCTTTCTTTTTCTCTCTCTCTCTCAAAAAAAAAAAAAAAAATTAATGATTTCAAAGTATCTTGAATGCCATTTTCTAGTCCTTAATGACAACAACCAAAAATGTAGTTCCCAGTAATACCTTTGCTTTCATGGCCAAGTCTTGCAAATCCAAAGTAGGGTAGATAAGGTAGCATAGTGTTTAAGGTATTTCAAGTTTGAAAGAAATGTGTTAGCATTTATTTTTTAAGCACCTCAAAACAAAACAAAAAAATTGTATGTTCACTTCTTTTTTTCTCCGAGTCTGAGCATCACCAGTTAAACTAGAAATGTAATTAAGAAAAAAAATTAATATCCATCTTTGCAATACACTCCAAAGAGCAGATCTAAAACAGGGTTCTTCAATGTATCTTCAAAATTATTTTTCCTTAGTCGTATATTTATTAAAATGCACGATCATAGTTACCTTTTAGCTATCGGTCTTCTAACCATGTTCAGAAAACTGTTAAGTCATTGTTATGTATTTTTAAAGACTTTAAAAAGCTAATAAAATATTTTCTGACTTTGTAGCCCACAGGTAAACTGTCTTACAGAATGTAAGCTCCTTATTCACTGCCATGTCCCCAGGGCCCGAGCAGGAGCTAGCACCTGGTTGGCACTCATGAAATATTTCTTATTGAATGATTAAGATAACCTTTTGTTTCTGTGTCTGTGAAGACCATGAAAACATGAAAGGAATCATTAGTCAGATGATATCGTGATTTTTGAAAAAGATAACCTAGTTCAGGGGCGCCTGGATGGCTCTGTCCGACTCACGGTTCTTGAGTTTGAGTCCGGCGACCGACTTTGTGCTGACAGCTCAGAGCCTGGAATCTGCTTTGGATTCTGTGTCTCCCTCTCTCTGCCCTCCGTCCCCTCTCTCAAAAATAAATAAACACTAAAAAAATTTTTTTTAAGATAACCTAGCTCAAACTGGAAAAAAATTTTTTTGAAGATAACCTAGTTCAAATTGGCTTATCTTTGGAAGGAGTAAATTATTTCTAAACTTTATTCTTAAATTCAAACACTTCTGATTCTAGAGCCAATAAATGCAAGGATTTACTATATACTAGTTTTAAATTATCTATACGGTCTTGGAGAAAAAGTTATTTTTTTATTAATTCTTTTTCTTCATCTTTTTATAGTATCTCTATTCCATATACCGTTTCCATTGCCACATAATGTCACAGTATTCAAGTCCTTTCGTGCAGACTAGTGACTAATACATTTTGTTGTATAAAATGAAATGAAACTTTATCGTTTGCTTTAAACTGAGCCAAGACTGAAAGACGTGTGAATCCGTAAGAAAAATAATCATTTTCCGAAATATCAAAGCGAACATTTTTTCGATGAGGGGGAAGGATGCTGGGGTTTAAGAGTGAAGATCCAGTGTATTTACCGCAAAGTGTTACATTATTCGTCGTTTATCGCCGCAACAACGTTGGAAGAGAACCATCCATTTTAAAGACAAAACAGCTCAATTTCATCTCATTTGCTCTACAGGCATCCCTCTCACCAAATACCCTACGATCGCTGGAATGAGCACCACCGGATAACAACCTGTCTTATAAAAGTGGGTTGATCTGAAATATTACTGGCTAACACACAGTAATTTTATTTTTATTTTTTACTTCAAGATTTCATTTTTCAGTAATCTCTACACCCAATTTGGGGCTGGAACTCACAGCCCGGAGATCAAGAGTCGCAGGCTCCACGGGCTGAGCCAGCCAGGAGCCCCGACATACAGTAACTTAAAAATCGCCAACGACCTGGGTCCTGACGACACGCCTCGCCGCTCACTCCGAGTCCGCACAGCAGTGGAGCGCCCCGGCGTGGAGTCTGCGGAGGAGCGCGCCGTGGGCCCCAGGGCACCCGCTTCGCCCCCACGGACCGGGGCAGGCGGCGCGGGGGGGTGCAGGGTCAGAGGCCACGACAGGACACCCCGCCCCCCCGGGGGAAGGAAGCCCGCGAGCTGCGCCGCACCGCAGCGGCGGAGCCCCGAGCCCCGAGCCCCGAGGACAAAGGCGGAGCGCGGCCACGCCCACGGGGCGGGGCCTCCGCCGGAAGCGGCGGGCCTGCTCGCGGGTCCGTCGCCTAGGCAACAGGGTCGTCTGCGCCGAGCTTTTCAGGAAACCCAAATCCAGAAGCTGAGGGCGGGGAGAGAGGCCGTGGGGGGAGGGGAGAGGCCGAGATGGCAAGGGGAGCGGGTCCCGGACGCCTGCCCCGCCCCGGTTTGAGTGGCCTTTCGAGTGAGAACGGATTCCAGGGCACATTCGGGAGGGGGTCGGGGTCGCCCGCCCTCTGCGGGAGCCTGGCTCCGAATGCAGCTCCCCTCTTGGGCCCCTTTGTCTCCAAGCCGCTCGGCACTGGGCTCCGGCCGGCGACACAAAGGGAAAGCCGTGAGGACCGCGCAGGCGCGCGAGCCGCTGAGGTTGCTGGGAGCGGTGGTCCGGCCGCCTAATGGTAGGTCTCCTCCCTCCGGGGCCTGCGGCCGCCCTGGCCGTGCAAGTGCGCATGCGCCACCACTTCCGCTCTGCACGGCCCGCCCCCTCCGTCCGTCCCCTGCCGGGCGCGGGTTTCTCGTAGTAAGAGCCTGGGAGGGGTTATCCTCACTCGTCCCGCCTCTCCTTCGTTTTGATTGGCTCACCGAGGAAGGACGGCGAGCGGATTGGGTCTCGGCGTTGCCAGTCTGTCCCGGGCCTTACTTATGCCCGGCTGCGCGGCTGGGCCCTGAAGAGTGAGGGGCTGGGTGTGGGTGGGGAGGTGGCAGCCCCGGCGAGCGATGGCCTCGGCGGCAGTGCTACCGCGGCTGAGTCGGTTCCGACCGGGTCTTCGGCGAGGCCAGCTGCTCCCCACGGTCCCCGGCGGGCGTGCACTGCCGCCCGACAGGCTCTGCTTCCAAGTGCGAAACTCCTAGTAAAGTTTGCGCTTCGCCCGCCGCCCCTGTTCCCGCGGCCCCCTCCCCAGCCAAAGTGACAGACAAAGCCACACCCCCGCGCGGCCGGGCCGGTGAGGGGCGTGATGCGGCGGGGGCGGGGCCCGCGGGGAGGGGGCCGTGGGGGGCGGGGCGCATGCGCGGTGCGGGGGGCCGAATGTTTCCCAAGTGTTTGAAACTGGTATTTGGGTTCTCCACGTTGGACAAGTGCGGCGCGGCGGGCGGCGCGCGCCCCTTCCCGCGCTCGCTCGGCCCCGGCCCCGGCCCCTGCCGGGGTGCGCCCACGCGCAGCCCGCGCCCGCCCGCGCCCGAGGCCGCCGAGCGCCGGCCCGGCCCGCCAGGCGCCGGGTCCCCGGCCCAGGCGGCGCGGCTCGCAGATGTAGCGGCGCGGGGCCGGCCGGAGGGGGGGCGCCGGCGGGCGGGAGCTTTGCATTTTGCAGCGCTGGGCTCCGAGGGGGCGGGGGCTGGAGGAAGCGGAAAGCCGCGCCGAGCCGCCGGGGACCTCGGTGAACCATGTTGAGCCCTGCCAACGGGGAGCAGATCCACCTGGTGAACTATGTGGAGGACTACCTGGACTCCATCGAGTCTCTGCCTTTCGACCTGCAGAGAAACGTCTCGCTGATGCGGGAGATCGACGCGAAATACCAAGGTACGGCGGGATGGATGGGCGGGGGCGGCCGCTCCATCCCCGCCGGCCGCGGGCGCCGCGGGGCCGCGGGCCGTCCTGCCCCCCGCCCGGGGGAGCCGCGGGCCCGTGGCGGCGCCCTGGCCGGGCAGGAACAAAAGGTCTGGGGCGTCTTTGATTCGCCAAGGTCCTTGTGCGCGAAGCCGGGACACGGAGGAGGAAGGAGAAACGAGAGGTCTCAATGCCAGGCTGCGCGAGCAAAGCGCTCTTTGTAGTGAAGTGACGAGGCGGGGTGCTGCGGGGGAGGGGGCGCAGGGGGCGCAGGCCGGGGCGCCGAGGGAGGGATGTGCCGCGGGCGCCGGGGCTGAGGGGCGCAGCGACGGGGCTGCGCGCAGGGCTGCGGGGAGGGCGCTGCGGGCGGCGGGTCCCCGGCTCAGCTCGCCATCCCCGGAGCCACCCCCACCCAGTCCCGAATCTGAGTGTTATATAAAGTCCGGGGTCGGCACTCCGCGCGGTGTGGCCCCGACCGCCTCCGCCCCCGCGCAGCCCCCCGGGCCTTCCGTGGAGCTGGACACCCAGCGAGGGCCGCCGTGCAGGGGGCGGCGCAGCCGGGCGTAGTTCGCTGAGGGCAGGGGCTTTATTCCGGGCGTGCGGTGGGGAAGGGGAGGGGAGGGAAGGGAGGCTGGGTCGAGAAAGTCGCCCATCTGTGCCCGGGGGGCGCGGGCGAAGATGGTGTGTTTGCAGAGGAACATGGCAGGGAGAGGACCTGTGGGTCGCTCTCTGCAGCCCCGGCTGCCCGGAGCCCCGGAGAGCGGAGGAGGGTTCGTGTCCGCTGGGAATCGTTGGCTGTTGGGGAAACTTTCCTGCCGGGTCGGGCACGGCGGTGGGGGCTGTGGATGGGACGCGGATCGTCACTCGGAGTTTACTAATGTTTACAGGGCTGCGCAGCAGGGAAACGGAAGCGCGGGGGGAGGTGGGAGGCAGCCGCACGCCCCGAGGCGCAGCGGGCACCCCCGCGGGGATGGCGCCCCTGCGCTCTCCAGCCAAGGCTTCGCTTCGCAGCGACTTTTATAGGGGCCTTATTAGCATATTGCGAACGTCCCGCTTTGGCCTCCTTGTGATTGGTCTTGGCGTCCCCCATGGAATGTCCTTATCCATCCGCTGCTGAGCTATTGGTTGCTGCGCCGGAGGGGGGTGGGCATTGCGCAGTGACTGGCACGGGTCTCTGTTTCCGCTGCTTTTTTTCTTCAGAGGGGCGGGGAGTGGGAGGGGGTCGAGTTGATTTGAATGTCTTCGGGTCGCCCGGCCGCCGGCCTGGGATTGGTCACTGGCGCTACTGGGGCGGGCCGTGTTCATTGATCCTGTGCTGTGATTGGAGCCCCGTTTGGCCTCCGCCCTACGAGCCACAGGCGGTGGCTCTCGGGGCGGGGCGCGGCGCCCGCTAACCGCCTCCTCATTGGCTGGTGGCTCGGCCCCGCCCCCGTCCCTCTGGGGCCCAAGCCTTGCCACTTCCGGCCGCGGGGCGATGGCTGCGCCCGGGGTCCGAGTCTTCCGAGGATGGAGCCCGGGTCTCCCTGCCCAGGCCTGCCGCTGGCTCAGGGCCGCGGGGAGCGGGGAGAGCGTGAGGGGACCGGGGACGGCGACTCGGCGCAGAGATCAAAGGGGGGAGTCGTCCGTACCGTCCGTTAGCACCTGTAGGAAGTTTCAAGAGGGCCGTGTTTGTCCGTGAGCCGTTCTAGCGTCCCCTCAGAGTTACTTTGTTGCTGCTTCGGGACCGGTGCCTCCCGCGGAGCCCGCGCCCGGGGGCAGCCAGGGCCGCCGCGTGAGCTGTCGGTAAGGGTCACCCCTCGCTCGGGGACCCCGCTGTGCATGGTGGGTGTGCCCGTCCGCGGGGACCCCGGGGCCCGTCCGCCGGGGCACTCGGGCTCTTCGAAGGGCTTGGGTTGCAGGTCAGACTTGCTTAGTTAGTTTGCATCAACCGGCGATTACTTCGTAAAGGTGGATTATAGTTTACCAAGATTAAATGTTATTTGAAGTTGTGCTTGGTTTTGTTATTTTTCATGTATTTTTAAAATACCCACCCCTCAGTGGAAGTCAGCTTCGTAACGAACATCAGTGCAACCTCTTAGGTAAAGTTAAACTACGTTTCTTTGATATTTGGCCAGATCGCATTAAGTTTCGCTGCCGTCTCATTTAATCCTTAAGTTCTTTCCGCGGTCCCACTGCTCTCCTGTAAGGATGCTGGCGTGGAGCGTTTGCAGAAGGAAGGTCAGCGGCAGTTTGAGCTGATGGAGCGGAAGAAGCTTCCGAAGGTGTCTTGGCAGGGCGCCTGCGCAGTTAGAGCTGGTGGTGGTCTTGTTACAGTGGGTACTCAGTGGCTTTGCAGATTGAGTGCTGTGCTTGGAGAATCTCAGAAATAAGCCATTGTGTAGGGGACAGAATGACTTCTTGGTAATTTTGTGATGTGATTTTTGTTACTTTCCCACACTTGAAGCCTCCCAGGGATAGAAGTTTGCTTGTGATGTAAAAGAAGCTGTGCGGTACTGAATTTAATATTTGCAATATGATAAAATTGTTCTCTCTTCTGTGAAAGGCTAACATTGTCTTTAGAAATTTGGTTACTCGAGGGACACCTGAGTGGCTTAGTTGGTTAAGCATCTGACTCTGGATTTTGGCTCAGGTCATCATCTCAAGGTTCGTGAGTTCAAGCCCTGTAGAGGGCTCTGCGCTGACAGTGTGGAGCATGCTTGGGATTCTTTCTCTGCCTCTCCCCCGCTTTCTCTCAAAATAAACTTTTAAAAAATTGATTACTTGATTAAACCAGTTAATAGTTTTGTAATGTGCAATCAATTTAAAAATAAATTGCAGAAACTCATATATTAAAATCCATGAACTAGAACTTAGATACGTTGAGCCCATTCATTTTCAGAATTACTCTAAGATACTACAAGACTGTGGCATTCCTTCTTTTTGGTGGCAAATAGTCTGTGTTTATCCAGGAAGTATCTTCAGAGCTCTCTTTTTTGTTTATTTATTTTTGAGAGAGAGAAAGAACACAAGCAAGGGAGGAGCAGAGAGAATCCTAAGCAGACTCCACACTGTTGGTGTCAGCGCAAAGACTGACTTAGACCTTGAACTCCTGATCCTTGAGATCATGACCTGAGCTGAAATCCAGAGTATGATAATTAACTGATGGAGGCCCCCAGACACCCCAGAATACTTATATTCTGCTTTGGTGTTGACCTAAGTTTTTGTGTTTATTTCAGTGTTAGGTTTATGCCTTATAACTATTTGAAGGTAAGATCTGGAACCAGTACAGGTTACATTTTATACATCGCCCCCCCAACACATACTTCCTAGTTAGAGAGTAGAATTGCCTTATTTTAAGGGACTGCAGAGGGTATCAGAAAAAAATTCGGATACTATATATTTATTTTTTAGTAATCTCTGCACCCATCCTGGGGCTGGAATTCACAACCCCGAGAGAGCCAGAGTTGCATGTTCTTCTGACTAAGCCAGCCAGGTGCCCCTGATTCTACGTAGATTTGTTATTGTTTGGGGAAAATAACTCTGGGAATTTCTATTTGTATTTCAGGAAGCTTTTGGCAAGAATAGTTACTTTCTTCATTTCAATCAAGTTAGGTTTACAACTTTGATTTCTTGGGAAATTGCCTAATTACATTTCCCAAGTTACTTTTCCCAGTCATATACACTGTCTGTACAAAGTTTGGGGGCTTTTTGCTTGTTTGTTTTTAAGATTTTAAGTAATCTCTACACCCAATGTGAGGCTTGAACTCGCAACCCTAAAATCAAGAGTCACATGCTCTATAGACTGAGCCAGCCAGGTATCCCCTGTACAAGGTTCAGATATAGCCCTGAGGGTTTTTTGGTTTTGGTAATGTTTTAAATACTGTTGGTTTTTATAGATACGAATGTGTATGGTTTTACACAGTAAACGTATAAGCAAAATCTGACACCATTGTTCCAAAGCAAAGTTAGGATGTCGGGCTTATCGTGACAAACCATTTTAGTAAATACAGAGGAATAATGTGGTAGCAGGACAAAGACAGGGCTGATAAACTGAGGCTCTGGGTCACAGAGTTTATATATGTTCTCTAATAGGGTATTTTAGACATCGGTACATGAAAATAAAGGAAAGGGGCGCCTGGGTAGCTCAGTCAATTAGGCCTCCGACTTCAGCTCAGGTCATGATCTCAGAGTCTGTGAGTTGGAACCCCCTACATCAGGCTCTGTGCTGACAGCTCAGGGCCTGGAGTCTGCTTTGGATTCTGTCTGTCTCCGTCTCTCTCTGCCCTCCCCTCCCACTCTGTCTCTCTTTCTCAAAAAATAAATAAACTTAAAAAAAAAAAAAAAAAAACACAGGAAATACAGGTGTTTAAGTTAGAAGAATATTTGAATAAAAACAATGGAAATATGGGACAAATCATTAATTTTATAGAAAATAAAAGTTGGGTACTAGCATTTCACCTAAATTTAAATTTTCCCCGAAGTTGCCCATTTCGAGAGCAGTGTTACCCATGCTTTTGAGTGCGCAGAGCCCCCTGGGGAGCTTTGAGTGGCGCCTTGCTGAACGGGAACCCTGTTGGCATTTGTATTTAGTTCCAGGGATTTTTTTCAGTAGAGAAAAAGTGTCGGCTTGAAAGGCAGCCTGTAGGGTATGGGATTTTCACCCTAGGAAATCTCGCATCAGTCATGTCTGTCCTTTGACATTACTTTCTCCTAGACTAGAGGATTAAATAAGAGGTTTGGTAGTGTTAGCTAGAGTGGGTGTAATGCTTATTTTTCCCTTTGCAGAAATCCTCAAGGAGCTGGACGAGTATTATGAGAAATTTAAGCGCGAGACCGACGGCGTCCAGAAGCGGAGAGTGCTGCACTGCATTCAGAGGGCCCTGATTCGGAGCCAGGAGCTGGGCGACGAGAAAATCCAGATCGTGAGTCAGATGGTGGAGCTGGTGGAGAACCGGACCAGGCAGGTGGACAGTCACGTGGAGCTCTTCGAGGCCCATCAGGAGGTCAACGACCCCACCGGCCACAGTGGCAAGGCCGGCCAGGATAAGGCCAAGAGCGAGACAATCACGCAGGCGGAAAAGACCAATAACAAGCGGTCCCGGCGACAGCGCAACAACGAGAACCGAGAGAACGCGGCGAATCATCACGACCACGATGACCTCACCTCGGGGACGCCCAAGGAGAAGAAAGCAAAGGCCTCCAAGAAGAAGAAACGCTCCAAGGCCAAAGCCGAGAGGGAGGCGTCCCCCGCAGACCTTCCCATCGACCCGAACGAGCCCACGTACTGTCTGTGCAATCAGGTCTCCTATGGAGAAATGATCGGCTGTGACAATGACGAGTGCCCCATCGAGTGGTTCCACTTCTCCTGCGTGGGGCTGAACCATAAACCAAAGGGCAAGTGGTACTGTCCCAAGTGTCGAGGTGAGAACGAGAAGACCATGGACAAAGCCCTGGAGAAGTCCAGAAAGGAGCGGGCTTACAACAGGTAGTTGGCGGGGCACATCCGCGGCGGGGAGCCCGAGAGGCCAGTGTATTTATTCCACCACCGCGCGCTGAGGCGCGGGACTGTCCCGTGTGTATTTTTAAAGGACGTTAGGAAAGCAGCCGTTCCTTCTGTCGGGGTGGCCGGCAGCCTCTGCCTCTTGTTTTCAGTGCTACACACGTGTAACGAGGGTGGTCTGTGGATCAACATTTTAGAAACTACAAATATAGGTTTGAATTAAACACTCAAGTGAGTCTCAGACTGATTTGTTTTTTTCATTTCTGTTTTTGTTTCGCTGGGGCAGGGGTGGCCCAGAAGCAACCTGACGCGGTAAATGGGGAAGGAGATTTCACGTGGCTGCTATTTTAATAAAACTAATGTCATCGCTTCGTGAGCACGTTTAAAAAAATTGGCCGAACTGCTAAGAGTTGGAGCCCATAGCAAGTCTGTTTCTTGCTCTAATAATGTCTATCCATTTAACAACTCAACATAAAGGTTTAAAATGTGATTATTTTTTAGAAAAGGAAATGCTGAAGTTTGACCTGGCAGATGTTTTATGTATTGGCCTGTTCCCCAAATGGCCACTCTTTAAGTGATTGGGCATATTTTTTATGAAACCGCCCGGAAGTGGTCGGGTCGTGGAAGTTCACGTCATCCTGTTGCCATCGCGCACCCCAGTGCGGCCATGTTTCCTTTACAAACGGCGCATAAGTGTACGTTTCCAAGCGTACTTGCACTTGCCTCGTGATCAGATGCCCCCGTAGGACTAAGGTGTGCTTCCTGTGTGCGCATGAGACCTGTACACCTGTGAGGTCAAGAAATAAATGAAATTTGGTCTGTTTGCTCCTCTAGCGGTATATTTAATTTGGTTGTAAGTGATTTTTAAAGTTTTGCTTTAAAGATTTGTATACCAGCAGTTTAGACAAAGCCTTAAGCAATTTCTTTTGTTCTTCTTAATAATGAAGTAGAAGTTACCTTATTGCCAGCAAATACATGTCAAAACAACATATATTCAGACCAAGGGGTGGGAAATACTGCCCAGAAGCCAAATCCAGTTTACCACCTGTTTATGTAGAGCCTGTGAGCCAAGAATGAGCTTTATATTGTTAAATGGTTAAAAAAAAAAAATAACAATCCTGTTTCATGACACGTGAAAATTATAAAATTCAAGTTTTAGTGTCCATAAATAAAGTTTTATTGGCACACGGCCATTCGCATCCGCTTATGCATCGTCTGTGGCTGCTTTTGTACAATGGCAGAGCTGTTGGCAACGGAGGCCAAATAAATGACCCACAAAGCCAAAATTACTTTTTTTCTGGCCCTGCGCTCAAGAGGTTTGTTAAATGTAGCTTCATTTATAAGCAATAAAATGGTTCACGTTTCTGAGCGGGAAGTGGAGAGGAGAATTAGTTTCTCTCCTATATTCTGTCTTGCAGTCGCTTAGGAAGCCACCACCAGGAAGAAGCGAGTGGCCACTGGAGCGCCCAGGCTCTGGGTAAACTCTAGACTGTTTTCTGATTGTTTACTTCATTTGAGGAACACCAAGAACGTTATTTGTGACAGATGGAAATCCCTCAGTGTTTTACAGTGACTCTGCCTTACAGAGAACTGTTTGGTGGAGAAATGCAAATTGTAGTTGATTATACCTTAAAACGTGAACATGTTGCATATCAGTATCTACAAGTAGGCATTTATTTCCTAGCAAAACTTTGAGAACTTTTTTTTTTTTTAACATTTATTTGCGGGGAGAGCACAAGCGGGGGAGGGGCAGAAAGAGGGAGACAGAGGATCTGAAGCAGGCTCTGCACTGACAGGCCGACAGCAGCAAGCCCAGTATGGGTCTCGAACTCACGGACCACGAGGTCATGACCTGAACAGAAGTCAGAGGCTCAACTGACTGAGCCCCCAGGTGCCCCTTAAGAATCTCTTTGAGTGTTACAATTAACCTAGACAAATAATAAAAAGCTTCCGATATGAAAGTGGAGATACTTGATTAACAGTCCAGTGGCAATAAAAGTAGTTCAAAAGAATCTTTGCTTCTAGAAAGTTCCTTTTGCTATTTTCTACTTCTGTTTTAATTAGAGCTAATACTGAAAACTAAGCTGTGGAAGTGAAGACTGAATTGAACACAGTTGCTAATACCGGATTTCTTTATACAGTTCTGGTGTATGTAAATGACTGTGGTACAGAGATAGGCACAAAGGCTAAACTTTGCTGGGTTTAAGCCCGTCTTTGTCCCTTAAGAGTTTGATCTTGAATAAATAGTTTAACTCCATCCACGGTCACTTTTAAAATACCTGTTTCAGGGGCGCCTGGGTGACTCACCTGGTGAAGTGTCCGACATCGGCTTAGGTCATGATCTCACAGTTTGTGGGTTCGAGCCCCGCGTCGGGCTCTGTACTGACAGCTCAGACTCTGGAGCCTGTTTTGGAGTCTGTGTCTCCCCTTCTTTCTGCCCCTCTCCTGCTCATGCTCTGTCTCTCTCTGTTTCTCAGTAATAAATGTTAAAAAAAATTTTTTTTGAACACGTTTTATAAAAGGTGCCTGCGAGAAATAAATTGACGTAAGTAAGACAAATGCTGGGTATTTCTCCCCTACCTTTGATGAAGTTTCCCACAGGACAAAACCTAGGCGTTTTTTCTTCTAAAAATATGGAACGTTTTAAAAGACTGTTTAGAAGTAGATTCTGTTGGATTTGATGGTCTAGGAAGGTTTTGTTGGACTTGGTGGTCTTTAAGTCACTTTTATTATTTCCAGTGAACAGGAAAATCACACATAAGTACTCAGAAGGTCAAGATTTAGGCTTTAGGTCATGATTAGATACAGTAGAAAAATGCAGATGACCCTGGGAAGTAAGGAGACCAGAGTCTGAAAACAGATGAATGCCAGGTGAGCTAATGTAGAACAGCGGCTGAGATTTATTTTTGTTTATAAAAGTTTTTTTTTAATTGCAGCATAACTGATCTGTAACATTTTAGTTTCAGGTGTAGGACATGGTGACTTGATATCTCTGTATTGTGAAATCATCACCGTAGCACAAACCTGCCTGTCACTATGGTTACACATTTTGTTTCTTTTAAATCTTGTTGATAAGGACTTTTTCAGGATTCACTCAGCAACTTTCAAATGTGCAACACAGTATTCCTAACCATGGTCGCCCTACATCCCCACGGTGGATGCGGATTTTATACGGATGTGGATTTTATAACCGGAAGTTTGTATCTTTTGACCCCTTCACCCCTTCTGCCCAGGCCCCACTCTGCTCTGGGAACTGTCCATTGTTTGTATTTAATACCTGAGTTATTACAGTTCAGATAAACCGTCTTAACTGTTTGCATTAGAATGACTACTTTTTATTTACTTTTAAACAAGAAAATTTTTTTTAAGTTTAGTCAAACATTTTGAGAGAGAGCATGAGTGAGGGAGGGGCAGAGAGAGAGGGGGAGAGAGAGTCCCAAGCAGGCTCTGCACTGTCAGCACAGATCGCGATGTGGGGCCCGAACCCATGAAGCCGCAAGATCATGAGCGAAAACCGCTCACCCGACTGAGCCGCCCGGGTGCCCGGAACGAACGCTGCATTCTAACCGGGACTGAGGAACCTTGGTTCGTTTAGGTAACTGGGGTGTTGGCAGCCATGACGTGGCCTTCGCAGGGCACAGGCGCCTGCGTCCCCGTCCTGAGAAGGAGCAGCACGGTGGCAGGACGGACAGGCCACCCACGCAGACGTGACACTGCGGTGTGGTGGCCTTCGTCCCCGAGGCCATCAGAGGCTGCGAGTGCTGAAGCCATACGCGCTTACCGTATAGAAGCCTCGGTGCTCCTAGCTGCTGTTTGGGAAAGAACAGAGGTTTACTCGAAATGCCCTCCTAGCGCATGGTTATGGCGTCCCACGTGAACTGTGTCAAGGAATCAAACCCGCTCCCTGGGCAGAGTTATAAACCTTTTGTCCATGCGTCTACCTCCCACGTTACTTCTGAAGACAAAACGGGCAGGCGATCAGCTTTGTTCCATTGTCCGCCTAAAGGAACTGCTGATTCCTCGCCTCGCTACACGTGTGGCCCGATCTCGTGGCTGGTGGTCTCCTGCCCTGTTTCAGCCTGAGCTCTTTGTTTTTTTTTTTTTTTTTTATTTCTGAGAGAGAGAGAGGGCGTGAGCAGGGGAGGGTCAGAGAGGGAGGGAGACCCAGAATCTGAAGGAGGCTCCAGGTTCTGAGCTGTCAGCACAGAGCCTGACACGGGACTGGAACCCACGAACTGTGAGATCATGACCTGAGCCGAAGCCGGACGCTTACCCGACTGAGCCACCCAGGTGCCCCTGGGCTCTTTAGTCTTGGGGCCCAGGTGCTTTTAAGCACTTGGGAGGTAGACTTCTGGATTCGTTCAGCCTGGAGAACCGGCTAGTCCTCAATTACTCGTGTCTCCTTACCCTCGGTCTATAGCGTCCGGAGGGCTCCGGGAGGGAACCGCGGGGAAGCAGTCCATCATGAACCAACAGCCTCTTTCGGGTTTTACGGGGGCTTAGTTTCCCTCACAGACCAAACGTGATCATGCTGTGTACCCCCTCCCCGCCCACCAAAAAAGGGACAAGAAATACATGGTTTTAACTGGAATGAAGAAAAGCATTAAGTCACTTCTGTTGCCTCAAATCCTTTGTATTACCTGGCTTTGTTCATAAAGATGGCGTCGATGCTTTCTCAACTTAAAATTCCTACTTAAAGGGATAGCCGGGTGGCTCAGTGGGCTAAGCGTCCAACTCTTGATTTCTGTTCAGGTCGTGATCTCAGGGGCCATGAGGTCGAGCGCCATGTCAGGCTCTGTGCTGACAGTGTGGAGCCTGCTTGGGCTTCTCTGCCCCTTTCCCACACACTCTCAATACACAAATACCTACTTAGGAAGGCCCTGCAAACAGTAACTGGTTAAGTCTTGATCTGTGCCGTCCAGTGCTTCAGTAAACCAGAGTTTCCTTATTAAACGAGAAAATGTCTGGTTTAAGTCAACCCTAAATTATTCAGCCAACGTGCAAAGGTAACAGCCACAATGCAGCGTCTGCACCTGCGGGCGCCTTCTATACGTCGTGTTAAACCTTCCTCGCAGCCCTGCCAGGGAAGACCGGGTTCCTGGAGAGGATGCCGAGACCAGGCGGGGGCCCCGACCCACACACGGCCACGCGTCCCGCCCGCGGCTGCAAAGCCTGTTTCCTCTTAGTCACATCCTGCACCAGGGGACGCGCCGAGTGGCGGGCCGGCACGTTGGCCAGAGTACCTGACGTCGGGAGTGAAGCCAGGTTGTCGACAGTGGCCTCGTCTGCCGTCGCTTCCCTGTGCGGTAGGGAGTTACCCTCGCTTCATGACCGAGGAAACAGGAAGACCGGAGAACCTCGCCTGGGCCAGGAGCAGAGCCCGGTAGCAGCCCGGGCAGGCAGCCCCGCGTCTTCGTTGCCGGCCTCTTACGCGCAGGGAAGACCGCGCTGCCCACGCGGCCACACTTGCCCTCCAGGCGCGCCGGCACCTCGACCCCGCATGCTTCCTGCCCTGCCTCGTAGACAACTTGAGGATTGCGTTTCACCCCTGAGATGTTAACGCAGCTCACCAGCTGCAGAATGGGCTGTGAAGTCAGAAGGTCGGGATCGGGACGAGCGGACCAGTCCACCTAACCTTGCGGAGGTCGCTTGTCTCGCCCAGCGGCCTCCTAGGCAGCTCGGTGATGGTCCGCGTCCCGCAGTCGGGATGAGCCGGCTAGTGTGCGGAAGCACTGTGCAGGTGCGGATCCTCCATCAGTAATCCTGGCCCCTTGTTCATCATCCAGTTAACAGATGTGTTCCGAAAAATGGAGTTGAAGGGCGCCCGGGGGGCTCAGTCAGTTAAGCGTCCGACTTCGGCTCAGGTCATGATCTCGTGGCTCGTGGGTTCGAGCCCCTGCATCGGGCTCTGTGCTGACAGCTCGGAGCTTGGAGCCTGTTTCAGATTCTGTGTCTTTCTCTCTCTCTCAAAAATAAGTAAACCTTAAACAACAACAACAAAAAATTTTTAATGGAATTGAGATTCCTTACAGCTGGAGAGAAATGTCAAGTCCAGCTGTAAAATACAGGGGGTGCTTCATCTTCTGTCCTGTGTGAGGGGTGGGGCTGCAGCTGCTTTTCCAGAAAGGCTCCCATTTCTCTTTGTAGAACCCAGAAGTGGAGAAATGCACTGTATTTCCAGCAGCAATCAAAGCCCATTACACGTCCTGTTGACTCCCCTCTTGATTGAATCCGAGTAGACCGAAAATTAGTTGAGTCCCTTCCATGTGTAGGTGAGGAGACTGAGGCCCAGGAGGGTGAAGTCGCTCAGCAGGTCAGTGGTGGGGTCCCGGGCCAGACTCGGGTCGTCTGGTCACCGAGGCCAGGGCCCGTGTTCCCGCGCTGTGCCGTCTGAGCCTGGGCCTGGTGTCCCTTCTGCAGAGGGTCGGGGCTGCGGTCCATGGAGAGCAGAGGCCTTCAGTGAATATGTGTTAGATCTGTGAATTGACATAGAAAAAGAAGACATTTTCTTTTCTTCTTTTTTTTTTTACACTTTTCTAACTTCTAAATGTTCTATGATGATACCTAAGACATAATTTCAAATTTGTGTGCAGGAAATGTTTTTAGGATAGATGTGTAGGCCAGTAGAAATGCAGTATTTCTAAAGGACTAATATTTGAGAAATTGAACTTGGTTAGATTTTGTCACCCAATGCATTTGATATTTTCTATTATAAAGTTTTATAAACACAGATGTAGATAATTGTGCATCAGGTTTATTAACAGTTGATCCTCCTACAAAGATGCTTGAGATGGTTTGCTGTGTCCCAAATTTGTTTCTGCATGAGAAGTTGCATGATAGCTCTTTGTTTCTCTATTATTATGTTTAAGCATCTTTTGGTCACGAGTTATGCCCTCAGCAAAGATGGGAGAGAGAGTGGCAATCCAGAAAGCAGAGTGGCGCCGAGGACAGGCGGTGATGTGACTTGAGGAACAGTCCTGCACAGGTGGGGAAGGTGTGCGTGGCCCCACCTCTGGCCCAGGCAGGTGGCTTGCTAGTCGCTGAGCTGCAAGTCTGGCTTGGACAGTCAGGTACTGTGTTTGGAGTAAACTTTTCCATATTTAAAATCCTCGTTGCCCTGATGGATGGCATGTTGAAAACGGGTAACCACACCGCCATCATGGCAGCTAGGCTGGATTTGGCGCCATTCTTTCTGCATTACTTGGGATGTGCTCAAAGATAGAAATAACTTTTACATTTCAAGGTAAGTAAAAATTAGGTGGTGGTGAGGACCATAACTATTCCATGGTCAATACACACGATTTTCAAAATATTTTTGACTCTTTGCATCATTGATTTGCTCCCTAAACACCATTAAAACTTGGCCAACATTGAAATACTCTCAGGGCGCAAAGATCTGCCAGAAAACGTCAGGTAGGTGAAGGCAGTGACCCACAAGGAACCTTTCACGGCTCATCATTCAGTGTCAGGCTGATAAGGAGCAATTCACTTTGCAAATTTTGAAACCTTCCTGCTGGACTCAAGAACATTAATGAAAGGGGAGACGTGACTGAGCCACAGAAGGGAAGGGTGAGAACAGAATGTGTGAGGACAATTCTGAAAACCGTTTGTGGGGCTTATTCATGTTACTCTGTATTTAAAAGTTACCTGAACATTCAGTGTCCCGTTAGCACATTATTAACACCTGTTAAGCTCCGACAGGACACGCTGGTGTGGTGCAAATCGTAGAGGCCACAGTTCCTGCCACTGAGTTTGCACCAGCAAAACCTATTTTGAAAACGACAAGACAACGGAACAGACTGCAGGGCGGGGGGGCAAATTGGATGGTACAGGCAAAATGTCTCTGTGGCAGGATTACCGTGATAACCAGGGCTGGTGTCATGTGGAAGCGAGATGCATGGACGATTTGCTAATTTCATTTCTTCTTTTCCTCCTATAAGGCTACTTCAGAGTATGACTCTTTGAGTAATTTTACTTCTATTTTGTTAATGTCTGGCATAAGGAAGTAGCCAATGAATGACATCTGGCTTCATAGGGGAATCATGACGCCATAGCGTGATGTGATGATAGATGTTCTGTCACCTAAAGCATTATGTCCCCTTGACAGTAGGGCATCTGGGGGTCCTGACAGCTGAGGGACCAGGCCAACATTCCTCAAGTGCAAGAAAGCAGAAGGTCACCCCCAGAAATAAAGACAACAATAAACTCAAACAGGTAACGAGAGAATTGGTACAATCGATCTATGGAAGCCACGAAGGACTCCTCATCGATACGCCGGACCAAGGCTCAAACACTAAAAAGACTGGATATGTTTCATATCCGGGAGGGGAAATGTTTGAAATACGTACCCAAGAGCAAACAAGGGAGGAGATTCCCCAAAGCAAAGCAAATCAGAGTCAGAATAGGAGGCAGCTGCTGAGGAGGCCCCCACGGCCCGGCCACTCACAGTGCCCGGCGCTGGCCCCTCAGGAGTGTGGCAGGCACCTGGAGCCTGTTGCTACACGTATTTCCTGGAACTTTTTTCTGGAGTTACCAGCACAGTGACTTTTCTCTTCTGTTGGAACCACTAAGGTGTGAGATTTGGATCTGAGGCTTCTCAGGGTCGCCTTGCCCCGCACTGGAAAGTGGAGACAGATGTAGTCCCAGTGGCATCGTTTGAATCCCTTGAATGGCCACCTATGTGAGTGAAGACACCCTTTTGTTCTCCAGCGGGTCCCAGTCGGGTTTGTGTGGTGACCACGCCCATCACCACGTGTGCCACCCAGCCCCGCTGTCTGTCTTCACAGATCTCCGTCCAAGGCATTACACACACGCCTCTCTGCTGGTTTCAAACCACAAGTTTCCCACTCCCCCCATCAAAAGCGGGGCCTAGTTCCTCGCCCTTGGCCTCTGGATGACTCTTCCATCCTGTGCTCAAAAGAAGACCACCACGGGGGGTGGGGGGGCGGGGAGGGGGGCTGAGACTACCCAGATGAGGGCAGACAGTGCAGCACAGCTCTGGCCCCCCCCCAGGTCCACAGAGGCCCACCCTGGGACCCAGCCACCCACAAGGGCCTGACGGGTGTTCCTGCCACAACCTCAGCAGAGTCCCCTGGGCAGCCGGAGGCCCCCCCCCACACACACACACCAGCGAGCCC
This sequence comes from Proteles cristata cristata, assembly GCA_017311185.1. Classification (NCBI taxonomy): domain Eukaryota; kingdom Metazoa; phylum Chordata; class Mammalia; order Carnivora; family Hyaenidae; genus Proteles; species Proteles cristata. The sequence goes on along the minus strand of JAESUZ010005606.1, from coordinate 747,811 downwards.
ACAGGCAGGTCCAACCCCAGGTGACGCCGAGTGCACAGCCCTGCCCAAATCACAGATACCCTGGAAAGTTAACCTGGGGTGTTTTGTTACACAGCAGTAGGTAACCTGTGCAAAGATAGCGGTGTTGCTTTGCCCTGTACGTAAATGGCATCCTTTACCCTGTATTGATCTTACACTAACTTTTTTCCTAGCTAACTTCAACCTGGAGATCTTTGCATGTCAATACATAAAGATTAATTAACATATAATTACTGCAAATAATTTTGTCCCAATTTATGTAAACAAACACTCCTCTGTTGAATGACATGTCGATTGCTTCAACTTGTTCCTTTCTGCAAACCATTCCAACATGAGCATCTCTGCGTTGGTCTCATGCACGTGGGAGTATTTCTCTATGATGCACAGAAATGAAATTGTAATAGAAAAATCTCCCACTTTTATCTTTCTGCCAAATTGCCCCAAAAGCTGTGTCCTTTCGTGCTTCCACCAGCAGCATATAAGAATACCTCCCTCGCTCATCTTTATTATCACTGGATATTAACACAATAACTTTTTGGGGCGCCTGGGTGGCTCAGTCAGTTAAGTGTCCAACTTTGGCTCAGATCATGATCTCACAGTTCCTGGGTTCAAGCCCCATGTCAGGCTCTGTGCTGACAGCTCGGAGCCTGGAGCTGCTTCAGATTCTGTGTCTCCTCTCTCTGACCCTCCCCTGCTCACGCTGTCTCTCTCTCTCTTTCTCAGAAATAAAACATTAAAAATTTTTTAAATAAAAATAACTTTTTTCCTATCTTGAGAAAAAGATACAATTATAGGGTTATTATATTATATATTAACTACTTAATATTACATAGTTTATACATATTCTATAATACATAGTATATATTTTATATATAAATACATATATTTAAATATACTTTGCACTTCCTTTGTGGTGATTTTCTGCAGGTGCGTATTGGCCATTTGTATTTATTCTAAAGCCATTAATTGTCTTAATGCTTTGTTATGTCCAAATACTTCCCCCCAGTCTGTTGATGTTACATTTATTTATGACATCTTCTGTCATTAAGAAGCTTTAAATTTTGAGGTTGGCTTTTCTGAACTTTTTTCCTTTATAGGGGTTTATATTTTGCTTAAGAAAGTCTTTTCTATCCTCAGATTATAAAATATTCTCTGTTCTTTGTATTTAAAAAAAAAAAACACACCATTCTTTATCCATCTGGAATTTATTTGGTGTTTGGGGTGGGGAGTTCCCAAAACTGCTGGAATACAGTGGGCAAGTGGGGGTGACGCCGCGGGGCATGGCGGACACGCCTGGAGGCCATGGCTGTGCTGGGTGACCCAGTGAGGTTTCCTGTCTCCAAGGCTCAGTTCTTTCGTTCTGTGAAATAGCAACAATATGTGTCCCTCAGTGTGTTTCTATGAAGTTCAGGCAAGACAAGTACATAAAAGTGCCTGGAACTTAAAATAATGTGGCACATTAACCCTCACCATGTATTTCCCCAAATGGATGGTTCATTGTCTCAATCCAATACGGAATTGTCCATTACTTTCTCACTCCATGAAATGTCATCTCTAGTATATGCTAACGTTCTGTGTACACACAGAGGTCTCAGTTTCCACTTATTGACTGATTCCCGCAGCACCAGGTCCACTGTTTTTGTTGCGGTAGCTTTATAGTATCTATTAAAAAATTGTTTTAATATTTATTTGTTTTTGAGAGAGAGACAGAGTATGAGTAGGGGAGAGGCAGAGAAAGGGAAACACAGAATCCAAAGCAGGCTCTGAGCTGTCAGCACAGACCCAACGTGGGGCTTCACTTTGGGGCTTGAGTTTTTCCATGACTTTGCTTTAGCGGCTATTATTTGCATGTAGGAAAGCAGTTGAGTTCTGTATGTTGGTCCTTGATCTGGCCACCTTGCTTGCTTGGAAATTTCCCATTAGTTGTAGAAATTCATCAGCTAGCTGAGATTTTTCTGGGTCAAGGATCAGCGCTACAGGATTTGGGGTACCTAGAGCTTTTCCGTGGTTCTGGTTACCTCCTGCTTGACCCGGGGTGAAGACTGGGGTAAAGTCGTGGAACCTTTCCCCACGTGCCTAGAAATATGCTCTAGTTTCAGGATGAAACCCAACGTTCTGCATCACCAGGCCTTTCGCACTTTGGTTATTCGTTTTTGCACCTCATTTATCTAGGACTTTAGGGGAGAGCTGTTGTAACCAAGCAGCGTGTTGTACTACTGATTTCTTCAGACCAGCTCTCCTAAATCATTGTTTCAGGTCTGTCAGAGGTTCACTGGTCCAAGCTGGGGTTTTCTGTTTTCCTTGCTGACAAGGTGTAGGGACTGCGGATTCCTGTGGTTCCAGTGTGGTGAATCCATAGCTTACTTCCTTATAGTTTCACCGAGGAAGGGGTGGTCAGCAGCACCTCATAAGGTCCTGTCCCATGAAATTAGAGCTGGTCCTCCAGGCACTTGGCCTTCCAGGTCTTTATTGACACCAGGTCTCCAGGATTCAGGTGAGGAACAGGCACATCTGTGGGTTTGTCAACCTGTGGGAAGCAAAGTTATGTATCAAATGTACCTGATTATATCCAACTCCCCAAGTATGAGCCTGTCAAGAATTCCAAAGTCATGAAAAGGGTGTAGAAAGAGTCTTCCACGTAACATCTCATAGGAACTTAAACCAAGCATACTTCTAGGGGCCGGGCAGCCAGCCAGGCTTTTTTGCCCAAGTTAAGTTGGTTTCTTGGCATATCTATACCAAAGGTCATTTTTTTCTGTTTTTCCAATTGGCTGGGGTCTCCAGGAAGCATGTAATTTCTATGGAATGGCTAAGGCATTGGACATGCTGTGTGACCTTTGCCACAAATACCACTCCACTGTCACTCTGAATCGTTAGCAGCAGTTCAAACCTGGGAATGCCTTCATGGACAAATGTTTCTGACAACTTCTGAAGCCTTTCTGAACAGCATGGGCAAACCTAACCCAACTTGTAGAGTTGTCTACAAATACTACCAAATATCGAGAATTACCCTATTGGTTTGAGCATCATGGTAAAGCCTACCTGGCAGCCTTCCCAGGTCTGGGGCCTCTACACTGTATACCTTTAAGAACTGGTGGCCCAGTTCTAGACTGGGGACCCAGTCTCAGGACGGTTTTTAACACAGATGTCACATTTTTGAAGGGTTCTCCGAAGATGGGGACCTGCAATAGATTTCTGGGTCCACTGAAGAGTAGTGTCTCAGCCATAAAGAGCACTTTGGTGAATATGGTTAATTACTTCTCCCATGAGATGTTTTGGGAAAAGGATTCATTATATCTGGAGTCAGCATGGTGTTCAGATCTCCATCCCTTAGCTCTTCTCAGTTCCTCCAGGGAATATTGGGGTTGATGTTTAGTTAAATTTATGTCTACTACTAAAGTCATTATAGAGGGTTTGAGGTCTTTGTTCCCTTAGGCAGTCAGTCTGATTTCTGGTGTCCTCCAGTGGACAGTAACTAATGGGTCACCCTGAATCCAGCTCTTTGCGGTCTTTGATCCATAAAACTGTTCCCATCTGTGAACATCTCAAAGTCTGAATTTCCCAATGGCAGACCCATCATATTGGGATGACTGGAATAAACTTGTTCAATTACCGGTATGCCTCCTTATCTTTCTGAGTAGCCCATACAATGACAGGCACGAAGACTGTCTACACATGTGTCACTATGGCAACTGATGTTGAGGCAACTGAAGTTGACCTCAAGCTGTCCAGTTTCAGTCTGCAGGGCTTCAGGAAAAAGCAGTTTTAGTTCAATGATTCTAAGTCAAGAGAATGGGAGAAAACTGGAAACGTTTAGTTTGGAGAGTCATAGCCAGATATTCAAGGAAACCAGAAGAATTCAGGATCCAGCCCCATTCTATACGCAAACAACAAACATTTAAAGATAACCAGAACTAGAACCTAACATCGATAAAGCTGTTACTGAAACATGATTTTTCTCTCTATCCCTTTTTTTTTTTTAACGTTTATTTATTTGTTATTGAAAGGGAGAGAGAATCCTAAGCAGACTCCACACTGTCAGCACAGAGCCCGACATGGGGCTTCAACTCATAGACTGTGAGATCATTAGCTAAACCTAAAACCAAGAGTCAGACACTTAACCGATTGAGCCACCCAGATACCCCTGATATTTCTCTTTAAAATCACCCATATTTCCAAAGATAGCCAAATGAAGACTAATTTGTTTATAAAATTAGTAGAATTTTAAGAGTTGGCCTAATTATTTATACAAGCACAGCAAGAATAAGGATTGACCATATAGCTATTATTTTTGTTTTGTTTTAAATCTGCATAACTGGAACTTTCCATAAGAAATTTCAGGTTGAGTTTTTAACAGCTTCTTGAGACTCAGAAGCCAAACCAAACACTTGCCATCAGACTTCACCTGTAATACCTATAGAATTGAATGAATTCTTCTCTTCTCAAAGTCCCCAAAACATCCTGACGCTCCTGCGCCTTCCAGGAAGTGGCCTTCTTTACCCACTTGGTGAGGCTCCGGGAACTCTATAAGCAAGGTACCAGGCCAACTCTTTGAAGGAGCTCTATTGGATCCATAAAGTCGACCATAGCTCCTTAAAGTTGTCTGGTCATATCTGAGTCTATGCATATCTCTCTCAAATATGATAACCCAGCCAAAGCCTTAGTAACACAACCAGTGTTTCCAATGGCGTCCTGTTACAAGAAGATCAGATTTTTACTAAACTTATACAAATAAATATATTGCCATGAAAATATAAAAACACCCAGTTTCTGATTTCTGAAGGGATCACATAGAAAGAAAAAGATAAAGTTTTCATATGTATTTACAAAGGAATATTTTACCAAATATCTAAAAGTCACAGGCAGCTTCAAATCTGGAAGAACAAACATTAGAGAACCAGCCGCGTTTTGAGCAAGAATGTTTGATGTGATTTTTCCTTTACTTCCAGAAATTCTTACTCTTACTTTTTTTTTTAATGTTTTTTATTTATTTCTAGGAGAGAGAGCGAGCGACAGCATGAACAGGGGAGGGTCAGAGAGAGAGGGAGTCACAGACTGAAACAGGCTCCAGGCTCTGAGCTGGCAGTCAGCACAGAGCCCGATGCGGGGCTCGAACCCACGAATCGCGAGATCATGACCTAAGCGAAAGTCGGATGCTTAACCGACTAAGCCATCCAGGCGCCCCCTTACTCTTACTTTTATGACCTTAAAAGTATTGCCGACCTGATTGGAGATCATTACAATGCAATTGACCAGGAAATTCTGTGTCACACAACGTTTCAATAGTTAGGGCTACAAGTGATGGCATTATACCAGGACGTATAAAAACGATAGGACTTTTATATAATTTCTGGAAAAGCTATAGCATCTGACCATATAATATAACCCAAGAAAGTTATCATCACTTATTTGACTAAGCTTCCCATGTGATTTGATGTACCAACTAAACAAGCAAAATTAGTCAAAAAGACCTTCATTTAGAAGTGGAACTTTGGGAAGCATTCATCATGCAAATGGAAGCCAACAGCAAGCTAGGGTAATACTCCTTAGAATGGATAAAACAGACTTTAAAACAAAGACTGAAACAAGAGACAAAGAAGGAATAACAAAACAAAGGGGACGATCCAACAAGAAGATCTAATGATTATAAATATTTATGCCCCCAACGTAGCAGCACCCAAATACATAAAACAATAACAAACATAAAAGAAGTAATCAACAGTGAATATAATAATATTGGGGGACTTTAATGCCCCACTTACATCAATGGACAGATCACCCAAACAGAAAATCAACAAGGAAATGCTGCTTTTTGTTTTTTTTTTTAATTATTTTTTTAATGTTTTATTTATTTCTGAGAGAGAGAGACAGCATGAGCAGGGGAGGGTCAGAGAGAGAGAGGGAGACACAGAATCTGAAGCAGGATCCAGGCTCCGAGCTGTCAGCACAGAGCCCAATGCGGGACTTGAACCCACAAAAGGTGAGATCATGACCTGAGCCAAAGTCGGATCCTTAACCGACTGAGCCACCCAGGGGCTCTGGAAACACAGCCTTTGAATGACACCCTGAACCAGATGGCCTTCTGGACATACTCAGAGCACTCCCAGAACACACATCCTTGTCAAGGGCACATGGAATGTTCTTCAGAAGAGACTACACATTAGGCCACAAAACAAGTCTCAACAAATTAAAAAAGATCAGTCATACCATGTATCTTTCATTTTTATTTTAAGTTTATTTATTTAAGAGAGAGAGAGCAAGCGCACAAGCAAGGGAGGGGAAGAGAGAGGAGACAGAGAATCCCAAGCAGGCTCTGCACTGTCAGCACAAAGCCTGATATAGGGCTTGAAACTACAAACCATGAAATCATGACCTGAGCCAAAATCAAGTCAGATACTTAACTGACTGGTCCACCCAGGGGCCCCACTGTGTATCTTTCCTGACCACAATATTATGAAAGAAGAAATCAACCACAAGAAAAAAATCTGGAAAGACCATAAGTATACGGAGGTTAAATCCCATGCTATTAAACAATGAATGAGTCAACCAGGAAATCAAAATTACATGGGAAACAGATGAAAATGAAAACAATGGTCTAAAATCTTTGGAATGCAGCAAAAATGGTTCTAAGAGGGAAGTTTATAGCAACACAGGACTCAAGAAGCAAGAAAAATCTCAAACAACCTAAACTTACATATAAAGGAGCTAGAAAAAGAAGAGCGAACAAAACCCAAGCCCAGCATAAAGAAATAATAAAGATTAGAGCTGAAATAAATGATATAGAAACAGAGAGAGAGAGAGAGAGAGAGAGAGAGAACAGATCAATGAACCCAGGGGCCGGTTCTTGGAAAAGATCACCGAAACTAATAAATCTCTAGCCATAGTCATTAAACAAACAAACTAACTAACAAAAAAAAGACCTAAATAAACAAAATTACTAATGAAAGAGGAGAAATAACAATTCAGACTACAGAAAGACAAACAACCCTAACAGAATATTATGAAAAACTGTATGCCAACAAATTGGACAACTTAGAAGAAATGGATAAATTCCTAGGAACATATAATCTACCCAAACTGAAGCAAAGGTACAGAAAACTTGAACAGACTGATAACCAGACATGAAATTGAATCAGTAATTTAAAAACTCCCAACAAAAATGGGGCCTCTGGGGGCTTCGTCAGTTAAGCGTCTGACTCTTAACTTTGGCTCAGGTCATGGTCTTGTGGCTTGTGAGTTTGTGCCCTGTGACTGACTCTGTGCTGACAGAACAGAGCCTGCTTGGGATTCTCTCTCTCCTTCCCCTGTTTGCTCTCTCTTTCTCTCTCAATAAAAATTAAAACTTAAAAAAAAAAAGTTAAAAAAAAACCCTCCCAACAAACAGAAGTCTAGGACCAGATGGCTTCACAGGTGAATTGTATGTACCAAACACGTAAAGAAGAGTTAATGCCAATTCTTCTCACCCTATTCCAAAAAAATAGAAAAGGAAGAAAAACTTCCAAATTCATTCTATGAGTTCAATATCACCCTGATACCAAAACCACAAAAAGAGAAAGAGAGAACTGCAGGTCAATATCTCTCTCATGAATATAGATGCGAAAATCCTCAACAAAATATTAGCAAACCAAATCCAACAATATATTTTTAAAAATCATATACCACGATCAAGTAGGATTTATTCCCAGGATACAAGAGTGGTTTACATATTTGCAAACAATCACCATGATGCATCACATCAATAAGGGGAAGGATACAACCCATATGATCATTTCAATAGATGCAGAAAAGGCATTTGACAAAGTACAACATCCATTCAGGATAAAAACCCTCGGGGCACCTGGGTGGCTCAGTCAGTCAAGAGTCTAACTTCAGCTCAGGTCATGATCTCACCGGCTCAAGAATTCTGTGCTGACAGCTCAGAGCCTGGAGCTGCTTCAGATCCTGTGTCTCTCTCTGCCCTTCCCCCACTTGTGCTCTGTCTCTTTCTCTCAAAACAAATAAACAAAAAACCCAACTCAACAAAGTAGGTTTAGAGGGAACATAGCTCAACATAATGAAGGTTTTTCATAGTATATGAAAAACCCACAGTGAACATCATACTCAATGGGGAAGAACTGAGAGCCTTTCCCCTAAGGTCAAGAATAAGACAAGGCTGTCCACTGTTGCCACTTTTATTCATCATAGTCCTGGAAACCCCAGCCACAGCAATCAGACAGCATACAGAAATAACGGCCTCCAAATCAGTAGAGAGAAGTAAAACTCTCACTATGTACAGATGACCTGATACTATATAGAGAAAACCCTAGAGATTCCACCAAAAACTCCTAGAACTGAGGAATGAATGCGGGAAAGTCACAGGATTCAAAATCAATGTACAGAAATCTGTGGCACTTCCTAGTCACTAACAGGGAAGCAACAGAAAGTGAAATTAACAATCCCATTTACAACTGCACAAAAAACAACAAAATACCTAGGAACAGACTTAATGAAAGAGGTGAAACACCTGTACTCTGAAAAACTCTGAAACCTCTACAACACTGATGAAAGAAATTTAAGACAACACAAAGAATTGGAAAGGCATCCCATGCTCATCAATTAGAAGAACAAATATTGTTAAAATGTCCATACTACCCAGAGTAATCTACACATTTAATGCAATCCCTGTGAAAACACCAATAGCCTTTTTCACAGATCTAGATCAAATAGTCCTAAAATTTGTATGGAATCACAAAAGATCTCAAAAAGCCAAAACCTTGAAAAAGAAACGCAAAGCCGGAGGCATCACAATTCCAGACTTCCCATTATATTACAAAGTACTAGTAATTAAAACAGTGTGGCACTGGCATAAAAATAGACATGGAGATCAATGGAACAGAACAGAAAACCCAGAGATAAATCCACAATTATACAATCTTTGATGAAGGAGGTAAGAATATGCAATGACGAAAAAACAGTCTCTTCCACCAATGTTGTTGGGAAAACGGGACAGCTATATGCAAAGGAATGACACTGGACCACTTTTCTACACCATGCAAAAAAATAAACTCAAAATGGATTAAAAGACCTAAAGATGAGACTTGAAACCATAAAAATTCCACAAGAGAGCACAGGCAGTAATTCTCTGACATCAGCCAAAACAACATCTTTCTAGATATGTCTCCTGAGGCGAGGGAAATAAAAGCAAAAATAAACTAGTGAGACTTTATCAAAATAGGAAGTGTCTACACGGTGAAGGAAACGGTCAATAAAACTAAAATGCAACCTACAGAATGGGAGAAGATCCCTGATAAAGGGTTAGTATTCAAAATATATGAAGAACTGGTATAACTCAATATCCCAAACACAAATAACCCAATTAAAAAATGGACAGAAGGCAGGAACACACATTTCTCCAAAGACATCCAGATGCCAGCAGACACAGGAAAAGACGCTCAATGTCACTCATCGTCAGGGAGCTGCAAATAAAAACTGCAGTGAGATACCCCCTCACACCTGTCAGAATGGCTAAAATCAGGAACACAAAAATGAGTGTTGGCAAGGATGTGGAGAAATAGGAACCCTCAGGCACTGTGGGTGGGAGTGCACACGGGTGCAGCCGCTCTGGAAAACAGTATGGAGGCTCCTCAAGAAGTTAAAAATAGAACTACCCTTGGATCCAGCAGCCGCACTACAGGGTTTCCCAAAAATACAAAACTACTAATTCAAAAGGACAGATGTCCCCTGTGTTAATTGCAGCACTATTTACAATAGGCAAACTTATGGCAGCAACCCACGTGTCTGCCCATGAAGAATGGATACACATGTGGTATCTATTCCATAACTCTGTGTTCACAGTGGGATATTACCCTGCCTTAAAAAAGAATGAAATCTTGCAATTTGCAACAACATGGATCTAGAGTGTATTATGCTGAGTGAAATAAGCCAGAAAGACAAATGCCATATGATTTCACTCATATCCGGAATTCAAGAAACAAAACAAACGAGCAAAAGAAATGAGAGCAAGAGAATCGATTCGGAGAAACGGACTCTTCACTATAGAGAACACTGAAGGTTCCAGGAGGGGAGGCGGCCGGGGGGATGAAGCAGTGCGCTTATCATGATGAGAAAAAAAAAATGAAAAAAAAAAAAAAAAGTTGAAATTTGGGAAGTTCCTTGAAGTCTTAAAAGGTTTTAAAGCACATACCTAAAAAAGATTACAACTGTTATAAAACTTAATTATCTATTTAGCTAGGTCTCAATAAGAGATTCTAAAGGCAAATCCAGAGGGTTACAGAGTTGTTAAGAAAACTTAGTTCTTTTAATAATGAGAGGATTCAGGGGCACCTGAGTGGCTCAGTTGGTTAAGCGTCTGACTCTTGACTTCAGCTCAGGTCACGATCTCATGGCTTGTGAGTTTGAGCCCTGAGTTGGGCGCTGGGCTGGCAGTGTGGGATATTCTCTCTCTGTCTCTCTCTCTCTCTCTCTCTCTCTCTCTCGTCCCCCTCCCCTGCTCACTCTCTCTCTCAATATAAATAAACTTTAAAAATGTTGCTAGGATTCAGTGTTAGGTAGTCAACAACCTCATAAAGACAAAACGCAGAAACTTTGTTTTCCTGAGCAGATGAAGGACAGAGAAAAACCTCTATTTACAATTTAGACCAATCCTCTAAACTCATTTCAACAGAGAGAAACCCCAAATTCCAACCTTATGCAGGCACACTTTGACATTAAAGCTCCTTCGTTCCAACAAGGTGAAACTTTGAAAACCGATATGTGGTCCCTACCTGGCCTTCCCGTGTCTCCCGCGCTCAGCTGTGCTTCCCGAGACAAGGCCCCCCGGGGAGCGCGGGGACCTCAGCGCTGAGGCTGGGCGCTCGCCCAGAATCCCCCGCGGGCAGGGAGGGCCCCCAGCTGTGAGGAGGCCGCCACCCCCCCCACCGCCACCTGCCTTCACTGAAGACACCTGCCTGCCTTGCCGAGGGCCCCCTCCTCCCAGGTGGTCCCGATCCAGGACTGTTCCGGAAGTCCAGCCCTTTGGGCCCAGGTTAGGATGGTTCTGGAGGGGGTCCGGCCGTTGGGGCTCCTCAGAGACTCCCGTTGACGCTGTGTCACGGCTGAGCCTCTGCCCGGTGTGGCTCTTACGCTCCCGTCTCTTCCCCCGGTGTTGACCACTCTCTGCTGACCCCCTTCCACTCGGCTCTCCCCCAGCCAGCCCCGGCGCCGCCCTAAGTCCTCCCCAAAGCCCCCCGTCTCACAAACCGCCTACGACCCTTTCCCACGTTCAGTGAGATTTTGTCCGAAGCGTTCCCTCCTTGGATAACCAGCCTCACTTTCTTCACATACAGAGTTGTTTCCGGGGGTCTTAATGACCTCTATTAAAATTCTCTACATCTGCGCGTCTGTTCTTAGCTTTCTTGTAAAACGTCACGAGGCCTTAGACAAAGTTCTGAAGTTTGTTGTTTCCTTTCTGACAAATCTTGCAGTGGACATAACATGAACTTAACTTTCAGTAAGCATAAAAAAGCCTTCCATGTAATGCTGATAGTTCTAAAGATGTGTCCATGTTAATTAAAACAACTTTGTATTCGTTTTAATAGCACATGTTTTCCCAGATCATGTGAACCTGTAAAACATTTGGGTTTCTAGGTTTCTGAGTTGCAGAATGCTCACTTTCTTAAAAAAAATTCTTTAATGTTTATTTATTTTTGAGAAACAGAGACAGAGCACAAGCAGGGGAGGGGCAGAGGGAGAGGGAGACACAGAATCTGAAGCAGCTCCAGGCTCTGAGCTGTCAGCACAGAGCCCGACGCGGGGCTCGAACCCACGGACCGTGAGATCATGACCTGAGCCGACTTTGTTTAGCCGACTGAGCCGCTCGGGTGCCCCAGAATGCTCACTTCTTACAATCCCTTACCTTTAAGCCAACTAAACCAAGCTCTTTTGCAAGTTAATCTTAGCAATACCATTGGAGATGGAGAAAATCTCACATTTCCATGGACACACATCCAGATCCACAAACAAGATGTAACAAAAAGGCCCAATTTCCAAATATCTCCTTTATACAACACAAATCTCATTGCAAGTTGGGACCATAATTTATAGATCTATTCATTGGCCATTTTTCTCCGGAGTCTAATGCATATTGTGGGCAAGCAGTGTTGCAAAACAAAGATTGCCCAATTTGGGAGAATAACGCCCAACGGGCTGGCACCGGGGACACGGGGTCATTTCCCATTTTCCAATTGGAACAGAGCCATTGTATTCAGATACCAAAGCTGCAGCGACACACAAACCAAACGAAGTCGGAGCACCTCTGTGAGCGTTGGTTCCTCCCCCAGACGTGGGGCCTCACCACCGAACCAAACGGCTTCCTGGTGTCTAGTTCCTCCCCAAAAGTGAGGGTTTCACTGGCTGAACTGACCGGCTTCCTCATCAGCCTTTTCTTCAGTAAGAAAAGGAGGCTACGAGACCCCAAACCCCTTATTCGGGGGCGGCTGAATGAAGTCCAAGCGCCAAGCTGAGCAGGCGGGAGAAACCAGCCCAGGGGCCCTCGCACACCAAGTGCCCACTGAGAGGTCTGCCCCAACTGAAACCGGAAACCGACCCCTCGCACCAGTTAATGCCCAGTCCGGGTGGAGCCGGCCGGTCCCCAGACACACAGCCCGGGTGCCACCAGGCTGCTTTACCAGCAGGGGACCGCTGGCCCCCCCCTGCTGCCGGCTGGCTCCCCGAGCCCCCCCGGTGCCGGCAGAGACAGTCCCCGAGACCCCAGGGCCCCGACCTCGCTGGGGTCACAGTCAGGCGAGAAGGCACAGGCAGAGGAGAGGCCCGTGGGGCCTGTGGACGCGGCTTCAGTGATGGGGCCGTCATGACAGTGGGGAGGTTCTGGTTCCTTCCGTCCAGGACCTCTGCCTCTCCTTGACTCTACTTGATATTTTCTATAGTTCCGGTGCGTTTTCCCTGAAAACCATCGGTTTCACCTGGGTCGTCACGTGTATTGATCTGCTGTTGAAAGGAACTAGACACCAGGAAGCCGTTTGGTTCGGTGGTGACTAATTTTATCTCCTCTTCCTCTTTCTAATGTTGTTTATCAGATATTGTATTTTGTTTCTGGCATTGGGTGGTCAAATAGTACTCTTTCCAAAATGATTGTATCTGGTTTTATGGATCAAATCTGTGATTATTTTCATTTTATTGATTTCTTATCAATATAACTTCTTTGAGGTTATTTTGTTTTTTTAAACTTTTGTTATTTATTTATGTTTTCCCCTCCAGCTTTATTGAGGTATAATCGACAAATAAAATTGTACATATTTAAATCTCTTAAGTTTATTTATTTTGGGGCGCCCGGCTGGCTCAGTCGGTTGAGCTTCTGACTTTGGTTCAGGTCATGATCTTGCAGTTCGTGGGTTCAAGGCCCACATTGGGCTTACTGCTGTCAGCCTGTCAGTGCAGAGCCTGCTTTGGATTCTCTGTCCCCCCCTTCCCCACTTGTGCTCTTCCCCCCATAAGTATATATGTATTTTTAAAAGTTTATTTATTTATTTTAAGAGAGAGAGTGAGCATGAGCAGGGGAAGAGCAGAGAGATTAGACAGAGAGAATCCCAAGCAGGCTCCAAACTGACAGCCTAGATCCCAATGCTGTGCTCCATCTCCTGATCTGAGCTGAAATCAAGAGTCAGATGCTCGGGGCACCTGGGTGGCTCAGTCCGTTGAGATTCTGACTTTGGTTCAGGTCATGATCTCACAGTTCATGTGTTCGAGCCCCATAGTGGGCTCTGGGCTGACAGCCCAGAGCCTGGAGCCTATTTCGGATTCTGTGTCTCCCTCTCTCTCTCTCTGCACCTCCCCCATTCATGCTCTGTCTTTGTCTCTCTCTAAAAAATAAACATAAAAAAAAAAAAAGAGTCAAACGCTCAACCGGCTGGGGCACTCAGGTGCCACTAAAATTGTATTTAAAGCATACAACCTGATGCTCTGACGTATGTACCTTTTATAAAATGCACAATCAGGTTAATGAACACATCCCTCACCTCGCTTAGTTGTCTTGTATTATGTTGTGTGTGCGGCCAGGAATGCTTCGGTCTGCTCTCTTGGTGATTTCGAGCACGTAACACAGTATTCTTAGCTATAATCACTGTGCTGTTCATTAGATGCCCAGAGCTTGTGCACCTATAACCTTTGACGAGCATCTCCCTGACCCCCAGCCCCCAGTCCCTGTTACTCACCATTCTGCTCTCCATTTCTATGAATTCAACATAAAAACAGTATCCCACATATAAGTAAGATCACGCAGTGCGTCTTTCTCTGCCTCATTTCACCTCACATAATATCTTCTAGATTCATCCGTGTTGTTGCTAACGGCAGGATTTCCTTCTTTCTCGCGGCTGAGTAATATTCCACTGCGTATAAATACTGCGTCTTCTTTCCCCTTTCACCTGTCAGCAGACAGGTCACGTCCATATCTCAACAGTTATGACTAAGGCTGCAATGGAGAGGGGGGTGCAGACGTCTCTTCAAGGGCCTGATTTTGTTTCCTTCGGATGAAGCCCCAGAAGTGGGACTGCTGGTCTACCACTCGTCCTTCGAGGCCACGCCATAGCGTCTTCCTCAGCAGCCGCACCAGCCTGCATTCCCACCAGCAGTGCGCGAGGGTCCCCTCTGCACATCCACGCCGGCGTTACCCTCTTGTCTTTGAGATTTTAGCCACCCTAGAGGTGGGAGGGTGATCTCTCATGGCGGCTTGGATTTGTGTCTCCCTGATGATGAGCAATGACCTTTCACATACCTGGTAGACCTTGGCTAGAAGACCTGTCTTCTAGGGAAACATGTCTATCAGGTCCTTTGCCTGTTAATTTTTTTTTCTTTTTTCTTTTGAGTTGCCCAAGTTCCTTATATCTTTTAGCATTAACCCCTTATCTGATGTATGGTTTGCACATACTTCCGCCCATTCATTGTGTTGATTTCCTTTGTTACACAAGAAGATTTTTAGTTTGATGAACTCTCTGCTCATCTCTGCTCTTGTTCCTGTGCTTCTGGTGTCCAGTCCAAAAGAGTAATTGCCAGGAGAGACACACCCTCTGAGGGCCGTTGGCAGTCGCTCGGGACCTCATCTCGCATCCCCGGCAAGGCCTGAGGCGAGTGAACACCCTTGCTTTCTCTGTAACGGCATGAACACCCGTGTGGTTCATCGTTGCCCAGGACTGCAGTAATATCGTCCCAAATGAGACTCTATTACTGTTTGGTACAGTCAGTACTTGTCTGGATCTGCCTTCACAGTGCCCACACCTCAGGCGTTGTCTCTGGGAGTTTTTCTGCCTTAAGTTCTGATTTTAGGGTTTCCGTTAGCAAAAATCTGTTGGTGGTTTACTCTTTCAGATTCGGCTTGAGAACTGAGACATTTTGTTGTCATCTTTATAAGGCAGTTGCTCGGGTGAGAGTTCTAGAATGACAGGGTTTTCTCTCAGTGCTCTCAGTAATCTTCCTCTGACTTTTGACCTCTCTTGCTGTGACACAGAAGTCAGTAGTGTGTCCAACTGTCCTTCCTTTGTGGTGACCCACTGTTTCCTTCTGGCAGCTTGTAAGATCTTTCTTTTGAATTCTGTAATTGTACTTCGGTCTGTCTGGTGTTCCTTTCTATTTTTTTTATTATTATTTTTTAAAATGTTTATTTAGTTTTGAGAGAGAGACAGAGCATGATCAGGGGAGGAGCAGAGAGAGAGGGAGACACAGAGTCTGAAACAGGCTCCAGGCTCTGAGCCGTCAGCACAGGCCCGACGTGGGGCTTGAACTCAGGAACAGCAAGAGCATGACCTGAGCCGAAGTTGGACGCTCAACCGACTGAGCCCCCCCAGGAGCCCCTGTCTAGTGTTGTTTTCAAAATGTTCTTAGGAGCCACTGGCCTTGGAGGATGTAGAGATGGTAGCTCTCCACAGCATTGCAAACTGCGTATCCATCATGCCTTCCCATTGAGCTGCTTCTGTTCTCTCTGTCTAGAGCTCTGCTCACACAAGGATCCAAATTCTCATTCTCTTCATCTCCCTACTAAATGCATTTTCTACCTTGGTCTAAACATATACATCCCAGATAACTCCTTTGGCTTATCTTCTAGATCATGAATCCCCTTTATAGTAACGTGGAATCTGATACTGATTCTACAATAGTATTATTATTTTTAAGTAGGTTTCATGCCCAGCATGGAGCCCAATGTGGGGCCTGAACTCACGACCCTGAAATCAAAACCTGAGCCAGGATCAAGAGTTGGACGCTTAACCAACTAAACCCCCACGTGTCCCTATTCGACGTTAAATTTAAAATTTCAATTATGTTTTTCATTTCTGAAACTTCTACTTGGTTATTTGAAAAACTTTCTTGTGCTTTAATCATATCATTAAGCTTTTTTAAAAAATCATTTTAAACGTAGTCTATAGTCTGTAATTCTATATTCTGTAACTCTACATTCCACATAACTCAGAATGTGATAGTTCTAGTATCTGAAGTCTTCCAGGATTTTATGCTGCTGTCTGTCATTCTCAGCTGTAGAACCTTGTTTCCTCGTTGTTTCTAAAATGAATTCGTTAGGTCGCTTCCTTCGGCGGAGCGGCTGATCTCTTCGGGTGGAAGGCGAGCTTCTTCACGGGAAACCTGTTTCTTCTGCGGACCCCCAGCCACCTGGAAACCAAGGCAAATTAAAGCCACGGTGTGAGGTTCTTCGAACGGCACAGCGAGTGTGAGCCCACAGCACAGGGGCACAGGCGCGGAGGACGTGTTCACGGTGCCCAGCGCGGTTGACAAAGCCCACTTTCCTTGCTGTCCTGTCCCACGCGGCACATCTGTTCCTCGTCCTAGGTCCCTGGGAACGGAGGCTGCTACAGTCTCCAGCGGGGGTGGGCTCTGGGCCAGGGGGCCGAGAGAGGGGAGGGCCCTGTCCACTCTGTGCCTTGGGCCCCACGCGGCCGGCTGGAGGCAGCCCGAGGCCGGAGCGTTCAGCCTCAGGGGAAAGACATTTTTGGTGCCAACAAGGCTTCCTGCTTTCATTTCGGCTTGGGCCTCTGTGGAATATTTTTAAGACTTCATGCCATGTCAGCAATGCATTAAAAAAAAAGTATTTTCTAACATAGTAATCGCTCCAACCTAAGTGTTTTCTAGGAGATCCGGTTGGGTCTGACCAACCCCCTTCTGCCCATGGAGCCTGGAGTTCCATGAGACCAGGAAGCACGATGTGCGTTGTTACACCCTGGGACCTGGCGTACAGCGGCGCGTGCCCAGGAAGTATTGTTGGAGCGAATAATGCCAAAGACAGCATGGCAGGGTCAAGCAATCGGTTTGAAATTCTAAGTACAATCAAAGCAATTTCCTGTCTGAAAACTCTCGGGGCTGTAACTGAGCACAGTGTGGACGAGATCGGCCCCCGGGAGGCTGGCTAGCCACGTGAACTTTGTTTCAATCACATTAGCTGGGAAGCTGCCCGATTGCACTTTAATTGGAATCACACGGGTTTGATACAACCGGACGGCAGAGGAGTTTACGTTGGAGACAAATTGCACAATTAGAGGAATCAGATTCCAAAGCTTTAGAAAAATATTCTCAGCATAAAAATTTTGCAACTTCTGTCGCTTCCTGGTGATATTCCTCATTCCCTCATGGGTATTTTTTTTTAAGTTTATTTATTTATTTTGAGAAGGGGGTGAGAGAGAGTGAGAGAGAGAGAGACAGAGAGAGAGAGAATCCCAAGCAGGCTCTGCACGGTCAGCACAGAGCCGGACGTGGGGCTCAAACTCAGAAACCTTGAGATCATGACCTGAGCAGAAACCAAGAGTCTGATGCTTAACTGACTGAGCCGCCCAGGCGCCCCCCCCTTTGGTACTGACATTCGCCACGATCATTGGATTGTCTCACCCACCCATTCTTTCCTAATTCAGCCTTCATCTCTTCAATCAGCTTTGAGGGACTGTGTGTGATCTGTTCTGCAGTTCACACGGCTTCCAAAGGAGGTAAATTCCCGACTCCGTGTCAGGCGTCCCAGTGAGAGGCTAATGTTAGTAACGGCAACGCACTGAGAAGTTCGCAGCAATGGGATTCGTACTGGTCACGGCGGCCGCTGCGCTCGGAGCAGCCGCGAGGGTTTCCCTGGAGGCTGCCCTGCCCACGCTGGAAAGAAGAGTGAGATTCGGAGGGTGTGGCCGGCGGGCAGGAGGCAGCACGTGGTGCCCCTTCCCGGGTCTCCGCCTCCCCGTCCAGTGCCCTCTGCCTGACAAGCACCAGGCTCTTACTGCTCATGTGGCCTCAGATTGGAACGTGCCAGCCCCCAGCACGGCGCGCACCGGCTCTCCCCGGGTGACGCTTAGGCAGTTGACTGTGTCTCTGCTCCTCACTCCTCCTGGGTAACTTGGACATTTTTAAATGCTCTCAATGCTCTCAGTGCCCTTCCTCCTATCCCTTCCCCGCTTTCGGAAAGTCCTCTGGGTTTAAGCTGCTCCTTGCGATAGCTCTCTTCTTACGCGAAGTTGAAGCCCACCATTCGGAGTAACTGCGCACGCAAAGTGCCGTGTCTCTGTTTAGAAAGGTGAGTGATACAGTTTAATACAAACCGAGAGAAAACACAACCAAAATATCCAGAACGCTCTCCCTTCCCTCATGAACGCGCTTCTCCTCTTTAGCTGCCCATCCTGTCTCTTCAACTTGCCTTTGTTAAATCCTGAAGCAAAATACACGCTGCACGTGTTTTCATGAATCCCTTTAGGATTTCAGGAGACTCCAGTGTGCGTGGTGACACCCCCCCTCAGGACCTACCCAGAATTCTACACTGGGCAGCAAGAAGCAAATATTAGAATACTTACGATTTACTTTTGGCATCTTTTTAAAATTGCTGTTTTTCCCTCCGCTCACACTCTGCCTCTCGCTCTCTATGGAAATTAAATAAACGTTACATTTTTTTAAATTGCTATTTTGGGGGCTCCCGGGTGGCTCAGTCAGTTAAGAGTCCAACTTTAGCTCAGGTCATGATCTCACGGTTCGTGGGTTCGAGTCCCGCGTCGGGCTCTGTGGTGACAGCTCAGGGACTGGAGCTGCTTCGGATTCTGTGTCTCCCCCTCTCTCTGCCCCTTCCCCAGTTCCATCTGTCTCTCTCAAAAATAAAATGTTAAGAAACTAAAAAAAATTGCTGTTTTTCATGTTTTATAATATATATACCAGTATGGTTTCATACATGTAAAAAATTTCAGTATTCTCAAAAGCTGAAGACTAGTTAATTCATCTTATGACCTATACTTTCTTCTTAGAATTTTTGAATTTTATAATATTTATGTTTATGGTATTTAAAAAATTTTTTAGGGGGTGCCTGGGTGGCTTAGTCGGTTAAGCGTCCGACTTTCGCTTAGGTCATGATCTCGCGGTTCGTGGGTTCGAGCCCCGCGTCGGGCTCTGTGCTGACAGCCAGCTCGGAGCCTGGAGCCTGTTTCAATCTGTGACTCCCTCTCTCTCTCTGACCCTCCCTTGCTCACACTGTCTCTCTCTCTCTCCTAGAAATAAATAAAATATTTTAAAAAAAAATTAAAAAAAAAATTTTTTTTAATGTTTATTTAGTTTCGATAGTTATTTGTTTATTTAAATACTTATTTCTTATTATTTAAATTTATTTATTTCCGAGTGAGACAGAGACAGCACAAGCGGGGGTGGGGCAGAGAGAGAGAGGGAGACACAGAATCCGAAGCAGCTCCAGGCTCCGAGCTGTCAGCACAGACAGCCCCGACGCGGGGCTCGAACCCACCAATCGTGAGGTCATGACCTGAATGAAGTCTGATGGTTAACCGACGGAGCCCCTAGGCGCCCCACGTAATCTAGAATTTTTAAAAATGACAAAACGATGTGTGAACATTGTCAAGGTGTGTTCTGTGCTGAGGCGGTTCGTGCGGCCCCGCCCAGGGCTGCACACACGCAGTCACGGCAGCTTAGCTTAGCTTAGGCCATGTCTGGCCTCGAGATCAGAACTGGTTCTTCTGTTCTTGACACCAAGAGGGATTAACCTGCCTCACCTCCTTGAGCCAGACTGGGTTGGGCCCCTGGAATGGATCCAGGAGG
This sequence comes from Proteles cristata cristata, assembly GCA_017311185.1. NCBI lineage: Eukaryota > Metazoa > Chordata > Mammalia > Carnivora > Hyaenidae > Proteles > Proteles cristata. The sequence goes on along the minus strand of JAESUZ010005606.1, from coordinate 727,735 downwards.
GAAGAGAAATACACAGACACCCAGGTTCCTAAGATCCTGATACAATAATAGGAAGAGAGACAAACCAGCTTGCTCGGACTACACTTACACGAACTTCATGACCAACCATAGATCACGCACAGGTGGTGCATACGTTGCCCTGGCGGAAGTAGCCAGTTGGAAGTATCACCTGAGGGGAGGGCGCTCTGCCCAGGACCCTGAATCGGGAGTCCAAGCAGGCTGTTCACCACCCAACTTGCCTGGCCAGAAGGTTGGATGTTACGAGTACCTGATTTGAGGTACTAACTAAGCCTTATTTGTTCTTCTCTGTACTCTCTCCGTCTTTATCTTTACTGTAATTGTTTGGTTCTTTATATCCCCTTCCCCTTATAATTAATAAAATCTTCCTCCATGAAACAGAAAGTGCAGCCATCGTGAATTGCTATCATTCAGAACAAGGTGGAATGTTCAGTTTCTGTATCCATCTTTCTTTTCTCCTAAAGACCAATTTCAATGACCAAAACCAATGAGAATAAAATCTAAAAGTGACCGTGACGAACAACTGGATATGTGACATGAACCATCGGGGTTCACGGCCCCATGAAAGGAACGAATACAGCAGGGAATCTGTACAGGCGCTAATTAGCGTTTTTAGAGAAATCTGAGAAAACATTTTCCATGCTAAAACAACAAGAGGCCGTAAGAAAGAGCTGCCATTGAAATATGAGCCAGCAATTCTACCTCCAGGACTTTATCTTATGGATTTACACACTGTAGTCGCTGTGCAATGGCTATTAAAAGGCCAGCAGCATATTTGCAGCAGTAGAAGATTTACTAGAACATAAGTACTGACACATTGATATAACACACAGGTATAATAATGAAAAGAATGTGGGAGACCTTTGTTTACTGACAGCAAGATCTCTAAGATACGTTGTTGAATGAAAAAGAGCTCTTTGTATATATACTATTCTAAATGTGTAAAAATGAATGCGTGGTGTGTGAGTGTGTGTGTGTGTGTGTGTGTGTGTGTGTGTGTGTGTATACAACATCTATACATGCAGAATGCACTGAGGCTAATCAGGGCCATATTCCAAACCCGGAGAGGATTACAAATATGAAAAGGGGAAGCAGATAGCCTCTGCTGTATTGAATTAGAGTTAACCACATCAGTACGAACTCACGGTTTTTCACACATGCCTGGAGATCACCACAGATATGTGCACACACATGTGCTTCCTAGTTCTGGGCACTCAGAACCTCGAAACGATGGCCCGCAGGCAGCAACCAGTGGGGCTAGCAGCCAGATCTTGATTCCAATACCACTAAAAGGACCCAGCAGTTTTTTCAAAAATGGCGGACTCCAGGCGGGACAGGGAAATGTGCTGCCCCTGCAACATCTCTTGTGCCGGAAGGTAAGGAGACTTCAGAGCTCCTGGGCACGCGTCAAACAACATGGGAGTCATCTTGGAGTAGCTTCCACTGGCCACATCTGAGCGTCACAATAGAGAGGGATGGTAATAGACTATGACCCACTGAGTAAAATAAAGATCTGTGGGTATCTTCTGGCCTGAACAAGTAAGTAAATGCAGCAGAATCCCAAGTGATGCACATAGGAGTGATGGAATTAGAAAACCAACATTTGGCAGAGTCAGCATGGTAACAATTCAGATAAGAACCCTCAGCGAGAAGCAGGGTACATAGTTCCCAGCACTCACATGCAAATTCCCTTTACCGTGGAGAAACCCGGCAGGCACCATCTTGACTAGGTGATGTGAGTTAACATTGCCAGCAATGAGACAAAGGGACATTGTGAGCCTCTTGATACGCCTCACCAGGAACACAACGTCCCTTTTGTGGTATTCTTACCAAAAATGCAGTCTGAATATAATCAGGAGGAAATATCAGACAAAGCCAAGTTGAGGAACATTCCACAAGGTAACTAGGCTGTTCTAAGACTCTCAAAGTTATTGAAGACGAGTGAAGGCTGAGGAACTGGTCCCGAGTAAGGGACACTGAGCAGACAGTCACACGCAGCGTGTGGTCCAAGTGGGCCCGCACCGCCAGTAGGCAGGACAGCTCCCAGGGGGTCTGGATCTGATGGTAGCGTGTGTCAGTGCTGATTTTGCCGTGGGGACACAGGGAGTGACCTTATTTTTAGGAAAATACTTCTTAAGCATTTAGGGGAAATAAGACATCACTTCTGCAACTCACACTCAGATGGTTCAGAAAATAATAATATAGATAAATAGAAGGAGAGAAAGGATGATAAGATAAAAATGGGAAAATGTTAATAACTGGGGAAGCAAGGTGAAAGATATATGGGTATTCTGTTTTTTTTTCCTTGCAATTTTATACTTTTAAGTTATTCCAAAATAATATCAAAATTAAAATTAAAACAGGGGCAACTGAATGGCTCAGTCAGTTAAGCATCTGACTCTTGGTTTGGGCTCAGGTCATGACCGCAAGGTTCATGGGATCAAGTCCTGAGTCGGGACTTTCGCTGTCAGCACTGAGCCTGCTTGGGACTCTCTCTCTGTCCCTCCCCAGCTCGCTGGCTTGTGCACAAGCCCTCTCTCTCTTTCAAAATAAATAAACATTAAAAAAAGTTTAAAGTAGTTAAAATGAATAAAAACGTTAAATAAAATAAAACTGGTTAAAGAATAGAATAAAAAGTTTAAAATAAAATGGTTACATAAAAATAATTAAAAATAAGTTAAAATTAAAAATAAGATTTAAAAGCTTTTAAAAAGCATCACATTTATAAGGTAAAACTAAGAGACGAAAGAGGAAATTAAAATACAACAGGAGCCTTAACGTCACCTTTTCTCCACGCGAGATCAAATGGACAGAAAAGTGAGTTCGGGGCTGTGACAATCCTGTCTCGTCCTCGTAAGCTGAACTCTGTATCTAGTTTCTCGTGTCTCCCGACGAGTTACAAACTTGATTCTCTTATTTATTAATACACGAAGAAAACCTCAGTGGAATCAATCAGGTTCACGGTGTTTCTCTCTGAGCAGATGCAGTTTTGTACAAACAGCCGTAGGCCCAGTCCCGCCGACCAGCATGGGCGACTCACCTGGATGGGTTACAAACATTTTTGCCTTTGCACTATCTTGTCTCGGAAATAACGTGGAGGTGGGTGGCCACGTGTTTATCCAGAAGTCATTTTATTTCAGCCTGCTGTGTGAGGTCACATTTCAGCAGGGCAAGGTCAGGTTACCGTCTCCGGGAAGTCCCGTGCGACTCCACCATCCCTGGGCTGGAGACCCACATGGTCGCTGGTTGTCATTCTCATTCGTGTGTTGGTGTTCCCATTGTAGATGCTTTTTACGAGTCTTTCATTTCATTTTACTTATTTATTTTTTAAATGTTTATTTATTTATTTTGTGAGAGAGAGAAGGAGAGAGGAGCCCAAGCAGGATCCCGACACGGGGCTCGAACTCATGAACCGTGAGATCATGACCTGAGCAGAGTCAGATACTTAACCGACTGAGCCCCCCAGGCGCCCCCATTGGCTTTGATTTTGAAACAAAGCCTTTCCCAGGTCAGACCAGGCAGAGTCAGGCCACCAGAGTGTTAGTCTGTCCAGACGTGCGGACGGAAGGCAGCCTGGGGAGGCACTGGGCACTGCTCCCTGGGTGCTGACGGGTGCATCGAGCACAACGGACGGAGGTTCTGGAAAGGAATCCTATCCCGACGCCATCCAAGGTCAGCCCCCAGGAAAATGTCACGAGCGCTGGACTTCTCGCCACGGCCCCGTCACGTTGATGCTTACGTATCGATTCCCTTTCTTCAGGAAGCGAGGGGTTTACTCACCGGCCTCCTTTCTGCTCACACATCCCCGACTGTGAGCCGGCACAGCAGGGGGAAGCGCTGACTTGGGGCCGCAACAGCCGCTTCTGGCCATTGGCCTCACGGACCCCACACGCCGCCGGTCAGCCCCGCGGCCACCTTGCCACCAGCTACAGTCAGTCGGTCCCTTCGTTGCAGAACCCGCGTCCGCACGGCCCTGGCCCGCGCAGCACCCGCTGGCAGAGGCCGGCCGTCCCGCACCCCCGGCTCGCGCCCCTGGCTCCGCTGTCTCTCCCACACCGGAGGGTGTTCTCGCGGGCACCTGTTCACGTGTCCCTGGATTAATTACGGCTGCAGGTTTTGAGAAGCGTGGCCGCGGCGTGGGAGGGTTTTTCCTACTGTGAGAGGCTCAGGGGAGCCAGAAGCGCCCCAGGCCTCGGGGGTCTTAGCTGACGTGGTCTGTGCACTGAGGCTCAGGGGGCGCGGGGCCTCCGAGTGGGGCGGGAAGGGCAGGCGGCTCGCGAGGGATGCGGGTGCGGGGACTGGGGCTCCGGCCCCGAGGGTGGGGCTCCCGGGGGGCAGCGAAATCGCCGCAAGCTGACTGGCCTGAGGGATTCCTGGCGGCAGCAGAGCCGAGCTGGGGGAGGGGTGGGGCGCGGGGGGCAGGAGTCCCTGTGAGAGAGGAGGGGTTCCCACCAGCAGGTCGCTGGGACGGTTCCCAAGCGCGTGCGCCTCCTCCGAGGCGGCGGGAAGGGCAGAAGTGTTCCCGGGAGAAGCGCTGGGAATTCGGGGGTCTCGGGGGTGACGACCTCCCCCGCGCAGGGAGCTAGCTCTGGGCCCTTGGGGGGTCCGTGAAGCATTTTGAAGGCAGGCGATTCTTTTCGTTTTTATTGCTTTTGAGAGAGAGAGTGCCAGCAGGGGGCAGAGAGAGAGAGAGCAGCCCAAGCTGGCTCCATGCTCAGCGCAGAGCCCGACGCGGGGCTGGATCCCACGACGCTGGGATCCTGGCCTGAGCCGAAATCAAGAGTCAGACACTCAATAGACTGAACCACCCGGCGCCCCCAAGGCAATTCTAAGCCCAGCGTCCCTCTTCCCTATGGCGCCTGCAAACACGCCTACCTACCGGGGTTCGGAGGAACCAGCTTGCACTGGTCCAATCAATTTTGTCCTCTAAATTTTATTTACTTATTTTGAGAGAGAGAGAATGAGCGGGAGGGGCAGAGCGAGAGGGGGACACAGGATCCGAGGCTCCGAGCTGGCAGCACAGAGCCCCACACGGGGCTCGAACCCAGGAACCGTGAGATCATGACTTGAGCCAAAGTTCGACGCTAAACCGACTGAAAGACCCAGGTGCCCCGAGCAATCAATATTTGAGGGAAGACAGTGGAAGTGGATTCTCAGCGTCCCTCCTCTGGTTTTAGCCTGTAACCTCAGGGGTGTTCTGAGTGACCTCAGTGACCCGGGTCAGTAGGAGCGCCGGGGCTGGGAGGGCAGGAGGAAGAGATCGAGTCCGTAGTGAAGCGACGACGGAAAAGAGAAGCCCACACGGCCTTGCCCCTGAATTCTACCGACCATTTGCCAATTCTTCAAAAACTCTTCCAAAAACTAGAAAAGAGGAAGTACTCCCCCTGCTGTGGCGCCCACCTCCGGGGCCCGCGTGCGCGCGGGAGCGTGGGCACGACGGATCCCCGGGACCGGAGGCCAGCAAACGCTGACCCTGCGCGTGGTGCCCCAACCCTGCCCTCCGGGCTCTCTGCTCCGCGTCGGGTCTGCTTCCCAGCTTGCTGACCTCACTCGCTTCCTCGAGAACGGAAACCCAGAAGCCTTTTAGGCAAGTCTGTTCCCTCTGCTTTACAGCCCAACATCGCCTCATTTATTCCATATCATCCTTTACTTTTTAATGCTCATTTCTTTATTTTGAGAGGAGGGGAGGGCAGAGGCGGGGAGAGAGAGAACCCCAAGCAGGCTCTGCGCTGTCAGCACGGGCCTGAAGCAGGGCCCGAAGCCACGAACCGTGAGATCACAGCCTGAGCTGAAATCAAGAATCGAACACTTAACCCACGTGCCCCGATTCCATATAAATCCTTTGCTTTTTCAACTTAAAAAACATTTGTTTTAATGTTCATTTATTTATCTTGAGAAAGAGAGAGAGTGAGCAGCGGAGGGGCAGAGACGGAGGGAGAGAACCCCAAGCAGGCTCTGCACGCTCCGCCCAGAGCCTGACTCGGGGCTCTGACTCACGAGCTGCAAGACCATGACCTGAGCTAAAGCCGGACGCTGACCTGACTGAGCCACCGGGCGCCCCGCCCCGCAAGGTTGCTGCTGTTGTGTGTGTTTTTTTAAGTTTATTTATTTATCTTTAGAGAGAGAGGAGAGAGGGAATCCCGAACAGGCTCTGTGGGCGCAGAGCCCCACCAGGCTCATGACAAGTGCCTTCCTTTACACCCATCGCCCACTTTGCCCACCCTCCATGCACTTCCCTATTTCCTTCCCTTTTTAATTCTTTATAAAGAGGCGTCCAATTTCTATTTAAATGTACGTCAGAATGCACTTTTCCCCTTCCTTTTATCCGGACTTCCTGTCTCCTTTTATAGTTAAGTAAATTTGATTCCTTTCTCTCCTTTAATAATGAGCTATCTTGTTCTAAGTTTAGAACTGCCAATTTTATCCTGAAAAACATTGTTATCTTCGTTTGTAGTAAGTTTTTATCTCTTACATGTGTCGTTTCTTTTAAACAAAGAGCTCTTGGGGGGCGCTTGTCTCTGCCCTTCTTTCACAGTTGAGGGGGTCCTGTCAGTGGTTAGGGGTGCTGCTCAGTGTTAGGGGTGCTGCTCAGTGGTTGGTTAGGGGGTGCTTCTGGGGGCGGGGGGGGCCTGCTCAGCGGTTGGGGTGGATTTGGAGCTCTGCTCTGCTCCCAAGGTGTATGCGTGCGGGGGGCGGGCGCAGGAGGGGTGCGGCGGGCACAGTCAGAGCAGCGACCTGAGTGGCAAGTGGGATTTGCCCAGGGGAGAGGGAGGGGCCGGTGTTGACGCGTCCCCCGGTCAGTCACACCTAACGGCCCTGTAGCCTCAGAGAACAACGGACAGAAAGGGGGTTGGGTTACGGTAAAAATGCTTCGGGATAACACTTCAACTGCATCAAAATACGGTAGAAAACCAAACTGCGTCTGGGGGTGGGGGTCAGCAGAAGATGACGATGTAAAGATCAAACCGGCAAACTGAAGAAAAGGAAAATACCCAATACCAGCAGGGCTCAGGTAAACAGTCCCTTTCAAAAACAAAACACGAAAACCAGAAAAGGGCGAGTTGGGTTAAAATTTCTCCCGGAAAACCTGGGTCTCCATTTCAGAAGCCTGAACGCACTGTCCGTATTTGATTCCGCAGCTACTCGCCCCGCTGGGAACAAGAGCTGATATTTATCGAGGGCCACAGCGCAGGCGTGACTGCGGCTCGTGCGCCTGTGAGTCTTCCGGACAGCACTTCCCCAGCTGTCACCAGGCCCACCTGCCGGTGAACAGCGTGAAGCCCGGCGCGGCCGGACAGACAGGAGGAAGCACCGGGGGTCCTGCAGGCCCCCGGGAGGCGCTGGGCAGACCAGCGAGGCCGGTGGGGAGCCGCGAGGAGGTCCAGGCCGCCAGCGGCCGCTGTGAGCCCTGAAGTGTCTTCGGGTCCCCCTGGCGTAGCAGGGACGGCGGCACATGCAGGGGTTTCCCGAGGGATCATTAGGTCCAGCTGTCCCTAGTCGGTTCCAGGTGTTCTTGTTTTTCTTTGCTTTCGTTTATAGCCTTGCTTCTAAATGCTAGTTTTCTGCTGCCTCCGACTCTGATTTTACAAAATATGATAGGCTTGGTTTGCGGCAAGAGGGGTTTTCAGGGAAGTAACTGGCCCCAGGCTGTAAGGTATTAGTAGAGGGCTGAGAAATCGAAATCTCAACTCTGATTCTGAATTCTATGCTTTATTCACTGGAGGAATGATCTCTTTTTAAAGGGTTTTTTTTTTTTTTTTAAGTTTATTTATTTACTTGGAGAGTGAGAGCATGAGCAGGGGAGGGGCAGAGAGAGAGAATCCCAGAGTCTACACTGTCAGCCTGGAGCCCGACCCAGGGCTCAATCCCGTGACCTGGGGTCATGAGCTGAGCCAAAATGGAGTCAGATGCTCAATTGATTGAGCCACCCAGGCACCCTCTTTTAATAACATTTTAAAGATATGTTTGCATTTTCGAGATAGGGACCAAAGTTTGACGAGCCTTTCGATGTGGGTAAGATCCCGGGAGAATTTCAAAAAGAAATAAGCAAGTCAGTTTGCACTTTTGGGTTTGCGTTCACCTCCTTTATGAGTTGGATGGAGGACATGAGCCTTCTCCAGGGGCTCCCAAGCCTTCTCAGCTCGGGGCAGTGTTATAGCACTGTGGTCACCTCACACGGCACCCTTGGCTGAAAGAGATCCCTCGTGATTCTATTTATCAAGGGCAGCGTCCAACGACTTAATAAACATCTGTAGCCTCACAACTGGGCAGCCATTTAAAACATAAAACCCTGTACATCAAAATACAATTTTTCACCGAATCCTTAAAGAGCCGCTGTTTCTTGCCCGGTTCACCGAGGCGGCTGAAGGAACCCAGCTCCACAGAGGTCTGACCTCACGTCAGGCCTGCGGCCGCCATCTAACACTCAGGGTGGAAACTCCTCCGTGCTAGCAGCTCCGGGGAAGGAATATTGCTGCGTATCCTTAAAACACAGAGCGTCCTGTGGCACACCGCGGTTCCTCGGCACACAGTTTGGGAACCGCTGGAGCAAGCCGCCCCAAACGAGCAGCCCACACCTCAGGAAACGTGGCCCCTGCGGGACTCCTCGCCGTTAGTCTGTGCCTGTGACCATGTGTGGAAGGCGCTTCTCAGTGGCAGCAGGTCAAGAAAAGTCCCTCAGGTTTTCGTTGCTGTGAGTGCACGTGGGGCGGACTGATTTGCTAGGTCTTCCTCCGTGGGGATGGATACCAAGGAGGAATGCAAAGAATATTCTGAGCTTCTCAGCCACGTTCCCCTGTGCGGCCCCGTCCTGACGACAGACATCTGGCTTCCCCTTGAGCCAGAGCTGGGAAGGAGGTGGCTTTCGGAGGCTCGGAGGCCCAGAGACATCTGGTTGGACAGTTAGGCCCTGGGAGGGGGGCGTGGATGGACAAGACGACCCCCTGCTCCCCCAGGGCGAGGACGAGTCAGTCTTCCCCGCAGTCCTCGGATGGCCATGCCAGACGGACAGGCCTTCACGTGTGGTGAAGGGCACTGGGCTCTAGAGAAAGCCAAGTTCGTCTTTTTCCTGATCGAAAACCCCAGTGGGCCCCTGTGTTAGCGTCAAATGTACAAGGCACCACACGGGCTCTGCCAGTGAAAGAAAACCCAGTTGCTCCGCACGGACTCTGAAAACTGCTCTCTGGTCCCTGGTGCACACAGATGTCATTTCCCGTATTGGAAGTCAGCTACCCAGCCCCCCACGGACCGGCGGCAAGGTGTTCACGCCTCATGAGACTTTTCTCCCTCCCGGATCGGATCCGCTGGCCAAAGCCGGTGACCAGTGACCAGACCCCACCCTCGTCACCCGCTCTGTCACTTGCTGTGTGACAAGCTCTCCTTCCTGCTGAGCTGCACTCTGTCGCTGGTCCCGCTCAGGGAAACGCACCTGCTGGGGAAGCGCGTCGGCCCCGCTCCTTGGGTGCCTGGAGGAAGGTGCTCTTCACGGAGGGTCTTTCTCACTGGGGGTGGGGTCTGGGCCGCCGATGGGTGGACTGCTTCCTCCACGCCCACTGGTCTGATTCCGCCCAGCCTCCTTGCCCAGGTTCTACGTCTCTGCTGGAAAGATGCCAGTGTGATCGCTCCCGTCACTGGGAAACTCTTGTGGGGCCAGCCCGGGGCTAACTCGCATCGCCCGCCTCGGGTCTCGGGCCTTCTCTCCCAGGCGGCTCCTCGTCCGCCCTCCACGCCCCACCTTCGGCTTGTGCTGGGCACACAGTCAGTCTTCCATCTCGGGGACGCTCTTCCACCTGCTAAAGGCTTTTCACCCAGAACCGTAGTTTTCTGATGTCCTAATAAGCTGTCTGATAATGAACCGCAGGCCGAATAACAGTGCCCACTCAGCGTCGGCAGCCTGAGCTTTTATTTTGCTTTGATTTGCGGGAACCGGACCCACGGTGGCGGTGGGTCTCTTCAGATGTCGCTAAGTGCACGCTGGTCCCCAGCTGCCTGAGACCGCAAGCCTGGGTCCCCGCCCCCCGGCAGGGGGCTCACAGGGGCTTCCCGGGGTCTCCCGTCTCCCGGCTGCTCGAGAGCAGGGTCGTGAGGAGAACACGCCAGTGGAGGGGTGCAGGGGAGGGAGCGCCTTCGGTGCAGAGCCTCCCCGACCCTGGACTTCAGACGTCGTCTGAGCTCGCAGCTCCAGGGCTGCTCCAGAGAAGCGAGCCGCCAAGGGCCAGCCACGGGCACCCCCGGAGCAGCGCCTCCCGTGCCCACCACGAGGCAAACGCTCCGTGTCAGCCTTGGCCTGCGGGACGCTTCAAGTGTGGCTAATGAAAATGCACAACTAAACTAGTCTTATTGATTTCCATGAATTAATCTATAGTTTTATTTAAATAGCCACAGATGGGGCGCCTGGGTGGCTTAGTCGGTTGAGCGTCCGACTTTCACTTGGGTCATGATCTCGCGGTTTGTGGGTTCGAGCCCCGCGTCGGGCTCTGTGCTGACTGCCGGCTCAGAGCCTGGAGCCTATTTCAGAGTCTGTGTCTCCCTCTCTCTCTGACCCTCCCCTGCTCATGCTGTCTCTCTCTCCTAGAAATAAATTTAAAAATATTAAAAAAATAATAATAAATAAATAAATAGCCACAGATGTCTAAGGCTACCTTATTGCACATCACAGCCTTGGAGAGTAGGGCAAACATAATCTGAATTTTCTTAATATTTATTTTCATCTAAAATATAAACAGGGGCGCCTGGGTGGCTCAGCCGGTTAAGTGTCCGACTTCGGCTCAGGTCATGATCTCCTGGTTTGTGGGTTCGAACCCTGCGTTGGGCTCTGTGCTAACAGCTCGGAGCCTGGAGTCTGCTTCAGATTCTGTGTGTCTGTCTCTCTCTGTCCCTCCCCCGCTCATACACTCTCTCTCAAAAATAAGCAAACAAAAAAAATTTAAAAAAAAAGTAAAGAAACCAACTTTGCCAGCATTTAATATTCAGAGCGACACCGGGGCCCTCACTGAGTTTGTCTCCCTAGTAAGTGGTCACGGTCACACGCATGCGCCCTGTGTCCTGGCCACGAGGTACCAGTCAGAGGGTTGACAGAGGCTCCTCAGTGGCTTCTGTTCAGAATCTTACAAATAGCCTCATGTGTCTGTTTTATTGGATTTACAAATTATCTGGTTTGAAGGAGGACCGGTCTCAGCGAAGCACAGCCCTGACTTCAAAAGAATCCCGCACAGAATTGCAGGCTGCACATCAGACAGCAGGGAAGGCAGAAGCGGCCCTCCCCCCGCAGCCCCTGTCGACCAGCCCCCCACGGGGCAAACAACGGCACCCATCAGGCCTCACGGGGCCACGGGGTTCAGAATGGTCCAGATGGTTCAAACTGTTGATACAGATTCATGATCACCGAAGGGACCCCTCATCTAAGGACGTGGTGTTTTGAAATATCCGCCGATAATAGTATGGAGTCTTCAAGATGAGCAAGGCACTTAGGGGATGAAACGCTTGAAAATGAAGACAGAATTTTACCCTTTTAAAGATCCTACGGTACAGTATGAAATTTCACTAAATATTTGATACATTTCCAGAAGCCTCTTTTGAGTTTTGAACTTAGCAGCCATTTAAGTCAAATACCATTGAGGAAACACTTCCAACTGCGGTTCAAATAGCTGAAATACAAAGAAAATAATAGGCTGGCAAACCAAAATGCATCCCCTTTGTCATAAAACAGTGTGGGAACGCACGTGGAAAACAGCTGAAGACGGAAAGAAATAGGTTAGAACAGATTACGCCGTGTGGGAGATTTGCTACACAGCTGGATGAAAGTAGACGTTCCTTTTTTAACTTTTGATTTTAAAATAATCAGATTTGCAGAAAAAATGCAAAGCTCGCACAAAGATCCCATGTACCCTTCACCTTGTTCCCAAGTCTTAACACTCAGCCAGCCACAGTGGCATTGAGCGACACTAGGAAATTAACACGGGCACGTTCTGTGACCCAATCTGCAGTGCTTGTCCAAATTTCTCCAATTTTCCCACCGCTGGCCCTTCCCTAGAGGGATGCCGTCAGGATCCCACACTGCCTTCAGTTGCGGGGTCTCCTCAGACGTCTCCCGTGGGGGACTGTTCCTCAGTCTCTCTTTGATTTCCTTGCTTTCCACGACCTTGACATTTTGAAGGATACCGGCTGGTTAGATTTGAGACGTCTGCTGTTTTCTCATGAACAGATCGAGGCCATGCGTCTTTGACAGAAACGCCAAAGGCGATGCTGAGTTCTCAGCCCCTCATCTCAGGGCTGCGTGGAGCGGTTTTTCTCAGGGCTGGTGGTGTTAACCTTGACCTCCTGGGCAGAGCCTTGGAAGTTACTGTTGCTCCTCTTATAATTAACAAGTATCTTGTGGGGGAGGCGCTTGGAGACTGCGGATATCTTGGGTCTAAGCAAGGTGGATCTGTATCCAGTGTGTCTTGATTCATGGTATTTGCTGTATTGTTTCAGCAATTAAATTTTTAAAAGATCTACTGTCCCCTGTGTGTCTAAAGAAAGATGTGCCCTTCGCAGTAAGTAGGTTTTTATTAAAATAAGCAAATTTCATTGGAAAGCCTGTCACCAGTCTCCCCGACAGAAGCAGAACAGGGAAGGACGTGGGGTGAGGTCACGGTCACTACAGCACATGGGACTCATTCACTGTGCCTGCCAGAGCGAGTGATAGAAAGAAACTCCTACGCCACCAGCACAGCCCTGTTGGTTTAGAAGCAAAAATATCAAAGACCGTTTTACAGTACTTTGTAACGAGGTGGGGGGATGACCGTGAAAACTTTTTGTACTACACAGAATTACTCTGGTTAAATTGTAGCAAAGGTGGCTCAGTCCGTTGAGCCTGTGACTCTTGATTTCGGCCCAGGTCACGATCCCAGGGTCCTGGGGTCGTAGGATGGATCGAGCCCCGTGTCAGGCTGAGGGCTGAGGGCGGAGCCTGCTCGGGATTCTCTCCCTCCCTCTGCCCCTCCCCGACTCATGTGCAGGAGTGCGCCAACGAGCTCTCTCGCTCTTTCTTAAAAATAAAAATAAAAAATTGTAACAAGGTAACTTAAAGGCTCTTGGACTTCAAGATGGATGATACAGTTTTCTTTCACAGAACAAGAGCAACACAAGTGTTCAAGGCTTGTGATCTTCCAGAGGATATTTTTAAAAGAAAAATAAACACTCTTTAATTTGTACCTTCAAGATACAGGTGATTTTTAACAAGAAGAAGTCAAAAAGTAACAGCTTTTTGAAAGAAACTTGACAGTACCTTTGGAAAACAGAAGGACTAAATTTTTTATTGTTGCCAAAAATAATGTGTTTCATCCATTAAAATGTTCCTGTCGGCATACTTAAAAAAAAAAAAAAGAGAGAGAGACATCTTGATCTTATTTAACAATCTTCCCAACAATGGTGGGTTGTAATCCCATTTGCTAAAAAATGTTAACAAGCAGTGCCTTGTGGTTAATTTGCATGAACAGCTAATTGACATCAGGGAAGATGGAAATTTACTAGTTGAGTTTCAACAAAAATAAAGTGTTCCATAATTGGTGGAGAAGATTGAAAAATGAGTAAAATGATTTGGTGAGGTAATTATTTGTTCATCTTTGGATTTGTGTTTTCTTTAAGGAGCATTTTGTACACGTTTGACAACCATGAAAATCAAGTATCAAAATAGACAACTTCGCATCAGACCTGCAGATTCTAGAATCTAACATCAGAAGATGTGAGACTAAAAATCTTAGAGGGGCGCCTGGGTGGCTCAGTCAGTTAAGTGTCCGACTTCAGCTCAGGTCATGATGTTGTGGTTTGTGAGTTTGAGTCCCATGTCGGGCTCTGTGCTGACAGCTCAGAGCCTGGATCCTGCTTCTGATTCTGTGGCTCCCTCTCTCTGCCCCTCCCCTGCTCATGCTCTGTCTTTCAATAATAAATAAAATTTTAAAAAGTTAAAAAAGTCTTAGAGGGGCACCTGGGTGGCTTAGTCGGTTAAGCGTCCGACTTTCGCTTAGGTCATGATCTCGCGGTTTGTGGGTTCGAGACCCGCGTCGGGCTCTGTGCTGACAGCTCGGAGCCTGGAGCCTATTTCGGAGTCTGTGTCTCCCTCTCTCTCTGACCCTCCCCTGCTCATGCTGTCTCTCTCTCTCTCTCTCTCTCCTAGAAATAAATAAAAATATATAAAAAAAAAAGTCTTAGAAATAATGGAGTGCACTCAATCCCATTGCTTTCACTGAAAGTCTTATTACGGGGAATGGGGTTAATTTCTTGAGAATGAAAGAGTTTTCTGTACCGCAAATAAATAAAATAACCCAAAATTATGTGAGTGCATTTTGTGCTTAATTCTTAATGCATCCTTTAAATATTTTCATTGCTGTGTATGTTTTCTGATACAAATGCTATGTTAGCAGAGCCGTGCTCATATACAGTTTACAGATGTACGAGGGAGCGGTGTGGAAATATTTTTGCTCATGGGGATGTGAGATCAACAGTGCTGGAGGACCGCCGCTTGAACCTGAGGTCTGATTGTGCTCAGATGGAACCTCTTACGGGCATCGTTTCATCTGGTTCCCACCCCAAGAAGAGGCGAGTCTCATCTGGGAAGTAAAGTTATCCCTGCTTGTCGGTTCGGGAAACCTGGGGCCGACAGAAGGTAAAAAACACACTTGTGTGGTAAGAGCCGTAAGAGATTTGCCAGAACTGAGAACCAGGTCCTGTGTCCATTCCACACCCTCTTTCGGTCTCACAGTGGGCTCAGCGCTCCATCCACCGTGTGTCCTAAAGCAGAGGCTGAAGTCGTTGGGTCAGTGCTCATCCTGAAAGCAGCGTCCGCGATGCCTTCACGTCCCCCCCGGTGTCCAACACACAGATGTGGACCTTGGGTTTTGTATAACAGCATTTGCAAATATACACCAATAAACAAACAAACAAGCTTTTCCCCAGAGGAGCAAAATCATTCTGATGTGTATATGAGCTATAGGCATGTATGTACGTGAACTGTATGTAGATAGTTTGTTCCCTGTGTAAGCTTAAATTGTTCTTCTTTTTCTTTAAAGCTGATTTTTTATTTATTTTGAGAGAGAGAGAGATAGTGAATGGGGGAGGGGAAGAGAGAGAGGGAGAGAGAGCATCCCAGACTCTGCAATGTCAGCGCAGAGCCCAACGCGGGGCTCAGACTCACCAACTGTGAGATCATGACCTGAGTCAAAATCAAGAGTCAGACGCTTAACTGACTGAGCCCCCG
Source organism: Proteles cristata cristata (assembly GCA_017311185.1). Classification (NCBI taxonomy): domain Eukaryota; kingdom Metazoa; phylum Chordata; class Mammalia; order Carnivora; family Hyaenidae; genus Proteles; species Proteles cristata. The sequence goes on along the minus strand of JAESUZ010005606.1, from coordinate 712,482 downwards.
AGATGCCACTAAAATTATCATTCATAATTGTTGCTTTTGTTTGTAGAGGACCTTCGCATGCCCGGCTCATCCGATGCCACAAGGCGGGTGTCATTTGGCTTCCATGTTAAGGAAGAAGGGATCCAGGCTGAGAGGGGCTGCCCCACTCAGGGTCACAGGCGTGGGAGGCTGCTGAGCCAGCACCCTGCCCCCATCTCGGCCTCTGGACCCAAGCTCTGTCCAGGGGAGCCCACCTGTCTCCCAACGCTGCAGAGTCCCGGCCGCCCCAACTCGATGCGCGGCCACATTCAAGGCTCTGCCTTTGGGTGAGTGAAGTTTGTCTCTGGGAAAACTCTCTGAGGACGCCAGCGCACTTGGGGGAGAGGAGTCTGTTACCCCTGATTAGGCGTAAGTATTATTTATCCTATTAGATTGCTTCCCAGAATGGTCCAATGAAAGAGATTTTGTGCCAGAGAAAACGGGACACAGTACTCGGCTCCACACGGGCGGGGCGCTGGCTGCAGGCGGGGTCGCCTGTGTGGGGCCATTTGTGGGGCTCAGGGGGTTTCAAAAGCCATTTCATGAGTGTGATCGTGCTTGGTATTGACACCAACCACGTGAGGGAGGAAGACAGGTGATTCCGAACCCCCATTTTGCAGGTAGATTGACTGAGGCTCAGCAGGGGGACTTAGAGAACTTTCTCGAAGTCACACAACTTGTGAGTGACCGATTCTGAATCGACTTTTCCTTTACATCTGTTACTAACACTTCATCTCAGTGGTCCCGCGAGGGGGTTCTGCCTCCGAGGGGCTGTTGTGGACGCCTCAGTGGAGGGGGCACCCCTGGTATCAGCAGGCAGGGCCAGGGGTGCCAAGGACCCCACAAAGTGCTGGTGCTCCCGCGTAAGAAGCGCCTGGCTTTGCGGTGCCTCCTGGACGTTCGTGGAAGATGGTTTTGCTACATATTTGTCATTATCCGAGCCTAGAATGTAGCGCTACGGGCAGGTCCTGACCAGACGGCCACAGAGACGTGTCACCTCTGCTCCTGTGGGTGGCAGTCAGTTCCCTGGGACACGATGCTGGGAAGGTGGATGGAGGCTCAGCGTCCGGTTCCCCTTCTCGCATTCTCAGGGGGCTCCAAGGAGCCGCCTAGGCCTTGGAAGGCAGGCTCGTTGCCTCTCTGCCCACAGGCAGAAGTACTTTTTTTTTTTTTTTTAATGTTTTTTATTTATTTCTAGGAGAGAGAGAGAGAGACAATGTGGGCAGGGGAGGGTCAGAGAGAGAGGGAGTCACAGACTGAAACAGGCTCCAGGCTCTGAGCTGGCAGTCAGCACAGAGCCCGACGCGGGGCTCGAACCCACGAACCGCGAGATCATGACCTAAGCGAAAGTCGGATGCTTAACCGACTAAGCCACCCGGGCGCCCCCAGAAGTACTTTTTTAAAAGCTATCATGGTGTCCTGGGAAGTTTTGTGCTCAGACATCCCTGGGCTCAAATCCTAGTTCTTCCCGTTTCTTGGGCAAGTTCCTGAACTTCTGGGCCTTGGTTTCTTTGTAAAATGGAAAATGCCTGCTTTACTCGGTCGTCCAGAAAAGCAAATGAGATAGTGGGTGTGCGTGCATAAAGCACACGGACCTGCCTCCATTCCACTCTGTTCCCTTCCCTCCTCCCTCTTCTCCCTTCTTTCAGCTAAAGGAAGAGTCCAGTCTGCTTCCTGTAACTTTACCCTCATTTAAACAAGAAGAGTGTATTTCTTTTTTCAATTAAAAATTTTTAAATGTTTATTTATTTTAGAGAGAGTGAGCGCATGAGCAGGGGAGGGGCAGAGAGAGAGGGAGACACAGAATCTGAAGCAGCTCCAGGCTCCCAGCTGTCAGCACAGAGCCCGGACACAGAGCTCAAACCCATGGACCTCAAGATCATGACCTAAGCTGAAGTCAGATGCTTAACCGACTGAGCCACCCAGGTGCCCCAAGAGAAGTGTATTTAGTGCCAAGAATCTGTTTCTTTCTGGAGCTGTCACTAACTGCAAACAAAAATCAATAACTGCACGCCTACCTTTCCAAGCATCTCGGGGGTGGGGGCGGCTTTAAGATCCTGAGGCCAGGCTCTGCCCAGCTGCACAGGCACACCGCCCATGCGCTCTTACAGGTGAACCTGGGAGGCGGGCAGACAGGGTGGGTGTGGCTCCAGAGGCCACGTGACACTCCACCCACCTTGGGAAGGCCTCCCGGCAGGGCTGGGCTGTGGTCGTCCCAGGATGTGGCGTGGACCCCGGGACCCCAGGCACAGGCAGGGTGGGCACGGGGCTGACCGGCTGAGGGCACGTGGCCTGGAGAGGCAGGCTGCTGTCGTGGAGACGTGAGCAGGCCTACTGTGACCCTGACCGCCAGGGCTGAACCCCGCCATCCGTCCTCTGTTCCTGAAGGCTTTCCTGAGGCTTCTTCTGGCACAAAGAAGACAGTGGTGCCCAGAGAAAGAGGACCCTGTGTGGCCAGGGTGCGCAGGGAGCTGTCGTCTCCACTGGCAGTTCTGTCGCTCAAAGTCCTCATCGTTAAGTCAAGCGTTCGAGGGTGACCAAACAGAATGATCTCCTCCGGGGATTTCCAGTGTGTCTGTGTCTGCATCAGACCATGACAAAGTCATGCCAGCGACAAGCCACACGCATGAGTTTCCCCATTTAAACAATTACTTTTAGGCAGAAATCATGATGCTCTTTCCAAGGAACGGGCTGTGCGATATGGTCCAAACCGCAGTGATTTTCCGAGGGAACAGTGGATGGCGGGGCGCCTCCTGGGCCAGGACTGGCTCAGACGAGAGGCAGAAGTAAATGTGCCATCAAAGGAAAGCTCTGGCCGAGCTCGGAAAAAGTACCTGAGTTTCCAACTGGAAGGAACCCAAGAGCATGGTTCAAGCATCTATATTAATTTTTCAAGGTCTTTCCAGGGAAAGAAATCGAGGCTTAAGGGGAGTTTTTTATTTTCCCCCAAACGAGTTAGACTCCTTGTTTGTCTTTCATGTCAGTATTTGCTGGCATCGCTTCTGGTCTTCACTGGCGGTTTGCAGCTCAGGCTGCTGGACGGCTCAGGGGAGGGGAGCGCGAGGAATCGCGGACAGGGCCCGCCAGGTGTGTCTGGAACCACAGCTGGGAAAGAGGAACGTGCTCGGTCCATCACGCCGAGTGCAGCCAGGGTCCTGGAGACGCTGAGAGGAGTCCTCAGGTGGACAGATGTCAGGCTGCAAAGCTGGGATGGACACTCCCAAATTTCAGTCGTGGTGGTGGAAACGGGGGAGGGGGGGTGTGCACAGCCAACCAAGCTCTGCTCTGCCCTCTTCTGAGGTCACAGAGTGGAAGCCGGTCACCTGCCCCTACGCCCCCGGAAGCCAGGTGCAGTGGTGTGACTACATTCTTGCCGCGCGATTGTGAAGAGGGGTGAGGCGTGCCTCGTCTGGTGTGAGATCTCTGATGTCTGAGTCTGCTCCTCTGCACCGTCTGACCCCTTTCCTCTGGCTGGAAGCCGGCGTTGACCACCGGGTGATGGCCATGGCCAGAGTGAAGGGCTGAGCGATGGCTTCCTCCCACACGGGGCAGAGGAACGAAGCTGCTTTTCCATCCTGGACTGTCCACCTGGAGACTGCTCCACGAGCAAGCGATAGATGCATATAGCGTCCAGGTCTTTCAGTTGCAAGGGCTGGGCTCCACCCTTAGGAAGATGGGCGTGGGTGTTCATGCGAGTCCCTTATTGCTCAGCACGGTGCTTTATTTATTTTTAAATGTTTATTTATCTTAAGAGAGAAAAAAACCATGCAAGCAGGAGAGGGGCAGAGAGAGAGAGAGAGGGAGAGAGAGAATCCCAAGCAGGTTCCACCCGATCAGCAAAGAGCCCCATGGGGGGCTCAAACCCACAAACTGTGAGATCATGTTCTGAGCTGAAACCGAGACTCAGAGGCTCAACCAACTGAGCCCCCAGGCGCCCCTGAGAGAGGAAAGTCTTGATTAATTACTAAGGGTGCACAGAATCAACACATTTCTGTGCTCTACCCAAGCAGAAACAAGAACTTACCAGAAAAACCCTCACAGAATCAGGAAATTGTTTTGTGTGCAGCCAGTGACTGTCCAGTTGAACTCAAAGACCATCCCTTCACTTAGGCCAGCAGGAAATCTCACCAGACAACGCTCGTGACAGGGAAGGTGGCAGAGGACGCGGGTGGTCAGCCGATCGGCGCATGTCCTGGAGGAGACTTGCCGCCAATGGCCTTCTCAGAGGCCCTGCTAGCGCTCACTGGAGACAGATGGCGCCACCCCCTCCCCCAAACCCTCCTGTGTCACCAGTGAAGGCAGCAAAGACTGGCCACTGCCTCTGATAACGAAACAACCGGAGGCTGTAATTCTTCCACCACCAGCAAACTGAATACTCAGTAGACGGTACCCTCCTCCCCACCCCACCCTATCCTAGGATTAGAGATTGTAATTTTGCTTCTAGGTAATACCAAGTAAACACGTGACTGGATGTTTTAGTTAACTACGAACCATTAATTCTGGAAAAAATATAAAAAACAACAATGTGAACACACTGGGGAGTGACCACAAATAGGCCTGTTCTGGAGGGGAGCTGGCGTGGGGGTGAAGGGCACACTGCTCGGGAGTCTCCTGTTTTCATGGGTTCTAGCCCGAGGTCAGGACCTGGACTTTGCCATCTGGGGCATCTGAAACCTGAGAATTGGCAGTGTCTCTTGCTTGAAGAACCAAAAGAAGAGTTTGGGACAACCACAGCCTCTGGAAAGAAAGGGAGGTTCTGGAAAGGTAGACACAGGGGGGGAAGCCCCATGTTTTGTGTATAAACTGTTCCAATCTCTCGCGGACCCTGAACCAAGCACGCATAGAGCAGACGCAAATAACTCAGATCAGAATAAAGAGACTGAATTGAGACTTGAGCCCATATCTGAGAGACGACATTTGCAGTGTTAGCTCAACAAAGTGAATCTGTTATTAAAACATAAAGCAAAAATATCAACACTCTTCAGAGGAATATAACACAACCCTGGGTCTCCCCAACCAAACAGACACAATGCCCAGAGTAGAATCTAAAATGTTCTATTTGAGGGGCGCCTGGGTGGCTTAGTCGGTTAAGCGTCCGACTTTCGCTTGGGTCATGATCTCGCGGTTCGTGGGTTCGAGCCCCACGTCGGGCTCTGTGCTGACTGCCAGCTCAGAGACTGGAGCCTGTTTCAGTCTGTGACTCCCTCTCTCTCTGACCCTCCCCTGTTCACGCTGTCTCTCTCTCTCTCTCCTAGAAATAAATAAAACATTAAAAAAAATTAAAAAATAAAATAAAAAAATAAAATGTTCTATTTGAATGGTTCTCGTCTGGGGGAAGTTCTGCCACCAAGGGGGACATATGGCAAAGTCTGGAGGGAGTTTTGATTGCTGTGAAAAGGGCTTGCTACAGGCAAGGCAGAGCCCAGGAATAAACATGGTAATTTTTTTAAAAATTTTTTATATATTTCTGAGAGAGAGAGAGAGTCAGCAGGGGAGGGTCAGAGAGAGAGGGAGACACAGAATATGAAACAGGCTCCAGGCTCTGAGCTGTCAGCACAGAGCCCGATGTGGGGCTCAAACCCACGAAATGTGAGATCATGACCTGAGATGAAGTTGGACGCTTAACTGACTGAGCCACCCAGGCGCCCCTAAACATGGTAATTTTTAATAAACAGGACAGCTCCCGTAACAAAAAATTATCTGCTCCAAAGTGTCCATAAGGCTGATGTGTTTGAAGAAAAAGGAAAATATGACCCATTCTCAAGAAAATGAAACAAGCAGTGAAGACTCACCTCAAGATAACCGAGACGCTAGAATTAGCAGATAAGCATTTTAAGCAGCTATTTATTATAAATATTCTCAGTGATATAAAAGGGAAATGTGCTCATAATTAATTTTTTAAATCTCAGGGCAGAAAGAGGCAATGAAAAAAAAAATTAAAAACCTAATGGAAACTCTAGGGGAAAAAAGATAATATCTAAATTTCAGAAATTATTTTTCAAGCCTAGGGTCCCCCTCCCCCGTCGCCGTCCTCCCCACTACCTGCAATTTCAGAATTTTCATCTGAAATTAACAGTTTACTAGATGAGATTAACAGTAGGATGGCGATGACAGAAATTGTAATTGCGAGGACAGACTGATAGAAATGACCCTATGGGAAGAACGGAAAGAGAAAGAGATTTATAAATAAATTAATTAAAGCCGAAAGGCCCTGTGGACAAGAGCAAGAGGTCTTGTATACAAGCAGTTGGAAGCCCAGAAGGAAAAGAGAGTGCGGCACAGGAACATAAGTGAAGAGACGGTGGCTAAGTTTTTCTAACGTTTGATAAAATCACAAGTGAAGAAAGTTAAGAAACTCAACAAACCCCAAGCGGAGCAAATACAAAGAAAACCATGTCTGGACACATCGCGGTCAAGGCGGTGGAAGCCTGACCCCCCGGGAGGGTGAGCAGGGCTCATCTGTGCTCCCGGGGGCTCCGTATTGCTGGGCCCCAAGGGGAGCTGCCATCTGTGTGGCACGTGGCTTTTGGAGCAGACGGTCACAAAGTGCTGTCTCGTCCGGGAAGTGGTCACCCCTTCTCTACCTGTCCCCCCAACACAGGAGGCATTAGACCCTCTGAAGGGCAACTCGTTTTATATAGAATTCCATGCAGTTGGAGAATTTAATGTGGGGGCTGGGACTGATTTCTCGTTCATATACAGAAATTAATAATTTTCGTTTATAAGGAAAAAATCTGATGGAATAAGAGATACATTTATGGGGCGCCTGGGTGGCTTAGTCGGTTAAGCGTCCGACTTTCGCTTAGGTCATGATCTCGCGGTTGGTGGGTTCGAGCCCTGCGTCAGACTCTGTGTTGACTGCCAGCTCAGAGCCTGGAGCCTGTTTCAGTCTGTGACTCCCTCTCTCTCTGACCCTCCCTGCTCACGCTGTCTCTCTCTCTCTCTCTAGAAATAAAAAATTAAAAAAAAAAAAAAAAAGAGAGATATTTATAATGACAACAGCCACTTACTCGCTGCTGGACACAGAAGGAAACGTGTGGATGGAGAGGGACTGGGTGTCCACGGGCGTGAATTCACCTTGTGAAAAAGATGCCAAGTCTCTAGTTTACTTACATAGTGAGCTTGATCCCACTGAAAATATTAGCAGCGTTGGGGAATTTAAAACACGAGACAAGTAGATTATAAAGCTTATAAGAAACGTACATGTGAAATCGATACAAGCTGTTTCTGGAAAGACGTGCAAGGAAGCGAGAGCACTTGCTGCCCCTGGGAGGAAGCGGGGCGCCTGGGGGCTGGAGACCGACCACCCACTTCACTGCATCTCGTGATCTTTCTTTATCATCTTGAGCTAGGTGAAAACCAAAATTTTAAAGAACATAAAATTATTTTAAAAATTAGTCCAGAGAGATAGCAAAACTCTAAGAGAGCCCAGGAAAATACTGAAGAAGAAAAGTAATACAGTTTCTCATATACTAAAGCACATTATAATGTGGTGTTAGTTCATGAATGGACTGAAGGAATGACCTACAAAGTCCAGAAAACAAACACAATATTGTTACGTAATGAAGTAGCATTTCAAATCAGAGGGGAAGTGTGTAATCGCCTGAAAACAAAATCCCAGCTACCCTCCCAAATGTACCAGAGTAAGCACCATACGGAGAGAAGATTTGAACACGACTAACGGCATGTTACAAGTCATAGAGGAAAAATGGGAGGCTTATCAAATCATCTCTGATTTGAAAAGACCTTTTTAACTCCCACACAAAGTCTGGAGGCCAGAAAAGATTGATACATTTGACTAACCCTGTTCCCCCCCACCACGGTATTAGCTGCCAGTCGCCATCATAAACAAAATTAGATGATAACCAATAAATTAGAAGAAACGCTTGTGCTTCAAATAACAGAAAAATGGCTAATATGTTTAATAATATGGACTCCTAAAAATCAATATTTCAAAAGGCCAGGAATTTACTCGGAAGGTGGGAAAAGTGTGCGAGGAGCTTACAGGGAAAACGCACGGCTGCTTCCTCGGCGCTCAGGCTCACCGCCGGAAGGTACAAACGGAAACAGCGCTGAAGTGCGGCTTCTTGACTTCGCGGGCGGGCAAGGATGCTTAGGAGTACGGTTTGCATCCACGCTGGGTCTGTGCAGGTGCGGAGGGACAGGCAACTTGCTCACCGGTGCGGGGGGCGCATGGACCAGCCCCTGGGCAGCAGCCTTTGACGGTATCCAGCACGACTGAAAACGCACGGAGCTCTGAGCCCACAGCAACACCCCTGTGTGCGCAAAACCGCTCCTGCCCGAGCACATCTGGCTCAGCACTGCTTGACAACGCGAAATAACGGACGTAATTTAGTGTCTGTCGGGGGGGGGCTGGTTAAATAAATGTTGGTACAGCCATAAAATACATAAAACCATTTCAAAGAATGAGGACGCTCTACATGTGCCAGAACAGTCCCCGAGATATAAAGTAAGAGAATAAAAACAATATGAGGGGGTGTGATTAATGTGCTCTCATTTGTAGAAAATATGCTGTAAAAATGTGTAGACGTACAGTGCGTATGTATGTGAGCGTGTTTTTCACGCAGAGTGCGCTGTGTCGTCAGGACACTGCCCGTCTCTGGGCAGAAGAAACCACAGCCTGACGGACGGAGGTGGTGTCAGCGCACGTGTTACATATCCAAAGAATGACACCGAAATAGAAGAGCAAAGTAGAAGAATTCTACAACTTTCATTTCTTCTTTCAGCAGGGGTTGCTAGGCTCCCCCGTTGCTTACCTGTGTCAAGCGATCAAACAGAGAACAAGACACACTGGAAAGGAAAGCAGGACCAGACGATGGGAGACAGAGCTCTGGGTGGAAAAGTTTTCGGGCGAAGCCCGGAGCGCAGTCCAGCGCGGCCTGCGGCTCCGGGGTGAGGCTCAGGAGGGGGACGTGGGTGGGTCCTGAGAACCCACGTGGGTGTCTGTCCCAGGTTGGGAAGCTGTCTCCAACGTGTGGCAGGCTGGCGGCTGTATCCGCGCCTGTTGGGGGCACCGGGCTGGCTGGGGGTCTCCACACTCGTGGGCTTCCCACCTCGGGATCCCGGTGCCCGCCTGGTCCACGCTGCCGTCGGCAGGCTGGGCACCCTGGGGAGTCCTGTCACCACGTCTCTGCCTTCAGGGGGCTTGGGTGCTGGCATCCAGTTCAAGAGAGGCTGTTTTTCACAGCCCGGGCAGGACCAAAGGCCGAATGTGTCACTGGGTTGTCGGTCTTGTGTCTGTAAGGAATGCAGGGTGACTAGGGGCCAGGCTGACGGACAGAATACTCGAGTTAAGAGAGAGGCTTTCATTGCATGCATTAATTGCCAATTTGCAGAGAATTTCCTCTTGCTCTGATGATTCAGAAGGCACCTTAGGGCATCGTTAGAGACACGGTTTTATGGGTAAAGACAAAAGACTGAGTAACAGAACATTTGCCAGCATGGGGGTCACCAGCCTCAGCGCCCCCCATTCACACCGCAGGGAGCGGCCCCTCGCCTGGGCCGCACGACCACAGGCCGACTCCCTTGTCTGGAAGCCTGCGCTGTGACCAACACTCCCCGGGGCGCGCCAGCATCAGTCCATCAGTTTTAGTTTATTTTTATTTTTTAAGTTTACTTATTTATTTTGAGAGAGAAAGAGAGGGAAAGAGAGAGAGAATCCCAAGCAGGCTCTGTCTGCACTGTCGGTGCGGAGCCCGACTCGGGGAATCCAGGACCGGGAGATCATGCCCGGAGTCGAAATCAAGAGTCTGACGCTTAACTGGCGGAGCCCTCCGGTCCCTCAATTTTAAGGCACGGCATCGTGGGCCCTGCACTGGAGGCGCGTGGCGGGGCTGTGGTTGCCAAGCCCACGCCGAAACAAAGGAAGCAGGGCTCCGTCCCGGCCCGGCCCTGCCCTGCTGGGTGCCCGGCGGCTCACGGGTGCGGCTGGAGGGCAGCGAGCTGAGTGGCCCTGGCGACAGGGGGCGCTTAATGGTCTGCTCCCCAAGGAGCTCAACGTTCCCCTCTCTCTTTGAATCTATGGTATGCAGTTTTATTTGTCACATTTGCCTCAGAGGAATTAGTTCATCAAGTGAAATAAGGCTTGAGGAAGTGCTCTCAGCCCTGAGAGCAAAAAAGTACTACCCAGCCTTGGGCCAGTCTCCGCACTTAGCTGGGCGCTGGCTCACCGGAGGAGAGGTGAGGGTGTTTTCTTGGTGCTCTGCAAACCCTTCATGTAATCCCTCAACCAGGGCCCGAGGTGGGGGGTGGGGTCTCCTCCATGCGGTGGAGGAAAGAATATTTGGAAACGTTGAGCCATTGTCTGAGCCTCACAGCTGGAGAGCAATGGTGCCTCCATTTGACCCAACACATTTGAGGCCCTTGGGAGTCTCACTGTGCTGTTTATTGATAAGTGGGACTACGCACCTTAAGTTGATCAGAAAACGCACATCTGCTCTCTCCATGACACCGGGGGTCACAGCCTGCCCCCCTGCAGCCTGCAACAGTGTCACAAACCCTGGGCCTCCAGCAAAGCACAGCAGAGCCAGCTCCCTGGCCCTGGTTCTCAGACACAGTGATCTCCGCTGGGCAGGGGCTCCACATCCTGGGGCCTCCTGCGAGTCAGGGGCAGCCTCAGTTGAGAGTCAGCTCACAGCATCCATGGCCACGTGTGGCCTGAGCAGAGCCGGCCACCAGCCTTCCCGGAGGTGCCTGAGTCTGTGCGTTTAAACAAACCCAGCTGGGAAAAATATCCCATGCTCATGGACTGGAAGAATAAATATCATTAAAACGTCAATACTGACCAAAGCAATCTACACATTCAAGGCAATCCCAGTCAACACTGCACCAGCATTCTTCTCAAAGCTAGAACAATCCTAAAATTTATATGGAACCACAACAGACCCCAAATAGCCAAAGTAGTTTTGAAGAAGAAAACCAAAGCAGGAGGCACCATCCCGGACTTTAGCCTCTACTACAAAGCTGTCATCATCAAGACAGTATGGTATTGGCACAAAAACAGACACATAGACCAACAGAATAGAATAGAGAACCCAGAATTAGACCCACAAATGTATGGCCAACTAATCTCTGGCAAAGCGGGAAAGAGTATCCAGTAGAAAAAAGACAGTCTCTTTAGCAAATGGTGCTGGGAAAACTGGACAGCAACATCCAGAAGAATGAAACTAGACCACTTTCTGGAAGTGATCCAAAAATAAACTCAAAATGGATCAAAGATCTAAATGTGAGACAGGAAACCATCAAAACTCTAGAGGAGAAAGCAGGCAAGAACCTCTTTGACCTCAGCTACAGCAATTTGTTACTTGACACATCTCCAAAGGCAAGGGAATTAAAAGCAAAAATGAAGTATTGGGATCTCATCAAGATAAAAAAGCTTCTGCTCTGCAAAGGAAAACAATCAATAAAACTAAAAGGCCACCAATAGAATAGGAAAACATATCAGATAGAGGTTAGTATCCAAAATCTATAAAGAACTTACCAAACTCAACACCCGAAAAACAAATAATCCAGGGAAGAAATGGGCAGAAGACATGAATAGACACTTTTCCAAAGAAGACATCCAGATGCCCAACAGACACATGAAAAGATGCTCAACATCCCTCCTCATCAGGGAAATACACGTCAGTACCACAGTGAGATACCACCTCACGCTGGTCAGGGTGGCTAAAATTAACAACTCAGGAAACGACCGATGTTGGCGAGGACGTGGAGAAACGGGAACCCTCTTGCACTGTTGGTAGGGATGAAAACTGGTGCTGCTACTCTGGAAAACAGTGGGAAGGTTCCTTAAAAAAATTAAAAATAGAGTTACCCTACAATCCAGCAATTGCACTACTAGGAATTTACCCAAGGGACACAGGAGTGCTGATGCATAGGGGCACATGTACCCCAATGTTCATAGCAGTGCTTTCAACAATAGCCAAATTATAGAAAATCCATCAACTGATGAATGGATAAGAAGATGTGGTTTATATATACAATGGAATACTCCTTGACAATGAGAAAGAATGAAATCATGCCATTTGCAGAACGTGGATGGAACTGGAAGGTATTACACTAAGTGAAATAAGTCAGTCAGAAAAGGACAGATATATGTTTTCACTCATATATGGAACTTGAGAAACTTAACAGAAGACCATGAGGGAAGGAAAGAGAGAAACTGGTTACAAACAGAGAGAGAGGGAGGCAAACCCCAAGAGACTCTTAAATACAGAGAACAAACAGAGGGTTGATTGGCGGGGTGATGGGGAGAGGGGAAAATGGGTGATGGGCATCGAAGAGGGCACTTGTTGGGGTGAGCACTGGGCATGTATGTAAGCCAACCTGGCAATAAATTATATTTAAAAAGAAACAAACCCGGCTGGCTTGTAGAGGTGCTCACTCTTCTTTACCCAGAGTCACCTTCCATGCTCTTATTTGCCCATTTCCCCTCATACCATGCCGTTGTTCCTTTAGTCCACTTTGTTCCATCCTGATCCATCCCGTTCCATGCCATCCCATTCCATGTTGTTCCATTCGGTTCCATTCGGTTCCATCCCATCCCATTCCAATTTATTCCATTCCACTCCACTTTGTTCCCTTTGATTCTGTTTCACTTCATTCCACTATACTTTGTTCCCGTCCATCCCAATCCACTTTGTTCCGTTCCATTCCATTCCATTCCATTCCATTCCATTCCATTCCGTTCCGTTCCGTTCCGTTCCATTCCATTCTACGTTGTTCCCCCCCTCTCCTCCCCTCCTCTCCCCTCCCCTCCTCTCCCCTCCCCTCCCCTCCCCTCTCCTCCCCTCCTCTCCCCTCCCCTCCCTCCCTCCCCATCCTCTCCCCTCCCCCTCCCCCTCCTCCCTCCTCCTCCTCCATCCCCTCCCCTCCCCCCTCCGTTGCACCGCATGCCATCCCCTCCCACTTTGTTCGGGCGCCCCCCTCCCACCGAGCCTGCCGTCCTCACTCCTGTCTTGATGAGGGCCGGGCTGGACAACGAGCCGCCGAGACTTCCGTCCTCTCGGCTCACGTTTGTGTTCTGTTCTCTTGCCTCTGCTCCTGGGACCGCGCTTCGGCCGCCAGGGCCCCCGCGACCTGCTCCTCTGGGAGCTACGCTCGCTGCCCTCCCGCCCGGCAGTTTAAGGGCAAAGGGAGCAGGCCAAGGGGCGTCTCCGGAACCTGGAGCAAAACAGGGCGAGGGCCCAACGGGGACGCGCGGTCAGGCGGGGAGCAGGAGGGGCAAACTGGGAGCTGGCGGGGGGTCAGGCTGCGCGAGGTCAAGGCAGCAGGGGTGGGGGCAGCTCAGAGGCAGGAAGGCCTGACGACAAAAGCCCCCCCCGCCCCCAGCCAGGGAGCTCCAAGGGAGAGGGGCTCTCCCCGCACAGCGCCGCTCGGGGCAGGGTCACCCCGCGGCGCCCCAGCTCCAGCGTCTTCTTGACCGTAGCTTCCCTTTACTTCTAAACTCTTGCCTCTAGAATAAAACGTCTCCTGAAGCTCAACCATCTCACAGGTGTGGACACAGAGGCTCGGAGAGACGAAGCGATTGTACAGGGTCACCCAGCGTGGCACACCTGGGACTTGATGGAGGGTCTCCCAGCTCTGGGGCCGGTGGGCTTAATCGCAGTGCCCAGCTGCCCAGCAGCCCCCCACCTCCGGCCCAGAGGGACAGCTCTCACAGGGGCAGGACCCCTTTTCTCTGGCCGTGTGCAAAGTGCCACAGCTTGGCGGCTTGAAACACCGCACACTGGTCAGGTTCTGTGGGTTGGGAGCCTGGGCACGGCTTTGGGGGTGCCGACCGCTCTGGCTGCTGTGTTTCCTTAGTTTCTCCTTTTTCCAGCCTCAAACCCCTTGCCGTCAGAGGTCTTTTGTTCCCAGCCCCCGGAGAGGTGGCTGCTGTGATGTGTGGGCTCCTGGGCTCGTACAGCCCCCAGTGCACGCGGCGAGGGCCTCGGTGAGTGTCGGGGGAGGCCGCCATGGTGACAGGCCGAGCTTTCACAGGTCCATCACTCAACAGCCCCTTCCTGCAGGGGACTTTCAATCGGTTCTTACTGGGAAGTCTTTAGGGTGTCACAGTTAAGTGGCCAAGTGGCTGTTCAGAAAGGTCAAAGGGCAGGACCAGTAAATGTGGACCTTCGGGGCCTTCCTGGTAAAAGGGAGGGAGAGCCCCATTTCTGAGTGGTGCATCCTCAGGTGCCACGAGAGTGGGAACGTGCCCACTTTGATTTACTTAAGGAATATTATTGCCTGAGGAAATGACAAAATAACATTCCAAGCAGCATTTTTCCATCCGTTGAACGTAGCACTAGAAATGAGATTCTCAAGGCCGGGGAGGCACGGGACGCGAGGCAGGGAGGTTTTGTTTTTCTACAGAAACAAGAAAATCAATCTGTGCAGGGGCATTTCCACAATCCAGTTTCACCAACAACTGCCCGAGCGCCAAGGCTTTGCGGCACGGACAGCCCAGCCACGGAGGGCCCGCCTCGCCTGCCTCCTGAAGGAATGTTAACTAACTGTGCGCGTTTCCCCAGCTATGTATCCAGAGACGTGACACTTGATTAAAAAGCAACACAAAACCCTACGTCTAAGTAAGTCAGCAATAGCTGGTTTGACAAGTATGAAATAAAAATACTAAATGTTGGAGCGCCTGGTGGCTCGGTTGGTTGAGGGACTTTTTTTTTTTTTTTTTATGTTTTATTTAGGAGACAGCATGAGCAGGGGAGGGTCAGAGAGAGAGGGAGTCACAGACTGAAACAGGCTCCAGGCTCTGAGCTGGCAGTCAGCACAGAGCCCGACGCGGGGCTCGAACCCACGAAGCGCGAGATCATGACCTAAGCGAAAGTCGGACGCTCAACCGACTAAGCCACCCGGGCGCCCCAGTAACTCTTGATTTCAGCCCATGTCATGATCCCAGCGTCATGGGCTCAGCCCGAGCTGGGCTCCACACTGAGCATGGCGACTAAGATTCTTTCTCTCTTTCTGGCCCCTCCCCTGCTCACGCTCTCATTGTCTCTCTTAGAGAAAACAAAACAAAACCCCCCACACCTAGATGTTGAGAGAACAAAGTTTTCTCATTTAATTGTAGACAATTGGGTTTTCTCTTACCTGGATGAGAACAATGAGATGTCTCCATTCTCTGAAGTGCCATACACATGTCTGGGGTTGGATGTGGGGTGTGCCATGTCTGGGGGTGGATCTGCGAATCCAGGTTAGTGCTGACTAGCACCGGGGGGTGGAGGAGTGAGGCTGGCGGGGAGGTGGTCCATTCTGTTGGATTTCCTGGCTCACAGCAGGGGGAGGGCCTGGAAGCCCCTTCCTCTCCCAGGAAATTGGGGATTGGCTGTGGTTTTGCTCACTGATAATGGACTTATCAGTGACTTCCCCTAATTATTGCAGCCAGATTAACTGAAGTTTTATATTGCTTTAAGTAACATATATATTGTTTTCTCAAAAATATACCCTACGTTAATTCTGCCTCCAATTCCCCCCTTTTGGGATGTGGACTGCATGCGGGTCGGCAGGTGGCCACGCCGGGGGGATAAGGACAGTATTGCTGCCCCCTGCTGGTGGAGGCAGACATTGTAAAACAGTGCAAAGACCACCGTCCGCCTCCCATGGGGACCTTCCCCGCGCGCCACATGGCTCCTCAGATGCAGATGCTGGGGGTTTTCTGTGGCACCTGCATTTGAAGTGAATACTTCCTGGATACACCACTCTAAAGCAACGGTGGCATTGCTACTCGGTTCAGGCTGGTTTCAAGCAGATTTTACTTTTTCCTTCTGGCATAATACCAGATATTAAATATTTAGTGAGAATTTTGCTTTTCCTCGATGCCTGGCATTGTAACTATCTCAAATGAATTATTTTGTTCTATACTGCGTATACGCTTTTATTAGAGTATGTTTATTTTAATTTTTTTTATGTTTATTTTTGAGACAGAGTGTGAGCACGGAAGGGCCAGAGAGAGAGACATAAGCTGAAGCAGCTCCAGGCTCTGAGCTGTCAGCATAAAACCTGACTTGGGGCCTGAACCCATGAACTGTGAGATCATGACTTGAGCTGAAGTTGGACACTTAACTGACTGAGACACCCAGGTGCCCCAAGTATGTGTATTTTTTTAAGTTTATTTATTTTAAGAGAGCGAGTGAGCACAGGGGAGGGGCATAGAGAGAGGGAGAATGAGAATGCCAAGCAGGCTCCGCGATGCCAGCACAGAGCCTGACACAGGGCTCCATCCCACAAACTGTGAGGTCATGACCTGAGCCGAAATCAAGAGGTGGATGCTTAACCGACTGAGCCCCCCAGGCGCCCCTTGATTACACCTACTGATTAATCTGTTTAAAGCCAGAGGCCCCCGAATCCTGAGGCTAGTTTAGGACCAGCCCCTACAACGGATGATTATGATTAACGGGAGCGGAGACTGGCATTTGTTGAATCCACCGACAGTCGCGGTGATGAATGTTATTTTCTCCGTGTCAGGACTGGGCCCGGGCGCCCAGACACTAGCCCACGGTCACAGACCCGGACCAAGCAGCCCCGTCCAGTGATCGAGCCACACACACTCTTTGCCAGCAGCGCAGGATGCAAGCGGATGTCCAGGCTTCTCAGGTCTCAGCCCCGAGGGGGGCTCCCGTCGGACCAGGGTGCAGCCTCCCTCCGGGGTGCCCAGCTGACGGCAGCCACACTCAGAAGGAGATCTGCCTTCCAAGCAATGGTTTCCCTAAGCGAGTTTTCATGCCAATGGGGAAGTGCCTCCGGGCGCTCATCCCTGTGACTGTCGGACCCCAGCCAGTCCGCCTTCGGCTTTTTGGGGCAGAGGCTGGCAGGAGGGTAGTGTTCGTCCAGACACCAACGGCTCCCATAGCTGGCTGCTTGCAGAGCGATAAGCCAACTACACACGTTACCTGACCGCCTCTTCATATTGTGTCCCCAGCGGAAAGTGGGGGTGCAAAGGCTGATGGTGAATTTGACAGTGTGGGGTTTAGTGAGTAATCCATTCAGGGGGGACCCCCAAACCCCACGGCTAGCTGGGCATGTATGGGGGCCGGGGACTCACGGAGGAGCCAGACACTGGCGTCTTATTGTCTGCTTTTCCAAGGGAGGGCCAACCAAAGGGCATAAAGTCTATGAACGTGCCCAAAACATGAAAAACTAAAATTTTATTGACGTGAACATTATCTTCCTTCCTCTGTCTTTTATGCAGATAGTACCACAGGCAGCACTGAGACTGCATCTAAATAAGCAAACGGGTACCCAGCGAAAGCTTACGACCTGATGGAATGAAGGGTGAGGTCAGGACGAAGGTCAGGACGAAGGGCGGCTGACAGTCTGTGACACACTTGCACTGCCTCCCGCTTTCCCACCCAGGGCATCAGGAGGGTCAGCTCTCGGGACAGAGTGTCCTGCCCAAAGCGAGGCCGGTGTCCCGCCAGATCTTCCCGGCCGGTCTGCAGTTGCGCTGGGCGCGACACTGCCTGACCGCTTAGGGGGTGCACGTGACCCCAGGGCGGGTCCTCAGCGAGGCCCTGGAGGCTCAAGTGTGGCCTCACCGGCTTGGCTCCTCCAGAGGCCGAGGCCTGAGGGCGGAGGTCCCTCACTTGCGGGGGCACACAGGCCCAGCCCCGTCCTGTTTCTAGAACACCCCGGTCAGTGGGAGGATGTTGTAGCCTCGGCGTCATCCACGGTCCTGTCTCCGGGACGCCTCAGAAGGGACGTCAGCCCACAGTCCCACCTCCTGCCGGACACCCTCCGCTGCTGCAGGGCTGCACGGACCCCCTTCCGCACTCCTCCCCGGGGAAGCCGGCCTCGGAGGAAGGCAGTGTAGCCCCTTCACGCGTGCCCCGGCTACGCCGAGGGGCCCTTTTCTAGACCGGAGGCCCCATAGGGGCAGGCACCGTGTCGCCTCGTGCATTCTGGTGTCCCCAGCATGGGGACAGTGGGGACACACAGCACGTGCGGGCTAAATATATGAGGGTCCGCGGCCAGCTGGGGAAAGGTGGGGTCTGCACGCCCTCGCACTCCCGCCGAGCTCACCCTCAGCTCAGCCTGGCGAGGGCTCCACAGGGCGGCGCCCAGAGCACCGCAGGCCCCAAGCCCTTGGATTTCCATCTGGAGATTTCCTGCGGAGGATTTTTCAGGTTGAGAGAGGGAAGATCAGGTTTGATAGCTCATGACTAACTGCGTGAATATGTTTATGCTTTCAGCCGATTCACTGATCAGATAGCAGTCTCTCCCTACAGCTCATCAAAAATTAAAACCAGGATAAAATACACTCTGAGGATGGAAGCTCTAGACAGTGACAAGTCCCCGAGGTGTTTTTTCTCACAGCTGCCATAGCCAGGGAGCCATCGCTGTCGGGCACCAGAGCCACCCCAGCAAGACCTCTCTGGCCCTTTACTGAGCCCAGAGGCTGGTCTGTTGCTGATGCAAAGCCCTCCCCTTGCGCAGAGGCCTGATGGACGGGCACCATGTCCAGTGTCCAGGGAGGATGGATGGGTGCCGTGCCCAGTGTGGGTGTCTCCCGACGGACGGGCACCATGTCCTGTGTCCAGGGAGGAGGGGCAGGTGCCGGGTCCCACGCCCAGTGAGGAAGGACGGGCGCTGACATTTCCCCGCACACCTGGGCAGCTCGGCAGCGGTCGGGCGAGCCTGGCAACAGGGCCCAGATGAACACGGTGCCTCATGTCAGCTGGCGGGTCCCTTGACAGGCTGTTGTCCCGTCTGAGGATTGTGCCTCAGGTCGACTAGTGGTGGCCGTCCGGCATCAGGACGCCAGGTGTGGGCCCAAACCCGTCCCCCCACTGAAGACTGTGATGTGGGACAGGTTACTCCTCTCTGCTCCCCGTCTCTGAAAGCACTGTTGCAGCTGCCGTAGGATGAGGTGAGCTAGCGGTAATGCTGTGGCACGCAGTCCGCACAGCAAGCGCAATAAGCAGTGGCCACTGGCCGTCCACCCCCCGGTGAGCACACTGGGCTTTCACAGGGTCAGAGTCACCCCAGGCTGCGCCTGCGGGCGGGAGGCAGGACTAAGGAGCTGGCTGGGCTCTGTCTTCGTATACGCACCCCGAGATCGGTCCGGCCCCGCAGATCTCCCCTCGCCGCCCAGCAGACATCCCACGGGTGCGCCCTGGACGTGGCCTCCAATCTGCTGCGCGGCCCGAGGGTGCAACGGCAAAAGCCAGGAAGCGCCGGTGTCTCACTCCCAGGGCAGCGGGTCCAGCTGGAAACCCAACAATATTTAGACTGGGAATTGGCCGGATTGCCTTGACCCAAAATTAGGTTGTTTTCAGATGCATGCGTCATTCTGGAATGTTTTCATAAAGGTCACAGAGACACAAAACAGAGAGAGGGCTTTTTTTTTTTTTTTCCTATTTCTTCTATTTTTCTGTCTTCCAAGCTCTGTGACATCACACACTATAGTGGGCTGAATAGTGTCTCAAAGTCATGTCTGTCCAGAATCTCAGGATGTGACTTTATATGGAAACAGGGTTTTACGGTGTGATAAGTTAAGATGAGGTCATGCTGCATAGACTGGGCCCCCCATCCAGGGCCTGGGGTCCCGAAAGAGGAGAGGACGCAGAGGGCAGACGGCCACGGACAATGCAGGCACGGATGTGTCACAAGCCAAGGCCCCCAGGAGCCGGAGAGGCAGGAAGGGCCCCCAGAGCCTCCGGACGGAGCGGGGCCTGTGACGCGGCGTCTGCCTTCTGGCTGCAGGGCTTGCCTGCGCGGGGCGCTCACCCCGCACCAGCGCCGCCAGGGGGCTCGCTGCCCCGAATCGTCCCCTGCGGCTGCCCCGGGGCGGCTTGCACAGGGAGGAGGCCACCGGCTCCAAACCCTGTGATGCGGGGCGGGTTTATTTCTTGCAGAAAAGGGCCAGAAAATCACGTGTGGGAGCCCCCAGCTGACGCCTGGCAGACAGACTCGGCCGCGGGGCTGCGGCCACTGTCGGCAGGTGGTCATCCCGGGGCGCACGCGGCAGGCGCTGGCTGCTCCCTCTGCCGCCCGCACCCCTTCTCCCACGGGACCAGCCCCCCCCTCCCGCCCCGGGGCGCTGGCTGCTCCCTCTGCCGCCCGCACCCCTTCTCCCGCGGGACCAGCCCCCCCCTCCCGCCCCGAGGCGCTGGCTGCTCCTTCTGCCGCCCGCACCCCTTCTCCCACGGGACCAGCCCCCCTCCCGCCCCCGAGGCGCTGGCTGCTCCCTCTGCTGCCCGCACCCCTTCTCCCACGGGACCAGCCCCCTCCCCCGCCCCGGGCGCTGGCTGCTCCCTCTGCTGCCCGCACCCCTTCCACGGACCAGCCCCCTCCCGCCCCGAGGCGCTGGCTGCTCCCTCTGCCGCCCGCACCCCTTCTCCCACGGACCAGCCCCTCCGCCCCCGCCTGGCTGCCCCTGCCGCCCGCACCCTTCTCCCGTGGACCAGCCCCCTCCCGCCCGAGGCGCTGGCTGCTCCTTCTGCCGCCCGCACCCTTCTCCCACGGGACCAGCCCCCCTCCCGCCCCGAGGCGCTGGCTGCTCCCTCTGCCGCCCGCACCCTTCTCCCACGGGACCAGCTCCCCTCCCGCCCCGGGGCGCTGGCTGCTCCCTCTGCCGCCCGCACCTTCTCCCGCGGGACCAGCCCCCTCCCGCCCCCGAGGCGCTGGCTGCTCCTTCTGCTGCCCGCACCCCTTCTCCCACGGGACCAGCCCCCCTCCCGCCCCGAGGCGCTGGCTGCTCCCTCTGCCGCCCGCACTCTCTTCTCCACGGGACCAGCCCCTCCCGCCCCGGGGCGCTGGCTGCTCCCTCTGCCGCCCGCACCCCTTCTCCCACGGGACCAGCCCCCCTCCGCCCCGGCGCTGGCTGCTCCCTGCTGCCCGCACCCCTTCTCCCACGGACCAGCCCCCCTCCGCCCCGAGGCGCTGGCTGCTCCTCTGCCGCCCGCACCCCTTCTCCCACGGGACCAGCCCCCTCCCGCTCCCGGGGCGCTGGCTGCTCCTCTGCCGCCCGCACCCTTCTCCCACGGGACCAGCCCTCCGCCCCCCGCGCTGGCTGCCCTCTGCTGCCCGCACCCCTTCCCACGGGACCAGCCCCCTCCCGCCCGGGGCGCTGGCTGCTCCCTCTGCCGCCCGCACCCCTTCTCCCACGGGACCAGCCCCCCCCTCCCGCCCCGGGGCGCTGGCTGCTCCCTCTGCCGCCCGCACCCCTTCTCACACTGGACCGGGCGCCCGCCGACCACCCGCTGAGCCGAATACATAAAGTTTAGGTGAGTCCCCAACTACACACATCACACACATGGGCACAGTGTCCGGCTTCCTCACTCCGGTGGGCCCTGGCGCGCCCCCACCTCACACCCCGGCCATGGCCTCTTTCCAGATCCTTCTCCACATGCAGCTCTGCCCCGCCCACCGCCATGGGGGGGGGGTCCGTGTCCCCTGCCCCCACCTCCAAGGGGGGGCTCCACATCCCATTCCCCACCGCCATCGGCGGCCCCGCGTCCCCTCTCCCCACCTCTAAGGGGGCTCCTTGTCCCCTTCCCCCACTTCCCTGACCCTGTCCTTCAGCTGAGCTCTCAGGGGCCATGGGGGCTGGGGTGGGTCGCCACCTAGAGGGCGCTCTGTTCCCCAGGATTCTTCCAGTCACCCCCCATCTCGCGTCTGCCACCGCTGTCTGCTTAGGGACGAGGCTCAAGAGTCAGGATTGTGCCACTTTTGTCTCTGGTTAAGGAGGGACCCCCCTGTCGGAGGCCGGCTCCGGAAGGTCCAGGGGTCCCCAAAGGATGGACGGTGTCGGTGAGAGAGAGTGAGAGCGCCCCGAGATTCTGATCACCAGGCAGGCATCTCTCTCCTGTCGGTTTTGGTGGCTTTATTTAAAGGTTCAGCAACAACATGAAGTCAGAGAAGGAACTTCTTACAATGGGAGGCCTTCTGTGTTATCAACTGCAGAATTATCCGACCAAGGAATTAACAGGATGCCCTTAGTGGAAACAGGATAACATATAGGTTACATTGTACATAGATCAGCTAGGAGTCATTCTGTCTGGCTCTCAAGAGGATCAATGTTTCTGAATTGGCTTGTTTGCGGAGACGACCGTGGGGGCCCTGAATGTGTCAGTCTTTGCACCTGGGTTTATGTTTTAGCTATTTTATCCGTCCCCGTCCCCGCTGCCAGTGTACGGGAGGGCGTTTGTGGAAGGCAGGCCTTGAGGAAGGGACCGCCACGTTTCACCAGTTAGCACAGATCCATGTAGTAACTGTGTTCTGCCCTTATCTGTACCTTTAACTTTAAATTAGGCTCTTTGTCTGGGGCCGGGCTCAGTTGTAACTCTCGTGTTCTTAACCCCCTTTATTATCTAAGCCTTGGGTCTGCCAGGCCCATAGGAAGAGGCTTCTGACAGTCACCCACAGAGCTTTCATCTAACATCTCTTTTATAAAGGCAGGGATATGCTCTTCCGCATGAGGAATCTGTGTGGGGAATTCGGGTCTGATCCGGAACATTGTGAGGCCTGGTCCGTACCCGCAGCCTCACTTCCAACACGAGCCAGTAGTGGCGGAAGGAGATCCCAGTTTTCGTTCCTCATGGCAGGCGCTGTGCACACGCTGCCGTCTCCTCGCTGCGACCGTCACCCAGCGAGGCCGGCGCGGCTCCCAGCACCCCCCCCCCGCCCCCCCGCTGCTCACATGTGGGACAGTGGGTGAGGGCCGCCGAGCAGAGGGCCACCCTTCCAAGCCGGGTGCCGCCGTCCTCTATCTCTGCACCGTCTGATGTCACCCACCCGACGGGACTCGGAGCACCACGTGCAGCTGGTGGGAGAGCGGGGCCGCCCTGAAGCCCCACACACTCCGGCACCTTCCACGGGGGCCCAGGGCGCTTCTGGAGACGCGGCCAACCCCTGCTCCTCAGGCACCAGCAGAGCCCTGCGGCAGCGGGCGCCTGTCCTTCTGGGAGTCTCACCACGCGGGGGGGGTGGGGGGCAGCCCGGAACAGCGGCAGCGTGTGCCCCCAGCCTACGGAAGGCGCTCACACCGGCAGATGGGGTCTCACGCCGCTCAGGGTGCCTGTCACCAGCCCAGGGTTGGGGGGGGTGACAGCATTCCACCTGGTGACATTCCCTCTTACAGGTGTCAGGCCCGTCCCTACGGGTGGCACCGGAGCCCCAGGGAGGGACGAAGACCCGGGCTCACCCCCACAGGTCCCCCCAGAGGGCATTTCACTAGCACAGATCCTACAAGCCGCCAGCAGTACGCCCCCGGGAGTGTGACATGGACAGACACGAAATAATGCCGCACGGCGCCTGGAAGCAGTCACACCAAGTGCTCATCTGGCTAAAATGACACATAATAGAAACAAAGACACTGCTATTTATCCACACACTTTTGTCTGCACCTGCGTAAGCTTCTTGCCTGTTTGATGAAGGATCCAAGAATCATTTTGATTCTGGGAAAAGGTAAAAACATTTATTCAAGCACAGATTTTCATCTCAGGTCCAAGTGCAAATAAAATCACTCCAGCAACATCGTGTTTCAGGGCCGAGCACCGCACGGTTCACCTTCTCTGTCACGCCGCGCGCAAAGCATTTTGCCAGAAACATCTGTAACCCGAGACCCAACGATGACAGCTCAGTTACGTTACTAGCCTCGCAGTGAAGAACAGAAATAATGACTCGGAGAAATTGTTCCAAATTACAGACCGTCCGCGGTGAACCAAAGCCTAGTAGGAAGTTTGCTTGAAGACAAGGTGGTGCAGGATAACCCAGGACTTGTTTCAAGTGATCAGGCTGTGGGTGGGCGGGGGGCTGTGCTGCCCGCGGGAAACACAGCTTCCCTGTTGTGCGTGTGTGTTGTGTGGCTCTGTGTGTCTTACGTGTTGTGAGTCTTGTGTGTGTGTGCATGTTTGGGTGGCTCTTGCATGTCCCCAGGTAGGGGACAGGCACAGAGGCTTCCTGGGTGCAGGTGCCTTAGAAACTCGGTCAAGAATCGTTTCCACAACCCAGGTCAGCTCACCACCTGCTCTTCCAGCGTATGGACGTGGTATTTAATTTACTCATCGTTGGGCAGAAAGGCAGAAGCTTGAGATTTTTAAAAGTGTTTACTTATATTAGAGAGAGAGAGAGAGAGCCAGAGAGCGGGGGAAGATGCAGACAGAGAGGGAGAGAGAGAACCCTAATCCTCGCTGTCAGCTTGGAGTCCGACCCAGGGCTCGACCCCACGAACCACGAATCGTAACTGGAGCCGAAATCAAGAGTTGGACGCTTAACCGACTGAGCCCCCAGGCGCCCCAGAAACTCGAGACTTTTTAAATCCTCGTAACAGCAGTGTAGTTGTGGTGAACGTGGCCACCAACGTGCCCCGGAGGCAGAGTGCTGCGGTGTGCCCACACGAGCCCAAACGCGGCCCTGCACGCCCAGCCTCCCGCCGTGGCCGCCTCCCGGTGCAGGGAGCGGGGGGCGGGGCAAGGAGGCGGAGCAGAGCCTGCGGACGCCTATGTCCCTGTCACCAAGATTCACCCTTTGACGGAAAGTCACACGTGATAAACTAGTTCCAGAGACAAAGAGGGTTCAAGCCCCAAGACTCCTGAACCACGACTGTGGTTTCTACGAGACGCCGTGTCAGTGCCTGTGTCTACGGCCCCTGCCTCCCTGCAGACAGGGCCTCCGGAGCCAGACGGACTCTGGTCACGAAGGACACAGCACGTCTGGCTTGGGCGTCACATCTGTGAGTGTGGCCCTGCTTCTCGAAGGACCAGTCAGGAGACGGTATTCGATCCTGTTCCCGTCCTCCGTCCCCGACACAAGACCTTTGGCTACTCCAGTGACCTGCCTGGAACTGATTAGGACAAAAATGATAGCCGTCTCCACCGCGGGACGGGGCCAGATCCCGTGGCTCGGGCTCCCTCCCCGGACACAGTGGCCACTGCGCCTACACTTAGGCTTGATTTCCCCGGTTTTCGTTTTTTAATGTTAGTTTATTTTTGCAAGAGAGCGAGTGCACGTGCACAAGTGGGGGAGGGACAGAGGCTCTGACCACGTCGTGCGCTGCAGCCTCATGCGGGGCTCACACTCATCAGCTGCAAGCTCACGAACCACGAGAGCGCCACTGAGCTGAAGTCGGACACTTAACCGACGGAGCCCCCCCAGGCGCCCCGATTTCCCTAGTTCCTAAGGCACTTGGTCTGCGGGGTGTCCCTCGCATCTCCTGTGGGTTGGAGTCCCTTCCCCACGAGTCTCTTTCCCCTCCAGACGGAAGCATGCCCTGCACTTGAACCCCCACGTGCACATACATGCACACGCACGCATGCAGTGCACACACATACACACATGAACGCACAGTGCGAGCATGTACGTACACTCACACGCACACACTCATGCGTGCAGCGCACACATGTCCATACACGTGTTGTGCCCGATCCGCGAGTCCCCTGAGACCCCAAAGGAGCTGATACTGATGCAAGTACAACAGGGTCTTTATTACACGCTCGAGCAGGGCTCACCCGCCTACTGGTGTTGTCGCAGAAGGTGAAGCCCCGAACAATAGCGAGCAGGGTTTTTATGGGGTCAGGGACGGGGGTGTTACAGTGCACACGCTGTACGTATAGCATCCTCACACAAGCACCAGTCACAACTGTACAGCAGCCATGGCAACAGCTTTGACCATTCAGTATCTGTGAGGCGTCCGTTACTGTTGGTGGGACCCAGTCGTGACTTTTGAGGATCCTTTGAAAATGACCAATTATGAGGTGAGCTCAGAGGGCCCACGTGGGGCTCAGGCAAGCGGTGAGGCATTGGCTAGTTTCACAGAATGACTGTCTGCAGCCCCCAGCCCTGACTCACAGCACGGAGTGGTTTTGATTACCGACCTGAGGGCGGTCCCAGCGACCGGGAACAATCTGAGGAACCGGGGCTCCGAGCAGCCCGAGGTCGCTCTTAACGGAGGCCTTAATCTCAACGTGACAGTATTCAGGCTCTTCACATGCAGTACATGCACGCAGCGTACACTGCATGCACTACACACACGTGCACACACACACTCACACGTGTGCCCGGGGCACACACATGCACACACTCGTGCGCACACACGCTCTCACACGGTGCACAGCACACACGTACACACGCGTGCACACGGGGCACACACACTCACATGCTCATGTACACACGTGCACACACGGGGCACACGCTCTCACACAGTGCACAGCACACACGTACACACGCGTGCACACACACACGTGCACACATGCACACACGGCACACACGTACACGGGGCACACATGCGCACACACGAGGCACACACGTGCACACTCACATGCGCACACAGGCACACACACCCCATGTGATTTTCTGGCCACGGGGCGCGCACAGGCACACACATGTACACACGCGCACACACACACTCACATGCTCATGTACACACGTGCACACGGGGCACACGCTCTCACACAGTGCACAGCACACACGTACACACGCGTGCACACGGGGCATGCACACGCTCACATGCTCATGTACACACGTGCACACGGGGCACACGCTCTCACACAGTGCACAGCACACACGTACACACATGTACACACATGCACATACACAGGCACACACGTACACGGGGCACACACATGCGCACACACGAGGCACACACGTGCACACTCACATGCGCACACAGGCACACCCACCATGTGATTTTCTGGCCACGGGGCACACACAGTGCACACACAGCACACACACATGTACACACACGCACACACACGTACACACGCGCACACAGGCACACACCCCCCATGTGATTTTCTGGCCACGGGGCACACACGGTGCACACACAGCACACACACGTACATGCACACAGGCACACACATGTACACACGCGCACACACGGGCACACACATGTACACACACGCGCACAGGCACACCCCCCATGTGATTTTCTGCCACGGGCACACACGGTGCACACACAGCACACACACGTACACATGCGCGCACAGGCACACACATGTACACACATCCACACAGGCACACACACACATACACACATCGCGCACAGGCACACATGGCCACACACGCGCACAGGCACACACATGTACACACGCGCACACACGGGCACACATGTACACACATGCGCACACAGGCACACATGTACACGGCACACGCACACACACGTACACATGCGCGCACAGGCACACATGTACACACGCGCACACACGGGGCACACACATGTACACACATGTGCGCACACAGGCACACATGTACACGGGCACACACGCACACACACGTACACACGCGCACACACATGTACACACACGCGCACACAGGCACACACCCCCATGTGATTTTCTGGCCACGGCACACACAGTGCACACACAGCACACACATGTACACACACCCGCACACACGTACACACGCGCACACAGGCACACCCCCCCCATGTGATTTTCTGGCCACGGCGCACACACGGTGCACACACAGCACACACACGTACACATGCGCGCACAGGCACACACATGTACACACGCGCACACACGGCACACACATCGCACACGCGCGCACACACGCATACACATGCGCGCACAGGCACACACATGTACACACGCGCACACACGGGCACACACGTACACACGCGCACACACGGGGCACACACGTACACACGCGCACACACGGGCACACACGTACACACACGCGCGCACACAGGCACACCCCCCCATGTGATTTTCTGGCCACGGGGCACACACAGTGCACACACAGCACACACACATGTACACACACCCGCACACACGTACACACGCGCGCACACAGGCACACCCCCCCCATGTGATTTTCTGGCCACCGTCCCACCCAGGCCTGGTGAGAGCTGATCGCCCCTCTGCCATCAGCGCGTCCGTCAGCCGCGCCGACCGCTGTGGGCGCGGCCCCTGCGCCCCTGGGTGGGGCCCCACCCTCTTCCCCGGGCGGCTGCGCGGGACCTGCTGCTCCGTCCTCCCACCGGACCCGCCGCTCGTCTGGCCGCGCGCAGGGACGCCTCCCTCCTCCTCTCTGTCTCCCACCCCGGGGTGGGGGGGCGCCCTGTGCGTCGGGAGCCCACAGCCCAGCCCTGGTGCCTTCTCAGGCCGCCGGGTCTCGGACTAAACACCCACTTGTTCACGCGTCAACTAGACACGGTGACGCCATGTACTACTGGGGCCCCACCGTCGTGGGGGGCGGGGGGCAGGCTGGCCTCGGCTTGGGCGGGACCCCACCAGCCCCGCGGCCCCGGGTGCCCCGCTTTCTCCGCCTGGGGGGCTGGGGGCCCTGGGGGAAGGGCGGACCCCAGCTGCTTCGGGAGAAAGCGCTCTTGGCCTGTGTGCAGGGTGACCGGGGTGCGGGACCAGGCATGGCCCCCCGCCGGCTCCTGTGCCCTGGGGTTCACGCCCTGCTCCACGCGGCACCCTCCCCTCTCGGCAACTCCCCCTCCCCCCGGGGAGGCGCAGAGGCGCTGGCGCGTCCCTGGGCCCGCGACCCGCCGTTTCCGGGAGCCGCAGGCCGGATAGCACGGGCGGCCCAGGGGTCCCCTGAGCACCCGGCCCGGCGGGGGGTGGGGGGGTGCGGAGCCGGAGGGCGCGGGCCGCGGCCCCGCCCCGGCCCGCACCCCAGCAGACGCGAGGGCCTGCCGGCTCCCCCGGGGACGCAAGCGCGGGCTGCACCGCTAGGGCAGGAGGAACGGCCTCCCACGAGCCGAGCACACCGGCTGGGGGGCCGCCACGCCGCAGGGGCACCGCGCCCCCGCGCCCCCGATGTACGTTCTCGCGGAGCGGAAACGCGTCGCGGGAAAACGCGCGAATCACCGCGGGTGGGTGGGGGGACGACAGCCGTCGTGGTCAGGAAGCAGCGTCACCCCAGGGCACCTCTGGCCTCCCTCTGCACCCCTCGGCGAGGACCAAAGACAAAGCACAGTGTCGGGGCGCCTGGGGGCTCGGCCGGCTAAGCCCCCGGCTGCGGCTCAGGCCGTGATCGCGCGGTGCGTGGGTTCGAGCCCCGTCGGGCTCTGTGCTGACGGCTCGGAGCCTGGAGCTGCTTCAGAGTCTGTGTCTCCCTCTCTCTCTGCCCCTCCCCCGCTTGCACTCTGTCTCTGTCTGTCTCAAAAATAAACAAACACTAAAAAAAACGTTTTTTGAAGAGATATATTTAGGAAAGCCAGGCTCCTGGGAAGCCTTTTGAGAAAAGTGAGGGGTAACACAGACACCCGGATTTCAGAGGTGGACAGGAGACAGAGGAGGTGCAAATGCTTTTAAGAATTGTTCACACAACTTTTGTGACTCTGAAAGTATGGATGAGACCCACGACTCTGTAGAAAGACCCGCCCACAAAGTGCGAGTGGCCCTAACGTAGGAGAGCCTCTGAGTAGCGAGAACAGCAGACTCACCCCTAAAAAAAGACGCAAAGTCACCAAGGCTAGACAGCTTTTCAAGTGATTTTAGCGGATATCCAGGGAACACGTAATCCCTGTTTATACAAACTGTTCTAGAACAGAGAAGAATAGAGACAAACGACCCGTCATTTCGTAAACCCTTCACAACCCTAACAAAGACGCCCTCCCCCGCGCTCCCAGCTACACACATTCCTTCTGGATGAGCGCAGAGGTGAGCACAGCAAGTAAAACACTGGCAACTGAGCTCGGCAGCATATTAAAAACATAAGCTGTGGTCAAGCTGGGTTGATCCCAAGAACATGGAGATGCTTTGCCATTAAGAGATCCATGGACACAATTCGTTACACCCTGAAGACCAAAGGAGGCAAATCGCGTGCTTTTACCACCGTATGACCAAAAGGCACTTGATAAAACCCAGCCCGTTTCCTAATCACAGACTCGATGTAAACAGAAATAGAAGAGAGCTTTAAAAATATATATCATGCAGGCTATTTTCCAGAAACCAACAACAGATACAATCTTAAGTGATGAAATACCGAAGGCATTAAGACAGAAACCATTCAGAAATGCCATTACGTAACACTGCCTCAGACATTTCAATCAAAGCAATAAAGCAAGAAAACGGAGTATATAAATTCTGCCAAAAAGAAGCCCAACTAACATTAGTTTTATTTTTTTTAAGTGGCTAAAATTTAAAATTATTTTTTCCAGCTTTGTTGAGGTATAACTGGTATATAGAAATGCACATAATTAACGTAACTACAATTTGGTGAGTTTGGACACACGTATACACTCATGTTACGTTCACCACAAAGTAACAAACATATCCATCCTCTCAAAAAGTTTCCTTGTCTATCTTTTTCGCTTTTTGTTTTGGTAATAACACTTCAGGTGAAAGCTGCCTTCATAACAAATTCCTAAGAGCACAATACCTTACAGCTACCTCTAGGTACCGGTGAACAGCAGGTTTCCACTCTGTACAGAACCACTACTTCCCACCTCCCCCTGCCTCTGCCTCCTGCTGACCAGCCTCTGGTGTCTACATCTGTACATCTGAGTATTCCAGGCGCCTCACATTAGAGGAACAGGCAGTTATTTATTCTACGTGTCTTCTGTGTCGGGCTTATTTCATTCCACAAAGCACACTCCAGGTCCCGCCATATTGTCGCCAGTGGAAGGGTCTCCCTCTTTTGCCCGGCTGAATGATAGTCCACTGCACGTATGCACCACATTGTCTTTATCCGTTCATTTGTCAATGGACTTTGGGGCTGTTTCCATATCCTGGCTACTGTGAATAGCACTGGGTTGAACGTGGGAATGAAGGTATGTCTTTGAGAAATCCTGATTTCCTTTCCTTTGGATGTATACCCAGAAGTAGGATGGCTGGATCTTAAGGTAGCTCTACTCTGAGTTTGTTGAGGAGCCTCCTTACTGTTTTCCGGGGCGGATGCACCAGTTTACAAGGGTTCCAATTTCTCCACATCTTTGCCAACACTTTTTTTTTAATGGCAGGCATCCTAAACATCCTCAATGGTGTGAGGGGACCTCTCACTGGACTTTTGATTTGCATGTCTGGATGATCAGTGAAAAATGTTGAGCAACTTTCCATGTATCCGTTGGCCACTTGTACATCTTCTTTGGAGAAGAAGGTCTTTTGCCCATTTTTTTAATTGGGTTATTTGGCTCTTTGTTATTAAGCTGTATGAATTCCTTATGTATTTTGGAAATTAACCACTCATCAGATACACGGTTTGCAAGTATTTGTCTCCCATTCTGCGTGTCGCCTTCTCCCTTGGGCCCCCGTGCGGTGCGGCCTTTCACGTCCCTCTACTTGTCTACTCTTGCTTTGGTGTCAGATCTAAGGAATCACCGCTGAGAACCACATCAGGGAGCTTTTCCCCTTTGTTTTCGTCTAGGAGTTTTACAGTTTCAGATCTTACATTTAAGCCTTTAATCCATTTTGAGTGCAAATTTTTCTGCCTGGTGTAAGATAAGGACTGAATAGAAAATTGAAAAGCCTCACCAAAAAAGTGTTGGGAGCAAGATGACTGGATAGGAGTCCAATTTATATGATAAAAAGTGCTTTTACATTGACATTGTTAGAAAATGAAATGAGGAGAAAAACATCACATCACAAGGGTAGCAAAACGTGAGAAACATTCAGGAATGAGTATTGCATCCATGTATGGCACGTGTGTATAAAAAAACAGCATTTCTTGGGGCGCCTGGGTGGCTCAGTCGGTGAAGTGTTCAGCTCAGGTCATGATCTTGCAGTTCCTGAGTCGAGCCCCGCGTCAGGCTCTGTGCTGACAGCTCAGAGCCTGCAGCTGCTTCTGATTCTGTGTCTCCCCCTCTCTCTGCCCCTCCCCTGCTTGTGCTCTGTATGTCTCTCTCTCAAAAGTAAATAAACATTAAAAAAATAGCATTACCAAAGACCCAAATAAAACAGAAGACAATACCATGAAAATGCCAGTTCTTTTTAGATTAACACAGAAATGCATTAATTCTAATGATCAGCAGGAAGGATAAATGTACAAGTGTAGTAAGAACATCGCAGAAAACAGTGGGGAACCATCAAAAACAGTCGAAAGAACAGAGAGGAACAGAACAGGGCCTAGAGGCTTCTTCAAGTACACGCAGGGATGCACTGGATGAGAAAGGTGGCTTCAAAATTGTGAAAAGAAGCCATTCATATGCATGGGGGGGCAGTACCTATACATTCAGATATATTTAGAAGAAAATAGCAGTTGGGGCGCCTGGGTGGCTCAGCTGGTTATGCTCGGACTCTTGGTTTTGGCTCAGGTCATGATCTCATGGCTCATAAGACGGAGCCCCACGTCGGGCTCTGTGCTGACAGCTCAGAGTCTGGAACCTGCTTTGGATTCTGTGTCTCCCTCTCTCCCCCCCACCCCCACCCCCTTCCTGGCTCACTCTCTGTCTCTCTCTCAGAAATAAACATTAAAAAAAATTTTTTTAAATAAAAGATTGTACCAGAAATATCTCTGTAATGAGACTGGCTTCCCTTATTTAAATTATGTTGAAAATGTTTTGTCCCATGAAGAGATACAGAAACTTTAAGACATTGATTCTGAAAGCTGTCGGGGGCAGCCGCAGCCACTCGTCCGGGACCCACGTCATCTGACCTTTTCTTTTTGTCCAAGTCCGACAGGCACTAACGACCATTCTTACTTTTTAAAGTTTGAGAATCTTCATTCAATACGCAGATTGGTCAACTGAGTTGTCCTATCTCTTTAAGAGTACACTTATTAAAATTTTTTTTTTAATATTTTTATTTATTTCTAGGAGAGAGAAAGAGAGAGACAGAGAGTGTGAGCAGGGGAGGGTCAGAGAGAGAGGGAGTCACAGACTGAAACAGGCTCCAGGCTCTGAGCTGGCAGTCAGCACAGAACCCGATGTGGGGCTCGAACCCACGAACCGCGATATCATGACCTAAGCGAAAGTCGGACGCTTAACCGACTAAGCCACCCAGGCGCCCCAAGAGTACACTTAAAAAAAAAAAAAATCCCAAGCAGGCTCCCTGCTGACGCGGCGCAGAGCCTGACGTGGGGCTCAATCTCAAAACTGCGAGATCATGACCTGAGCCGAAATCAAGAGTCGGACTGCGCCACCCACGCTCCAGGGAACACTTCTGATTTTGGGGGAGACACACTCTGTCATCTTTCACAAATAAAGTAAGTTTCAGAGAAGAGGGTCTGTTCTTTGCACACAGAAGTTAGAAGCAGGGTGGGGGATCTGGCTGGAGACTTCCGGGTGTACCTGCAGCAGATCGGATGCATGACTTACGCTGCATTTTAAATTCTTCGTAAGCGTGTTTCGAGCTGTGTGCACCAAGGGCTGCCTCTCTCAAGGTGAGGTGAGTTATTCCCTTTCCAGTTTCAAAAATAGCCACTAGCATTTTCAATGTCGCCATTGCTGCTCTAAAACTCCACACAGTCAGGGCCCACCTGGTTTCCGGGACTGATATCCGAAGTACTCTGAATAAAATGATGAAATCAAAGGCAGGCTGGACCGTGGTGAGCACAGGACGGGGTGGGGTGGGGGGGTCAGAGAAGCCGCGGCCTCCCTGAGACCCTCCAGGCAGCGCCGCTGCGAGAGGGCCAGTCCCCACCGGCGGGTCTCGTCCTCGACTCTACCCCTGGAAGCACAGCCCGGCTCTCTCTGGCCCCAGACTTCCACGAAATGCTGATTCCTCTGGCGTCTCATTCCCCTCTCTCTGTGCAGTTTTCAGCCTCTCTTTAAAAGAGATTTTTTTTTTTTAAATATTTTTATTTATTTCTAGGAGAGAGAGAGACAGCGTGAGCAGGGGAGGGTCAGAGAGAGAAGGAGTCACAGACTGAAACAGGCTCCAGGCTCTGAGCTGGCTGTCAGCACAGGGCCCGACGCGGGGCTCGAACCCACAAACTGCGAGATCATGACCTAAGCGAAAGTCGGACGCTTAACCGACTAAGCCACCCAGGCGCCCCAAAAGAGATTTTTATAACTTGGCCATATACACATTTTTCATGAGACGGATGAGCCAACACTGTCTGGGGAAGCACGACGAACTTTCAGCCTCTTCAAGCCGTAAATATTTGCGGTATGCCCATTACCCTGTGTCACTTAGTTTCAACAACGAACGCGAAGCAGGTGCGTGGTACTATGCTCCGCGCTACTGGTATCTGCGAAAGAGGAATTCGTCATCACCCTGTCAGACAGCCCCAGAAGCGTAAACCTAGCCTTTGCTTAAAACCGTCTTCTCCAGTCTGCACCCAAATCACCTCCCCCACGCCTCAGTCCACACCCCTCCCCTGCACAAACACTTAAAAAATCCTGTCTTCCTTGTGGAGATTAAGTTGGCCACGTGTCCAGAGCCTTGCAGATACTCGTAAACTATGATCCAGTGATTCTACTTCCGAGATTCTATCTTAAGGAAGCGATACTGAATCTGGAAAAAGCCACGCACTCAGATATAAATGCATCATCATTACGCAGCAAGATGGGATTACCCGCCCTCCTTTCCCTTCTGAGGCAGGGCACGCATCCACCCGCCCACTACGGATCCGGGTCACCGCAGACAAGTATGACGGTCCCCAATGACGACGGTTCTACCGCGTGACCCACGTCCAGGACAGGCCGTGCTGCGTGTGGGGCTTGGATCTGGTCCTGGGCTGTTGGACCGCGGTTCTGACATCCCGGCGCTGCTGGGCCCGGAGTCATGAGGATGAGCAGCCCTCATCCCCCCATGCAACCAGGCGGCGAGGCCCCACCCCGGCCGTCACGCAGGGTCTGTGCTGGGTGGTGTGCCCACCAGCTGACAGCAGCGTTGCCCAGCACGCACGGGCCACCAGGCCACGCTCTGCTGCTCCACAGGGCAGGCGTGCGGCATGATTTTCCCCATCAGGATGTGATGCCCACGAAAGGTGGAATCGCCCCCAGTGGACTGACCCCACTTTACTACCCAGGTCTTCGTCAGTTTATGACGGGGAGGGGGAGGGGGACTTCCGATGTGTGACAAACAATAGTGTCCTGGTCACTGTCGGCGGTATGTTTTAAACTCACTGGTGACTATTTCTGCCAAAACTTCCTCCCACGAGGGGCCCGCAGGTGAAGGTTTCACTGGTAATAGACGCTGACGCGCACTGTTCTCAAAGCAGCAAACTCTGTGCCCCCCACCCCCTTCCACGCTGGAGAGCACCCACTTCCCACGCCGGGCCCCAAACGTCGCAACATGGATCTAACAGTTACACGCAGCTCGTGAGCAGGTGAAGCGCACAGCCCTCCAACCTTAATTACACTCTCCAGACCATCATTCCTGCATCTTATTTCCATAAAGAAAGGTTTTATGGTCTTGTATGATCTTTTTTTTTTAATGTTTATTTTTGAGAGAGGGAGACAGAGCATGAGCAGGGGAGGGGCAGAGAGAGAGGGAGACACAGAATCAGAAGCAGCTCCAGGCTCTGAGCCGTCAGTGCAGAGCCCAATGCGGGGCTCGAACTCACAACCGAGAGATGGTGACCTGTGCCAAAGTCAGATGCTTAACTAAGCCCCCAGGTGCCCCGAAACAAACGCCTATTTTAAATCACTCTGATTTGGTGGTTTGGGTTAGGCACACCCCAGTCTAATCCCACCTGACATACTGCCATTATAACTTCAAACACTGTGCTCGACTTCTGTTCTCTGCTGTTCCTCCTTCCCAAGGGCATGCTGTTGGCTTCCCGTCAAGCACCGCACCCCTCCCCTCACGCCCACACGCCGTTCTCTTTACAGCTCCAGCTAAGCAGTCAGTGCTCTGCCCACAAGCTAAGTCCAAAAGCACACGAACACCACGTGCATCGCTGTGAGCTTCGGTTTTTGAGCGGCGTCTGGAGAGCCAGCATCCTCAGCGCCCACCCGGTGAGAAAGTCAGTGCTCCTGCCCACCGTACCCCACACCCAACACCCGTTACAAGATAATCTGAGACTCCAGCCCCGCAGTCGCACGCCGGTGCATCGTACTGATACAAACATAGCTATATGGACCACGTTAAACGTTCCTTATTGCTTCACTCATACTGTTGTTATGATGGATTACCGGGGGGGGAGGGTGTCTGGCTGAAGTCAGCCGACCAATTCACCCCGGGTTGGGGTCTTCCTTGTTTTAGCATCAACAGTCCTGTTTCCTGTTAGCTTGGTTGGTAATAGGGTTCTAGGTTCAACAGCACCTTCCTGTAGAAACTTCGGGACAGTTCTTCACTCGTGGGAACGTCCATCCCCCTACTGACAGGGGTGCCTGGCCGCCCCCCACGTGACGGGGCCCACAGGGTAGGCTCCTACATCTCACTCCCCTCGACCTGAGGGCCAGGTCCACGCCCACCGGGGGCATGTCCTATGAATGTTAGAATTTTTCCAGAACCCACCTAATTTTTTAGAATGGTTTTACATTTACAGGAAACTTGCAAAGGCCCCACAGAGTGCCCACACGACACCTCTCTTACTACCATCTTGTATTAGTGTGGTACGTCCGTGAGGATGAGGACACCAACCTGGACAAAGTATAGTGAAGGTCCATACTTTATTCAACACTTTCTTAAATTTTTAAGTTTATTTATCTTGAGAGAGTGCACGTGAGCAGGGGAAGGGCAGAGAGAGAGAGAGAGAGAGAGAGAGAGAGAGAGAAAGGGAGAGAATCCCAAGCAGGCTCTGGGCCACCAGCACAGAGCTGTAGCTGGGGCTCGAACTCACAGGCCGTGGGATCATGACCTGAGCCGTCACCAAGGGTCAGATGCTCAGCCGACTGACAGATTTCCTTGATTTGTAGCGAGTGCCCTTTTCCTGTTCTGGGCCCCACGTTACATGACTCGGGTCCCCTTCTGCCCCTGGCTGGGAGTTTCCCAGGCTGTTCTGGCCACGCCGACAACCCTACGCCCCCTGTGCACCTGCTGGCACGCCCTCCTGTTAGGCCACTGAGGCCACGACCCTTTTGTGTCACCCAAACCACACAACTGAGTGAACACCGGAAAGTCTGAGCAAGCACGACTCACTCAGGTGACTTTTAGGTAAAAAACAGTTTTCTCCGGTCGGGACAAAATAAGCCCCGTGCTTGTGCACATGTGCATCACGCTCCACTGCCTGTCGCTTGAGCACCCGCTGTCGGCAGCTAGTGCTCAGCCCCTCGCGCTTTAAAACCAGCGTCTGGTGCCGTTCACGTTCTGTCTTCTTCCTCTTCCTGCTGCAGCTCCTGTCTGGGGCGCCCCTGTCCCCGTGGGTCCCAGAGAGAAATGCAGCCATCGCTTCAGCTCGGCGTCCCATCCGTGCACCCGAGAGGCACCCGGACTCAGCAGACGTCGCCTCAGCAAACCTGCGTCCTGGCTCAAAGCTGCGATTCCGTCTGGGACGGAGGGCGGCTTGCTGCGGCCGCACAGGCTGGGAGGCTGGGCACTTCACGTTTCTGGAAGGCCAGCCTCCCATGCGGGCGGGAGCGACTGGGCTCGCTCAACTAGGCAGGGCCCGCCAGGAGACAGAAACAGCACCAACTACTTTAAACAGAGGAAGTTACCGGAAAGAATGATCGCCAGGTGGGAGCTGACAGCTAGGTCGGCAGTCAGCGCCCCCGCCCAAGGCTCCGGTCAGGTGTCCCCTGGTGGGACCCGCCCGGCGGCCCCTCCTTTCTGTTACTCTGGGAGAGTCCGCCGCTGCTCTTGCGGCTAACGCTGCTCGGCCTCCTCCCTCAGATGGCCAGCCTCGCCCCGGCGCGTCCCCGCAGCGTCCCCCGGGCAGCCTGGCCCCGGCCTCCATGCGGCAGGCGCCACCTCAGCCCCCTTCGTCACAGGATCCCGCCGCCGCCACTCCCCAGGCTGCCCACAGGTGGGGGGTGGACAGGGCAGGGGCCCGCACACGGTCTGCTCTCCGTGGAGCCCTCCGGAGCACGTCAACCACCGCAGCTTAATCCTGCTTCCTCGCTCGCGGCAGAGGCCCCGCGCTGCCCGGGACAGGCCTGGTCTCTCTCGCTTGGGCGCCGTTCACACTTCCATCCTCCTTCCCTTCCGGAGAGAACTTCAAAGCTCCTGAGACGCGGCAAGGTCGCTGTCAGGTACCGACACTTAACGGCCGTGCTGTTTTGCTCACACGGTTGGCTTGGATCGTGGTGAACCGTGGGGCGCCCGCAGCGGCAGGTGACGGCCACGAGCGGCCGTGCAGCAGAGCAGGACGGGCCGGCCGGTGCGCCTGGGCCGCCGCCTTCCTGGCGGTGTCTACACACGCGCCGATCACATTCCCAGGTGGCGGCGGCGCGCGGTCACGGGTGGCGGACAGCTAAACTCAAGTCGTTTCCCGACGACGGACCCTGCGCTCGGGGAGGCGGGCAGCCGGCTGAGGGGTTCCCACCCGTCTTCCTTCCCTCGTCCTGAAAATGTGTTTCCCTCGGACGTGTTTGTTTCGGCCGCGCCCCTCAAACGGCAGCGGCGGCGGCGGCGGAGGAGCCGGCGGCCCCCCCGTAAGGCAGTGTCACACTCCCGTCCCCCAGCTCTGTGCTGCTGCCGCACGCGCCCACAGACGGCACACACGGCTGGGGTGCTCCGAGGTTTGGATACGTGGACCTGCGGTGTGCACCACTGTGCGGTGCGGGCCCCGCACGCGGCCTCACGTTAGGCGCCCTGCCTGCCGCTCTGCGAAGGCCTTCCGTGGCTGCCGGCTGCTCTGGGGCCAGGAGCCGTCTCCCGTGGCTTCTCCGCTGTTACGCGGTGTCCAAGCGGCCCGGGGACCCAGGTCCATCTGCTCACTCCCTTCTCCTCGAGGTGGGCGCCACGCAGCGACTCGCTTCCGAGACGGGCAAACACTCTCCCACGCCCTCCTCTACCCACCAGGGGCCGGGATGTGCGAGGCCCGCAGGGCAGGTATGCAGGAAGGCCACGGTGCCCGGCCCACGGGGAGCCTCTGTGTGGTCCCTGCGTGGCGGCGCTGACACGGCGCCTGTTGTTCCCAAGCTCGGCGCTCCGGGACCGCGTGTTACACGGCAGCAGGTGACTGATGCAGTGTCACAGCGAGAACTCAGGAGGGTCCCAGAGCACCGCCAGATCTGGGTTTCCGCAGCTGCGTGTGCAGTTTTCCCGTAACTGTCACGGAGACGCGTGCAAACATCCGGTGTTAGAAACACGGCCGGCCAGGCGTTCAGACTGTGTGTGACTCTCGTGCCAGGAACTCGTCCTCTGTACGCAGATTGCTGCACCCGGCATCACTCCCTGCTCCTCAAGGCCCCTCACCGTTGTGCTCCGTGCGCCTGCCGGTCCCACACTCTGGTTACACGCGACTCCTGCTCCCCCGCTGGCTGACCCGCTGCTCTGGGGGACGTGGAGTCAGGCCCCTGTGAGCCTCTGGTCTCAACATCCTCCCCAACCACCAACTCGTAACCTTGTTTCACGTGTGTCTCTGTATAAAGACCCGTCTGTCACACGCTGTTGCTCAATAACACTGACCTCACAGACAGCACCTCACACCTGAATGAAGCATTTTCTCTGCCCGGCGCAGCTCAGCCCCCCTGCACGAGGGGCCGTCACTCAGCCCGCCTCCCGCGGCCACGGCCACAGCGAAGCCACCGGCGAAAAGCACAGACAGGTGGAGGCTGTGGCACAAAATGCACTGGGAAGAGGCCCCCGCCCCCTGCAGAGTCCGAGCGCTGGGACACGGGGTGCAGGATGCTGGCGGCGTGGGCGCCACGAGGGCTGGCGTGGGGGCTGCAGACACATTTCAGCAAGGAGGCGACGCCACACGCCGCGAATCTGCAGCCGGGGGCTGGTGCGTAGACACCTGCCTGAGTCGGGTCCCAAGGCGAGACGATGCTCGATCGGCCGCTGCCGGACTTGCTGGAACGGCACGTCTCCTCTTCCTGGCTCGCTGTCCCCACAGGGTGTGGCGCCAGCCCGGGCCCCACGCATCCCCCTCACGGCGGGCATGGCCTGAGCTTTACCAGTGCGGCTGCTGGGGGTGCTGGGGGACGCAGCGGGGGGGGGGGCTCTCCCTGGCTGGGCGTGTGTTTTTGCACGTCCCAGCCCCTGCTGCACACCCCGAGCAGTGTGTGTGCAGAGGCTGGGGGCGCGTGGGGGGCGTTCTGCCTCAAGTCTGTCCTCAGTGACACCACTGCCGCGGCCCCCTGGGAACTCCACCAGCCTCGGCTGCGCGTCCAGGACCAGACCCGTCGTCACCCGGTGGGGCTGTGACCGCAGCTCCTCCCCACGAGGCCCGAGCTGCAAAGCTCCCGTTTGTGAGCACAAGCTGCCTGCGTCTCCTCCCTCAGCCCCGGGGCCCTGTCACAGCTTCCTTCCCGGTCCCCACAATTACCCTCCCGTCCTAGTTCAGGGCTTCTCAGAGAAAGCATTGCTCTAAGTCTCTGTCCCCCTGATCACCTGGGCGGCCTCCTTACCCCTTTTGCCGGAGCTGCTTCCCGATTTCCCACCTCGGTCTCCCCTTTGAGTCACCCCCGAAATCTCAAACCCCTGACTCCAGAATTACCCAACGGAGAGGTTACACAGTCTGTGTTCAGGACCCGAGCGAATCTTAGTGCCCCCAGGACACCTCTGAACAAAGCCACGGAGGTCTGCAGGGCGATCCTGCCTCCGCAGGGACAGAGAAGCGTCCCACTGGCCTGGGTCAGGCTCGCTGGTCTGAGCGGTTTCTCAGCAGTGATCTCGGGGCCTCGTAGGGAGGAGGTGCGGTCAACACCCCCCGTAAGTCTTCACGTCTCCTCCCGGCGTCTCCCGACTCCGTCCCAGGCCCCCGCACTCCCGCTGCCCTCACCCCCCCGGGAGCCTTGGCGTTGGCTGTCCTCTTCCCAAGGGCAGGGCTGCCAGTGGAGACCACGGCCTCCAGACCCTTGCCCCCCAGCGCCGACACCCTGGCCTCCCTCTGTCCGGGCCTTGCGGACTCTTCGTGACTCGATGACAACTCAGATGTCCATTCAGATGCGCCACGGGGACCACGTCTAACACGAGCTCTCCCTCCTGCCCAGTCACTGACTCGCAGTCGCTGAGGCGGGGAAGCCAGGCCCCCTGCAGCCACGCCACGTGTCCGGACGCTCCCCCAGCACAGTGCACCCCCCCGCCCCCCAGGGAGAAGGTCCCTGGCCGCCTCACATCCTCATTCATGGAGCCCATCTGGCAGCGGCCCCTCCTTATCTTCCCATCCGCAGACCCTCTAGAAGACATGACCCCTTCTCCCCACTGCCTACTTCCTGGTTCCCTGTTTCAGGAAAACTCTTCAAAAACCTCCTAGTTTCCATCTCCAATTATTCTACTCCCGTCCTCTGCCTCCTCATTATACAAACATTCAGTCTATAGACAAGCTAAACAGGAAGGCCAAGGCACACCTGACGAGAGACTCCCAGTGTTTATCATTTAGTCCCTGAGACGTCACTGCCCAGACACTAAGGACACCTATGCACCCAACGCGGGGCTCAAACTCACGGCCCTGAGATGGAGCAGATGCTCTACCCCCTGAGCCGGCCAGGTGCCCCTCTTCCAGCAGCTCTTAAACTGGGACCTGCAAGCCCTTGGGGACCCTGGGACCATTTCCGGACACCCCAAATGTCATAACCGTATCCGCAAGGAGACAGGACCTTTTCCTATATTGACAAGCACATTGATGGTTCAGGAGAAATGGTACCATCTCAGCAAGTTTTCTGGCTACTGTTTTTCAGCACTGCTGTTTTTAAAGTGTCAGTTCCACTTAACATCCTTGACGCAATAACAATAATTTTATTAAATCCTAACCACTGAGTACGTATTCTGCGTGGTGAAACAGAAAGCATGCATAAAGGATTTCTGCCGCAAACCAAAGCACGGTGGGCTCTCCAGGAGCACTTGTCTAATTATGTCGCGGTGTAACTCGGTGCTTTCTTCTGGAAACATCGTTTTGACTTGAAAGCATGCTTGGGAAACTAGTTACTAAGACCTGGGTGTCTGACAGATAAGGGTCTGTGGAATTTCACCAGGTGACCCTGCCCACTTCAAGAGAAACAACTGACGGCATTTGGGTCTAAAGATGAAGTTTGAGCTTTCGAGCAAAAATTAGAGTTTCCAAACCTATATCCACTACTATGCACTTGACAGTTTCCAATGCTGAACTTTTATGAGACTGTTAGTGATCTACGGTGATTTTTTAAATTTTTTTAAAAATTTATTTTTATTTTTATTTATTTCTAGGAGAGAGAGAGAGACAGCGTGAGCAGGGGAGGGTCAGAGAGAGAGGGAGTCACAGACTGAAACAGGCTCCAGGCTCTGAGCTGGCAGTCAGCACAGAGCCCGACGCGGGGCTCGAACCCACGCACCGCGAGATCATGACCTAAGCAAAGTCGGACGCTTAACCGACTAAGCCACCCAGGTGCCCCGGTGATTTTTTAAATAATAAATAAAATGTTTCAATATTTGGAAGATCTGCAAAACGCAGTTAAAGAATTTTTTCTGGGGGCGCCTGGGTGGCTCAGTCGGTCAAGCGTACAATTTCAGCTCAGGTCATAATCTCACAGTTCTTGAGTTCAAGCCCAGCATTGGGCTCTGTGCTGACAGCTCGGAGCCTGGAGCCTGCTTCAGATTCTGTGTCTCCCTCTCTCTGTCTCTGTGCCTCCCTGACTCACACTCTGACTCCGTCTCTTAAAAATAAATAAATGTAAAAAATAAAAAAAAAAAAATTCATTGATACGGTCTGATTCAACACTGCAACCTTGAAGAAACTACCACTGTAGAGTTTTGGTGTTATATTAAATACTGAAAATTAACTACAAAGGCTACTAAAATATCCCTCCATTTCTCAATTACTTACCTGTATGAGGCCAGATTTCCCTTACATACTTCAACCAAAGCATTTATTTAAACCTTTCTCTTCAAAATGTTTTATAGGTTTCAGGGTAAGGTTATGAACATCTTTTTCTTTTTCAATTAAATACAATTAACATAGTGTTATGTTAATTTCAGGTGTACAATGATTCGACAATTCTACACATTTCCCAGTG
This sequence comes from Proteles cristata cristata, assembly GCA_017311185.1. Lineage (NCBI taxonomy): Eukaryota > Metazoa > Chordata > Mammalia > Carnivora > Hyaenidae > Proteles > Proteles cristata. The sequence goes on along the minus strand of JAESUZ010005606.1, from coordinate 669,632 downwards.
CTCATCAAGGTAAGTGTGCTCCTAACTCCCTTTACCTGTCATATCCATCTCCCCATCCACCTCCCCTCTGCTAACCACCAGTTTGTTCTCTGTAGCTAAGTCTATTTTTGGTTTGTCCATTTGTTTTGTTCCTTAAATTCTACATATGAATGAGATCATATAGTTATTTGTCTTTCTCTCATTTACTTCATCCAGCATTATACCCTCTAGGTCCATCCATGTTGTTGAAAATGCCAAGATTTCATTTTTATGACTGAACAACATTCTATGGTATATATAGATCCCTCTTCTTTATCCTTCATCTATCTATGGACACCTGGGCTGCCTCCATTCTCGGCCACTGCAAATAATGCTGCAATAAACAAAGGGGTGATTGTATCCTTTTGAATTCGTGTTTTCATTTTCTTTGGGTAAATACTCAGCAGGGGAATTACTGGGTCATATGGTAACTCTATTTTTAATTTTTGAGGGACTTTTCATAATATTTTCATAATGGCTAAAACAATTTGCATTCCAACCAAGAAATGCACCAGGGTTCGTTTTTTTCCAACTCCTCATCAACACTTCTTGTTTGTGTTTTTTATTTTAGCCATTCCAACAGGGGTGAGGTGATATCTCACTGTGGTTTGGATTTGTATTTCCTCTGATGATGAGGGATGCTGAACATCTTTTCATGTGTCTGTTGGCCATTTGTAGGTCTACTTAGACGCTCTGTCCATTTCTTTAACTTAAAGTTTATTAGAGAGCAAACAAGTAGGGAAAGAGCAGATAAAGAAGGAGAGAGAGAATGCTAAGCAGGCTCTGCACTGTCAGTGTGGAGTCCAATGTGGGGCTCAAATTCATGAACTGTGAGATCATGATATAAGTTGAAATCAAGAGTCGAACGCTTACTTGACTGAACCACCCAGGTGCCCCTCCTCTGTCCATTTTTAATTGGATTTTTTGTTTTTTGTTTGTGGCTGCCTTTGTTTTCTTCTAAGATTTTTACGGTTCACATTTAGGTCGTTCATCCATTTGGAATTTGTTTTTCTATGTGGTGTGATAAAGTGGCCCATTTTCATTCTTTTGCCTGTAGCTGTGCAGCTTTCCCAACACCAGTGTTTGAAGAGACTCTCCCCCATCATATATTCTTGCCTCATTTGCTGTCGATAACTGACTATATGAGCATAGGTTTACTTCTGGGCTCTCTGTTCCATTGATCTGTGTCTATTTCTGTACTAATACCAAACTGTCTTGATTACTACAATTCTGTAATAAAACTTGAAGTCCAGAATTGTGACGCCTCCAGTTTTGTTCTTTTTTTCAAGATTCCTTTGGCTATTTGAAGCCTTCTGGGGTTCCATACAAATTTTTGTATTATTTGTTCTAGCTCTGTGAAAAATGCTGGGGTTACGTTGACAGGGATCGCATTAAATCTGTAGATTGTTTTGGATAGTGCAGACATTTTAACAAGATTTGTTCTTCCAATCCATGAACATGGGATGTCTTCCCATCTGTTTGGTCTCCTTCAATTACTTTCATCAGGGTTTCACAGTTTTCAGAGTACAGACCCTTCACCTTCTTGGTTAAGTGTTATTCCTAGGTATTTTGTTACATTTGGTGCAATTGTAAATGGGATTATTTTCTTAATTTCTCTTTTTTGCTATTTCATTAATGTACAGAAATGCAACAGATTTCTGCATATTAATTTCATATTCTGCAACTTTACTGAATTCATTCACCAGTTCTAATAGTTTTTTGGTGCAGTCTTTAGGGCCTTCTCTCTATATATCATGTCATCGGCAAATAGATTTTCTTTGTTCAACCAAAACATTCATTTATTTTTTAAATTTATTTTTATTTATTTCTGAGAGGAGAGAGAGAGAGACAGACCGACATCGTGAGCAGGGGAGGGTCAGAGAGAGAGAGGGAGATACAGAATCTGAAACAGGCTCCAGGCTTCGAGCTGTCAGCACAGAGCCCAACTGGGGCTCGATCCCACGAACCATGAGATCATGACCCGAGGAAGTCGGACGCTTAACCAACTGAGCCACCCAGGCGCCCCCCAAAACATTCATTTAAACCTTTTTCCCCCCTCTGAGATGTTTTATAGTTTTCAGTGTAGATGTCTTGAACATCTTTTAAGATATATTGCTAGGTATTTTATGGTTTTGGTGTTACTGTAAATGGACTTTTAATTTTCCAATTGCCTGCCACTGGTATTTAGGTATATAAGCACCTACCAGACTTCAGACCAAAAAAGTTAAAAACCAGTTAACTATTATAATAATTTAGGAAGCACTTAATTCTGGTGAGATATGCAGAGCAGAACTGAAGCTTATTCTTGGTCAATGTTAAAGTGATTTCCATATGTTTTTAAAGTACTAGATCATTCTTTGTCTTCTTGAAGTCATAATTACAAAAGATTTCCCCAAGTATATACAAAGTGCACAGAACAATGAACATTTACATACCCAGTGTCAATATCAGCTCACATCCAGTCTTGTTTGAGCTTTGTCTCCACTCACTTTACCGTTCCTGTTTCATTTTTTTAAAATGTTTTTATTTTATTTTGAGAGAGAGAGAGAGAATACACAAGTGGGGCAGGGGAAGAGAGAGGGAGACACAGAATCTGAAGCAGCTCCAGGCTCCGAGCTGTCAGCACAGAATCCGACGTGGGGCTCAAACTCACAAACTGTGAGATCATGACCTGAGCTGAAGGCGGACACTCAACTGACTGAGCCACCCAGGAGCCCCTTGATTGTTGTCTTTTATGAAAATCAGCACGCAGGGACAAGATTGTTAGCTGACAGCAATTTATACCCCTACAAGAAATCTAGTGAGACCAAGTATCTGTATTAACTAGAATATTTATGTAAACAAATCAACAGCAGTAAGAAATGACTAGATGCTGGGGCGCCTGGGTGGCTTAGTTGGTTAAGTGTCCGACTTTTGCTTAGGTCATGATCTCGCGGTTCGTGGGTTCGGGCCCCGCATCGGGCTCTGTGCTGACTGCCAGCTCAGAGCCTGGAGCCTGGAGCCTGTTTCAGTCTGTGACTCCACCTCTCTCTCTGACCCTCCCCTGCTCACGCTGTCTCTCTCTCTCTCTCTAGAAATAAATAAAAAAATAAAAAAAAAAAAAAAAAGAAATGACTAGATGGGCAGCATCAGAGGAGTAAAGTAAAATCTTACAAGCGAAGTAAGAGGCAATACCAAACTTGAACCTCCCTGCACAGACACGCCCGACCCCTCACACCCTGGAAAGAAAGCACACCCTAGGGACGACTCGAGTGTGAGAGTTTTTTATTCAATGTGTAAAGGACAGTTTAAAAACAACATGTTAGTAACACTCTTAGAACATTGGTTTGTTCATCTGACATTTTCTCTACCTTCACCAATTTTCATTACAAAAATCAGAAAAGTAAAAATTCATTATGATATTTGCACAGTGTGACCACTAGTTGCCTAACAAAAGCTAATTTCTATAAAACCATAAACTTAGTGCAGTTTTATTAAGAGAGATCCAAAATTCTCCCAGTGGAGTGGATATACATAGTGGTATACATTTTAAAGCAGAAAACCCCAAAAAACAAAAATGAGGGAGAAAAGAAAATATAAGTCAAAAGTCAGTTAAACATTCTGACCTGGCAGTTCCTACAAATGGTAATTTCCACTACATATAAAGGGAACCGTTATCTGTGGTAAAAAGTGTAGAGACAAAGCAGGAAAAGCAGAATAGTATCACAGGTCAGTCCCGGGCTGCAGGTTTTCAATGAAACCCAGGGCAGCGAGCTACAGCTTTAAAGAGGGGGGCCGCTCACACCCCCGAACCACCGTGTGCCTCTAAGCACGGCCTCACCACGTGGCAAGTTGCAAAGTTTCCGTAAAAAGACTTTGAAAAAGACAAATGTTCTTTTCTTCAAGAAATCTTTATAAGGCTGTCCTTTGCATAGGGAAAGAGCTGTCTGCTGTCATAAATTCTCCAGGAGAGAGTAAAAGCAAGCTTTTCAAAAGGACCGTGTGTAAGGAGCTACGTCACCAGGCACCTCATTTACTGCCCCAAATTTATGTTGATCAGATAGAATTTAATTTGACTGAAGGAATAATGGCAATTTACGGTGACGGTCAATTGAAAAAGAAAACTCTGAGGCTGTCCGGAGAAACACTGAACTCCAGAAGAGGCTCACCCCGCTCCGTGGAAGAAAAAGCCCTACGTGTGCACACGAGAGGGACTCAGGAGGAACTTTCCAAATTAAAGCTTTTTTTTTTCCAGAAAGCTATAGTATAAAACGATAGTACATGTCGTGGCATTCCCTCGAATCGATGCTACATCGGTACCAGATTGGCTGTGGGGGGGGGGGGCCGGGGCGCCTCTAGGAGCCATGGTACAAGTGCATGGCCCCCAGGCCGCCGCCGCCAGGCCGCTCTCCCCCCTTGGTGGAGCCGGGGTGCCCTGCCCCGCTGGGGAGCTCGGGGATGCTCTCCGCGGTGTCCCCAAAGCCATGGTAGTGGCCGTAGTGCAGGCTCTCCTCCACGCCCCCCACCCAGGAAGGCCTGCTAGCTACGCAGCTGCTCGGGCTCCCGTTCAGGTGAAGCGAGCCGCACATCTCCGCGTTCACGCTCGCGGTCCTTTCCGCTTCCTCGGTCCCATTAACACAGACAGAGCCCTGGCTACTGGGAAAAGGCCGTTCTGGAACTAATCCATTGCTAATTCCATTAGGTCCTGTCAAGCACGGGTCACTCCTGCTCTCCATCCCACTGAGCTGTGCCGCGGAGGGGAAGTCCAAGTGTCCATTGATGGCACATCCGTTTGTCAATGTATTCGACACGGAGCTACTGTTTTTCACATCTGCATCGAGAAATACACCTGTCACCAAAATTCAGAACCAGAGGGGGAGGAGAAAGTGTAAAAATGTTTCACTGGTGCTACAATTGTAAAGCGTTTATTTAGCTTTTGTTTTTTCTCTTAAGCAAACTGGTTCCTTGCGCTGAAGTAGAAAACTGTGCCCTGGCGGATTTAAAAATAGAACACAACAGTGCCACTTGCCTGGTACGACAGGAAACATTTATGAATTTCAGTAGCATCGAGCAGCTGAATTTAAAAACCCAAGATGACAAATAACACGGCAGGTCAAATGCCAGCGGCGCTGACACGCTGTCAAAAAAACTGCTCTGGTTTTAAGACGGCTTTCAGGAAGAAGTTTTAAAAATCACCAGTGAAAGAAGTCCAACAGAACTGAATGTAAGGATTTCCAAGGAGCTAAAATAAAACCGCAAACCTCTGCAGGAAGGGAGAAAGAGCAGGTGCGTGAAGCCGGGGCCGGGGCAGCTCCCGGGCCCAGGCGAGGCAGCGGTGCACAGCTCCTCGCAGGCCGCCCGCCTCTCCAGCCAGGGAGGCGGACGCAGGTCCCGTCTCAGCGCCACGCGCATCCACGTGGCACTTCTGCGAGATGCCACACGGTGGCGAAGGGAGAACGAGACGCTAAGTGCTGTCCCACGTCCGGCCGCCCTGGGCACATCGGCACACGGGCACCAACACGGGCACACGCGGGCTCCTCCGAGTTCAGCACGGAGAGGGACAGTGGGGGCCAAGGCTTCACCTAACTAGACAGGAGGAGGGTGTCTTATGGGGGTGGGGTGGGGGTAAAAAGAGTCCATCAAGACACGTGCGCGCCCATGGGGAGAGCCAGTACAAGGTGCTGTTCGGTAGGATGAGACTCGAGATCACCATTCACGCTCACGAGGACTCGCTCAACAGGGGATCCTCTACGATCAGGTCTTGCTTGTAATATTGAACTTAATCTCAATGGTCTGCGCTATTAAAGCCTGGTATTAAATACGGAGGAGGAGTGGGGCCCCACCACCTTCCCCACGAGGACACGTTCCTGCCCCCGCGGGGCTCGCCGTCCGCCTCTGACTGGCACCTGGACACGGGCTTCTGTATGATCCGCAAATCTTCTCGCCAACAACACCAAATCGCGGCTTGTTCAGTGAACAAAAACACCCTCCAAACATTCCATTGACCATCCATTTTTCTGGCAGTTTAAGTGATAATCACAGTTTAGTAACTGCTATAAACTCTTCAGAGGATAAGGGATTGTTTTCAAATTAAATGGCAGCTTCTCTGTTAAGTAAACACTGAAGGCCAGAGAACTAGTGTCTCAAGAACCTAACATGAGGCAGAATAAAAAGAAATGAAACAAGCTATTCCCAGAGAAACGTGCGTATCAATGATTTTTTCAAAATTAATGCACAGATGACGTTTCCTGGGTGGTCAAACTCCGGACTATGATGGCAACCTTGACCGTTATTAGGACAAATAACTACGCACTTTTCACAAAGACGGACAGTCCATTTCCAGGTGACTGACCTGAAAAGGTAAATGAGCAGGACCTTGGAAATTCGAGTTACCCAGACTCGCTGTTTCCACGTAGCATTCACCGTGTGCACGTGTGTGCTCATGCAAGTGTGCATGCTCGTGTGGTTCTCTTCGGTGCCCCGTTAATGTAAACGAGCTCCATTATGCAATCTCAAAATCAAGGCTGGCTGATACCCTCACGTCGTCACGGAAAACCTAATAAAACTGAGCATGAAACCAGCGGCTGCCCCGGGGACTGGCTGAGCCGTGGCCCCGTGTGACCTGCTGGCTGTCCTCACTTAGCTCCAGGCAACCTCAGGGCCCGCCCTCCTGCTCCCTGTGCCCCCCTGCCGGGGGGAGGGGGGCTCCCTGGCGGTCTAGAACACTGTGCACGTGCAGGCGGCCAGTGTTGGAAGCGAGATGATGGGGGTCGTGATATCTGTGCCACGGGACGAGCTGGGGGCCTTTTCAACTTACGTCCACGATTGGTATTAAATTCAGCCCGAAAACCCAGGGAATTAGTGCTTGCAGACTGAAGAGTGCTGACTTCTGCCTTTTTACAAGCACGTGGCAATGTCATTTATTATTATTTTTAAAGCTTTTGAGTTTTGTTATTTGTCTTTAGCCAAGGTCTTTAAATGTATTATCTAATCAAAATTTCCCTTAGAAAATCTACCCATTTAATTCTTTGGCAAAAAGGCGACTCCACCAGTAACAACTCTGTAGCTTCTAGAAAGATATGCACATTTCCCTTTCATTTTAGTAAACAGACATGACTTCTTCGTGTGCGTCTGGGAGATGGTACACATAATCTCATTCCCCACTGAAGAATTTAGCACAGAGATATAATAGTAAAGCCTTAAAAGCAAACAAACCAGTATCTATTTCTAAATATACCAACACAGTGGGAGAATGGCTAAAATGTGTTCAGGGTCACCCGAAGGATGGCAGAGCGAAGTGTTAACTAAAAGGAAATAACCTTTAGAAATTCTAAATGCTAAAAAGAAATGGAGCCTTCGACCTTTCAAAGCTGAAAACGACTATCAACTGTTGGAACCGATGAACACTTTTTGGCATGTGGAACGTGCTCCGGGAGGCACGGTGCCCCAGCCCAGGCACGGCGAGCCGGAGCGTCCACACCGCCATGGCCGGTTACGAGTCAGAACCGCGCACTGGCTAGAGCTCCGTGTCTACGGCAAGGCAACCTTCTCGCTCTTTATTGCGCTGGAATTACTAGCAACGGATGCTCATTGGCGTGTCACCCAAAGGTCGCGTGTCAGAGAGGGAAGCATGCAGAACCCAGGAGTAAACAAGGCACGTCAAGTCAAAGATTCAAATCAAAACGGGAAGATTGCACTTACATCTTGCACATCTATACAAAACGCACCCCAAACACCCATACCCTTGTTATCTACAAACTTGCCCAAGATAATGCAAACTGCAGTAGAACATTCTTTAAAACACTGGACAACAGAGTGTAAACGTCGTGGGGGAAACCATGTTAGAAATAGTATGCATACTGGTTCTTGCAACGACACGGGGTCTGCATTGCTGAAACAGTATATATTTCTATTTCTTTTGGTCCAACAGAACCACCCTCCTGCGGGGTGGTGTCTTCGACCACGGGGCTGTTGCCGCAGCTAACAGGAAACGGTCCACCCCCACCTGTTACGGCAGCACACTCTCTGTCGACGAGCATTTTGTCCGCATCGTCTTCAGTCTCACCGTTCTCCAGCGGCGCACCGTAGCCCGGGCTCGGAGCTGCACAGAACACAAAGGCAATTTTAGATCCCCGGGCCTCCGAGACAACGGTGTGCCAATGCTGTGGCCTCAGGAGCACTAGCTGCTGTGAAACTGTCGAGCAGCTTGGTAACCTGCAGATTAGGGACAAGCCGAGTACCCTCCCGGGAAACCTGCTTTACCACAATAACCAAAACCTTTCCTCGGTTTCAGTGAAAAGTCACAGGACTTGAGACATTCATGCTACACATACTCTATGGTGCGAATTTTCCTGAAGGCTGTCGCCTGGACAAAATAAAACAGCTGTACAACCCAGAGATGTTTCTGCACAGGTTTTTAAGGTCAGCATGCTCTATTATGCCCCCAAATGTTCTTTCGGTTGTTTTGCATAAATATTAAGGTAATTCTTGAATAGAAAAAAACCATGAAAACCGTCCTCAAATTTCAAAAGAAATCACCGATTTCAGTAGCAGAAAAGCAGGTAAAAGCCCAGACTCAACAGCGCCCTGGTGAGGCAGAGGCCTGTGCACCGGCACATGGGAAAATGGGAGACAAACCTTCAAAGTCTTCGTTCTAAGACATTTGGAGCGGAAGTTACAAATGCACACTCCTCAGGAAATGATCGTTCTCTGCGTCTTGGAGAAAACCCAGCGTGCTCGTTTAATCGTGTTTCCTCCAAGGATCACCTTTGCGCACTTTCCCTAGGAACCCCTTCGACGGGAGCAGCTCACGGTCACTGCATATTTGGCTTTCTAGTCTTCATAGGCATGTGTGGTTACAAAAATGGATCCCAAAGTCACTTTCATGCCTTGCTTTTTTATTCATTTACCATGGCATGAACGCATCTCAACCACTCAGTTCAAAAGAATCCTTTAAAGTTGAACAGTAATCCAGTGTATGGCTGGGTGTATTCACCCACCACCAAATCCCCACCGCCATCTGGCTTTGCTTCAGTTTTCTTTCCTATCATGAACACCATAATCAACATCCTTACACACACAGCTTTGTGTCCATTTCTGGTTCTTTAGTCAGAGAAATACTGAGAATTATTGAGTCAATGGATATACAACAAATAATAACTTTCAGAGCTAAATATTTCTTTCAAATAAACATTTGAAAACAGACATGAACTCTGCAGCTCTAATTACTTCTAATTCTAGAGGCACATGAGTCATTTTCAATATACATAAAAGGAATGAGCATCAGGGCGCGTGGGGGGCTCAGTTGGTTAAGCATCTGACTTCAGCTCAGGTCACGATCTTGGGGTCTGTGGGTTGGAACCCCGTGTTGGACTCTGTGCTGACAGCTCAGAGCCTGCAGCCTGCTACAGATTCTGTGTCTCCCCTGCTCTCTGCCCCTCCGCTGCTCATGCTGTCTCTCAAAAATGAATATTGGAAAAAAAAAAAAAAAAAGGAATGAGCATCAAGGTGCCCAGGTGGCTCAACGGGTTAAGCGTCCAACAACTTCGGCTCAGGTCATGATCTGATCTGAGTTGGAGCCCTGCATCGGACTGTGCTGACAGCTCAGAGCCTGGAGCCTGCTTGGGATTCTCTCCCTCTCTTCTCTGCCCCTCCCCTGCTCACTCTCTCTCTCAAAAATGAGTAAACAGTACAAAACAAGGAACGAGCAGACCATGCCTGGTTAACTAACCTTAACCCACACCGTGGAGACAAAAGGTAATTAACGTATAGTCTTCAGGAAAGAAAAGCACGTGTTCTGAATGGTATGTGGGAAAAACAAAGTGAATGGTTTGTGTAGCTGGGAAAAAACCGGGGTGTGAATGGGTATAGGGCCAAGAGCCCCCCACAACAGAGATGCCTGCAAACCAGAGGCGTTAAACCCTGGGTTTCCATCTTTCCCGCTAGAGCTTCCCCTCCTCCACAGGCCCGCGTCAGGGACAGGCCCGGCTCTGTCTTCACTGTGAAACAAGGTACTTCCAAGAAATCAGCAGTAAACAGGGCGTCTTAAAGAGTGGGGTGGGCGGGCCCGGGCATCCCGGGTGCAGGCTGACCAAGTCCTCATGACCTCCAGGGAGGTGGCAGCCAGTCACTCCAGGGAAAGGAGCCTGCGGTCGGCGGGCTCTGCCCCTCGCCCTCCTGCCAGGGAGGCGGTCAGGCGGCTTGCGGAGAACCGTGGGGGCCAGCACGGCAAAGCCACGGGGGTCCCTGCAAACAGGAAGGTTCCGCCGGACACGGCACAGCCTCCGGTATGCACACGGGTCATGTCCGCTTTTCAGAATTCAGGTGCCAGCGTTCTTCAGGAAAAGTGACAACTAGGCTCTCTGTGCAATTTCAGACCTCCGAGAAGCAGGTTAAAAAGAAAATAACTGACAGAGGACAAAAAAATAAAAAAGTTCTTCATAAAAGCAGGGAAATTTGTCTCCTCATCCCCTAAGCCCAGAGCCCGGAAGAGCCCACTGTGAAGCCTGAAACGGCCCCGACACAGATATCGAACCAAAGGTCTTAAGAGTGACGATTACCCGGTAACGAAACTGGCAGAGTCCCCTCCAGGGAAGACTGGCTTCAAACGGAGTGGGACACGGGGACAGGCCTGCCACTAGGGGGCCGGAGGAGCCACTGGCAAAGCACTCTGGGGACATCCGAGGCAATGCTGTGGGGGGGCGGGGCCATGCCAGCTCAGAGACCCGCGCCCTGCACCAGGGACTCCTGTCCCGCCTCGCAGGGGTGCCACCTGTGAACGCGGACAGCGCCTCATTAACAGAACAGGAGAACATGAAACAGACCAAAGGCTTCCGTGTCTCAGTAGCGAAGGAAACTCTTTGATGTGGCAAGCAGGTGCCGATGCAGCCAGCCTAGAATTTTCTTTCTCTATAGACGGGCAATTTTTGTAGTGCATTGTTCCCATAAAATATCTGCAAGGATTTTTAACTCCTTGGCTGGCTGATCCAGCTGGCCCAGAACTCCGGGTAATACTTTCATACTTGTTATTTCTAGCACCTGTAAATAGGATGTGCTTAATTACTCAGAGGGAGTAAACTTGCAATTTACTTTTTAAAGCTGTATTTTAAAAATCATGATGTTAATACTGGCCTCTCAGAATGTTAAGAACATTGGATCTGTCTTGACTTCTTTCTCCCACACACACCCACTTGCACGTCTTTGCCAAAGGAACCAATGAAATATTTCACATTGTATCTGAGAAAGGTGGACTCAGAGATTTCAGAAGAACAAAACTGTCTTCTTTCCAAGTTACCAATTTCGATCTTATTTACATTTTGGAAAAGAAGAGCCTTCCCTTCCATTTTCCTATTGACCTCCACAGTTAGAAGGAAAAAATCAATGTCCTGACCTTTTACTTCGCCAAAGCAGGCATTTGAGAAGATTCTAGAACATGTTAGATGTTGAATAGTTGTGACAGAAAACTAGTTACGATTGACTCAGAACAAACCCTCGCAGCCACCTTCCTGCACAAGCAAGTCATAACTAAGTGTGACCACTGTGCGAACACAGAAATCTGCCTTTGTACTTCCACCTAAAATCCCTAAAACCAGTTCTTAGCAAGACTCTGAACTACAGGTTTATTTTAGGACCAAGCCGTTTGAAAACACGGGAAAGATCCTATACTTGGCTTTCGGAAGCCAGGCAACATCTGTCCGCTGTGTAACAGCAGTTGCGCCATCGAGGAGGCTGCTTTCTGTGCTGTGAAGTCAGGCAGGTGCACACTTACTGTACCACCAGCCTGCCGCTCACACGGATGAGTGGGATGTGCATACAAGATTTTTTTAAAGTAAGCTCTGGACCGAACATGGGGCTCGAACTCATAAGCCCAGAGTTCGAGAGCCACACGCTCCATGGACTGAGCCAGCCAGGTACCACCAAAAACAAGATTTCAATTCCCCAAGGGCACTTGACTTACCTAGGGCTCACAAAAAATAAGCCTAACCAGTCTTAGTTTAACTTCAAAAGTGGAGAAACCTCTTAAAAGGCAAAAATCAATCTGTATGGTCACATACTTTTTAAGATGTGAGTGCCCCAGGGGCACCTGGGTGGCTCAGCCAGTTGAGCGTGTGACTTCGACTCAGGTCGTGATCTCACAGTTTGTGAGTTCGAGCCCCGTGTCGGGCTCCGTGCTGACAACTCAGAGCCTGGAGCTGCTTCACGTTCTGTGTTGCTTCTCTCCCTGTCTCTCCCCCGTTCACGCTCTGTCTCTCAAAAATAAACATTAAAAAACCCGGTGAGTGCTCCAGCTGGCTAGCGGGGCGCTAACTCCACACACCCTCCCCACAGCTGAAGCCGCCCAAGGTGCAAACCTGGCCAAGCAGTTCACACAGCAGACGTCTGTGCGGCTGGCGACAGGGCACAGACTCGTGGTCTCCTTCCCTCTGTGCATCTTTAGGGGCCAGTGCGGGGGGTCCCCGGCCCAGCTGACTGCCCTGCGGTCCCCTGGTCGTGAGCGCCAGCGCTGACCACCGGGGAAGCCAGCAGTCCCCTTGAACGAAGCCAGGAAGGAAATGTCCCCTGGGCTTTCCTACCAGCCCTAATTAATCAGAACTATCCTGGACTCAACGACAGAGCACATTTTACTCAAATAATTACTTTTTAAAAGAAAGGTCCCATTAACACCAGAGCAGTACTAAGGCCGAAGTGAAGGTGCTTCTACTGTGAGGTGACCTTCCAGGGGACTCTGGCTCCTGCCTTGGCCCCAAGTGTGGGGGAAAGTCAGGAGGGCAGGGCAGCGGAGATGCTGCCAAGGGCACAGAGCAGCAGTGATGGTTCTGGAAACACTAAGGCGGGACTTGGGAGTTTGTTAAAAGGACAGGGAAGGGAAGGTGCACGGAAGAGACCGCTCTGAAGAAGGTGCACCGGGACAGAGTCCCGCTGGTGCCTGCCACAGCCGCTATACCCTCCGGGAACAGACGAGGCTCATGAGGTCTGGACTCGAGAGTGCACAGGACAGAAACCTCCTGCTGTTGAAGTGTGGCGCATTCGCGTTATAGGTACGTGAGGCTGTCTTTAGGGACTAAAGCCATCAGTTGTTATTCAAACAAGCGTCCTCTTCCTCCGGTCAAATAATTAAGAAAAAGTAGTCCTTTTCTGCAAACATGAGAAGGCTTAGCGCACCTCAAGTAGTGTATGTACGGGACACAAAAATCAAACGTGGAGGAAGCAAATTACAAATTTACTCCTGGGGAGGCTCTGATTTCCTGAATCTCAGGCTCTAATTACTTAGATGTATCATTTAACAGAAATCACATCCACTCTCCTTACCCTGCTCCCCGTCTTTGAGTGCGGTCAAGACAATCCCATCTTTGAGTGTGGTTAAGACGAATATTTAAGAATAGCAGGTGGAGATTCTTTAATGCTAAGTTCACCTTGGGCACCAGTGTACTGAGAAACTTCTCACTGCTGATTTTTTAAAACTAGACTCCATACCCAATGCAGGGCTCGAACTCATGACCCCCCAGATCAAGAGTTGCATGCTCTACCAACTGAGCCAGCCAGGGGACGCCTCACTGGTATTTTAAACTAAGTCACAGTACTGTAGATATTCTTCCTAAAACGTATTTTTATAAATTACTTATATGAGACTCCAAGATCAATAATATATCTTTGATTAAAAAACAAACGTGAAGTCAACTTAACCAGAGATCTGGTATCACTATGGCCTATTTCCTACGGCCACAGTTTCTAATTATAAAATCTTGGGCTCCTGGGCCACTGTACAACTCACACTGCCCCGTCCGACTAAGACTCCGGGACTGCACCCAAAACACTTCCGATTAAAACGAGGTGGAGGCTTCTCTCCCGGGTGGGACTGGCATTCTCTTCCAACCAGTCTCCCTGGTAGCTGAGCCGAGTTTCCGAGGACTACACGCACACGAGTCACTATCACAGAGCGTTATTCCTGAAGACTAACAGAAATGCTAACAGACCTGAACCGCTAGAGCAGCTGTAACTGAAGGCCACTGTCACTCCATCTTGAGCAAATGGTTGATAAATGGAGGGAATACCTCAAAACCCACTTGCACTGATGTTTCCTTACAGGACCCCAAATGAACAAAATCCCTTTTAATGCCAAATACTTTTAATCAAAATTGGCTGTTTTAAGTAATTCTGGATTTTACTTCACCCTCCGGAGTTCATGCCACATGGACTCAGCCTAGGTCTGTGCTCTGCGCAGTGGACGCTGGCGTGGACGGCGGATCGTGGGCACTTGCGCTGGAAGTGCCTTCGTCCTGCACCTGCTCCCACAGGGCAAGTGTTTGTACTCAAGCAAGACGGAAAGGGTGAGGCATTCTTAATCCAAGTCCTTTTCCATCGGTGATCTCCAAGGGAAAATCACACCAATAACCTTAAAATATTTGAAAATTGTTTACTGAAAGCAGAGACAGAGGCTACTTTCAGACTCAGGATTCCAAAGTTAAAAAAAAAAAAAAGTTAAAAAATAAAATTCACAAGGCACATCTTTAAAAGCTGGCTTAGCCAGAAAAGCTTCTGGAAGTACCTCCTTTTGTGAACATAGATTGCACTCTAAAAACACTAGTATGTGTAATTCTTAAGCCATAGAGAGACAGAATGGACTGAGTTTTATTAATAAGGTCCAAGCTATGCATTTATACAGCCAAGATACTGGCACCTATTTAAAAAAAAAGAAAAAAGAAAAAAGCAGCAGCCAGACTTGTACTGGGGGGAAAGAAGGAGACAATTTTGACTATTTTAAATACTTGTGTATGTGAAATTATTCAAGAGTATTCTACATGCATGCATTACTTATAGAAAAAAACACTTATTTTTACTCTGGCATGAGAATCAAGAACTTGTCTACAAAATGAATAATTCAGAGTGAGCAAAAACTTAAGCTCACACATTTAAAGAGCAAATCAAAACAAGATGCCCGAAATTAAATGAAAATTAACTAAGGCAACACATCTTGAGTCGCATACCAAAACACGATCAAAGAATGGAAATAGCTATATGGCTACTGAAGGCACAAAGACTTCATTTAGAAAATCCAGGCAGTTGGGGGAAAGTCTTTAGTAACTGAGACTCCTGTTCACAGCGAGTATGTAACAATGAAATGAAAAAAAAAATCCATCTCTTCTCCCAGAGGAAAGGAGACAGGCTGGAGCTGGCATGGGACGGAGTCACCCGTCTGCGCTCACAGGCAGAAATCCACGCGCACACAGGCTCAAGGGACACGTGGGCCACCCTCAGGCTGCCCGCCGCCCAGGGGGCGCCCTGCTGAGACGCGCACCAGGAGCTGCGAAGTCGGGGCATCTGGAGTCGAGCTGAGGTCTCTCCCGCAGTGGTGACGGAACAGGAGCATTTCGTGGGGGCGCAGCAGAGCCTGACGGGGGGGCGGGGGGAGGCACACCCTGGAAACACCAGGCTCCAGCCACACCTGCCTCCGGGCTGGCACCCGGGGAGCAGCAGGGACAGCGGTTCGGGAAAGCCGCACGGGGAGCTTGAGGGGCAAAGCATGAGCCTCTAACCCTGGTCAACCAAAACGAGTCCGTGTCTGGAGGAGGGAAATAAAATCCCCTGAACATCGCCACGATTCTTCAGACCCACCACGTGCTTGGAAACAAGGTTTAGGAAACTTAAATTCAAGTTTCAGGAATCCTGAAAGTCTTTTCGGGATACGTCAACGAGAGACGGCCAACTCAGCCGACCTGAAAACCCGGGGCCTGGCTTTACAAACTCCTCCAGGACGTTCTGAGGCTTAGTAGAATCTCAAGTGACGTCCCCTCAGTACTAAACAAAACTGAACATTTACCCTCCGTGACTCTCGTAGGCGGGCATAGGGAAGCTAACACTTTGTATCACTCCAAAATATTAAACCAGTCAATTGAACAGAACGAAAAGGGCTATTTTTAAAAAGCGGACGCTCTTAAAGGGCTTTTAAAACACATTAGAAAAATATATTGGAACATGGCACAAGTAAATGACAACACCGGACAACACTTCTTCACCATTAAGAAAACACCACTTCTGATGTTTAGACACACCTTCGTGTTGTGCTTAGGACTGTTACAGCACCTTTCTAGAAAGTACTATATAACTTATAAAAGTTATGAATTTGGTAAAATATTTAAGTTCATGCATTCATTTCTACAAAAAAGTCACAATTCACAAGTATTTAAAAGTAGAGAATACAATTTTATCGGCCTTATAATAATAATAATAAACTCTTTTAATCTGGATACACTCCAGCTAAACTAAAAAGGTGCAGGATCGTATGCTGACCCACCTCAAATTCAGTCAACGAGGATCTCCAGCCACTCAGGCTTTCCTCAGGCTACACTTGCAGAGCTGATCTGTTTCTAGTCAAAGGACATAACTCTGTACTTATGCTCAGCAAATCTTATCTAAGTTCATAATTTCAAGGTGACTACTCACTGCCATCTCTAAACCTCTCAGTTCAATGTTCTTGCCAACCTAGGAGTCTGTCGTGTAAAATACCTTACACGCACGTATATGCAACGATTTCTTCCCTAGACCAAGCGGAAGTTTCTGCAGCTCACAGGGACTGGGTGACTGCCTATCTGCAAACTCCAAAGTCATCTGAAGACAGAAAGGTGGGAGAAAGTCAAAACTAAGATAACTTACCTTAGACTCTCCTCCTCACCATCCACCTGACGTCCCAGGTCTTGCTGTGACACACACATCACCCTGCAGGGTGTGGGCAACAGCTGAGGCCAGAGCACAGTGTGGGTGGAGCGGGGCGGCAGACCTTTACCTGCCCAGAGGCCAAACTGGGTTTTGCTACCAGACCAACAATGCTATTCACAAGCTCAGGAATGTTTCATAGGAAATTAAAAAAAAAAAAAAAAAAAAATCAGGCACAGTGGCAGGTTTTTTTAATAGTTATATTTCAAACAGGTACAGGAAATGAGAAAAACCTTTCTAACTCCTGGCGGGAGAGCCTGGGTGCGCGGAGAGTTACACGGGCACGCTCACACCTGTGCTGTCGGCATCGCCCGCTTATCCGCTCACGGGAAGACCACCACCACTGCACCAGGACCCTCGGGGCGCACCGCCCTCAGGTGAAGGTCTCATCTGGAAGGCGCTTCCGGCCAGAAAAAAGAAAACATGTCACAGAAAGGAAGAGAGTCTGCCCCCCTCACCCACCAAGGGGTCTCACCTTCGGTCCTAGCCTTCTTCACTCCAAAGGGTTCCGGGTCTTCCAGGCATCTCTTGCGATGTGCTCCCACACTAGTAAGATTAGGAAATAGGCTCTGGTGGCCCCCATTTAAGGTGCCATTATTACAGAAACGGTTCAGATGACAATTCTGCAGGTTCAAGAGAAACTGGGTGCACTCGCGGAAACCCTGGGTTTGAGCAATGTCTGCTGCAGTCAGGCCACTGGCATTTCTCAGGCTGCGTGACACAAAAACACTGAGTTACACCCCGTCGGCGTCCTCACCCGCTCTCTCCTCCTGCTCCTGACTGACTATCTCAAGGGGACAGCGGGAGAACGCGGACTACAGGGAGCTCCTCGCCCCGGCTGCCTAACTAACTTCGCTCCTAAGCACGTCTGATTACGAAGCGAGACCTGGGAGCCAGGCGTCTCAAAATCAATGCGCTAAACTTTAAAAAGGCATCTTCCTACTCAACTTCTCAGAATCATTTTTCACGTTAGTCTGAAGAACCTAAATTTATGTCAACTTCAGACTTAACCTGAAGCAGAATTCTGTATTATCTGCACTTAAGTTTAATCATCAATTCCTTTAGCTTCAGTAAAATCATAACAAACAAACATGTACTGAAATTGTCCATGGCATTCATAACAATCGGCTTCCTCAAAACAGCGCACCGACAAGCCAGATTTCATGCTAACGTGTGACACCGTAAGTGGAAATTTAGAAGGCTGTCCTGACACTCAAATCACTTCCCAGGGGCTGGAGAGCCAAAACGCTAAGTCCCCGTGTGTCTCACGTCGGTTTCCGGCCCTGCCCGGGGGCTCCAGGAGCACCTTGCGTGGGTGTCCTGGAGCGTGCACACGGGTGTCTCCCGCAGGAAGCCCTCCGAAGGGTCCACGGCCTCGCTCACAGTGGGGGGCGGGGTCTTCCACAGCAGCTACGTCAGACTCAAGTAGGAAGTGGTGGCAGAGTGTCACGTGAACGACCTCAATGACACAAATAGGAAGGAACCACCTGTGAAGCTCAATTAGGAAAGAATAAATATTAAAGGCACAAAAGCAACTCCCTGCTGAAGTTCCCCCGAAAGACAAGAAAACACCTGCTCCGTGGAGTCACTCTATAAACAATCGAAGCAGGCCCACAAACTGAGCACAGGGGCCCCTGCACCTGCTCCGCAAAGCGAGGCCCCCGACCCAGCAGAGCCGCGGCCTGGTGCGTGAGGCTTGCTTCCTGGGCGAACGTCCACGCAGACACACCCGAGTGAAAACTACAGAGCAGGGGCAGATAGGGGTTTCCCTTGAGCCTTGTACTCACATTTCCAGCCATCCTATTCCCAAAGCTCCCACCTCAGAAATGAAAAAAATCTATTCTGGAATCATTAAACCTGTCTCCACTCTAAAGCAGATTAAGAGATGCATTACACAGTTTGAAGAAACGTGAAAGCCCAGACTTGGGTTGACCAGAAATAAAAGGCACGTGACTTGAGAATCCCAGAACCATCAATGTTTTCTTAAAAGTGTGTAAGGCAGCTGTGTGCAGACTAATGGGGACTAAAACTGAGTTGATTTCATGGCTATAAATTCTGATGGAGTCTTATTCTACAATTTGGTATTATTTTAATATATGAAGTAAACAGAAAGGAAACGCCAAAGTTGGGACACACATATAAAATGAGCATATGCTTGGTTTTTGAAATGTTATGGATGTAACAACATTAAAGTGAGTGTTCAGCTGGTTTTTTGAACTGGGGCATTTCATTTCCAGGAGCTATCCCAAGTACAGATAGTCCAAAAGGGTCTACTCTATCAAAAATGTGAACAGAATAGGCAGCCATGTGAAAAAAACATCTAACTCCTCAAAATTTGAAAGAACGAAGACCTATAACATACCCCAGTTTATAAAATGATCGCTCCTGTAAAGAAATATAACTTGCTCTCCAAAATCACGTACAGAAATGAGAAGCTGCCTGAAATCAGTACAAGTGAAGTCAGCAGGGAAGACTGAAGAACAGCACGCTCGTTTCTGAACGGCTTTGCCTAACTTTCACGGAGGAAAGCAGAGATGCTTAAGGAGGCGCTAACGTTCCCCGTCACTGAAGAGAAGAATTTCCAAAACACACTCAATGCCTTTGCTTTCCACTCAGAAACGGAACACTAGACTGGACTGGGGTTGGAATAGCAAGTCTACTGCTTTCCTGAGGAAAGAGAACCTTCAAGAAAAATAAGCAAAAAATCAGCACTGACATCCAGGGAGGAGACTAAGGGGCTTCAGGTGCCTGAGAGTGGGGGTGGGGTGGGGGGGCACGTGGAGGCCGAGGCAGGAAGGCAGGGTCCCCTCCCACCCCCCATCCAAACACAGTGGAACACCCGTGCGCTGCGTTTCCAGACAGTAGGAGGGATGGCCTTCAAAACTCAAAAGCACCGCAGCCAACTCATGCCACGAGCTCCCCTCGTGCGGACCAGGCAGGGAAGGACCGATAGCCACAGGTGGGGACTGAGGCTGGTCCCGCACACACCTCGGTGGGACCAGGGGCTGGAGCGATGGGAAAGGGAGAGGAGACTTGCGAGAAGACACAGGGACAGAATCTGTCTGTGGCTGTGGCAGAACGACTGGGAGAGAACAATTTGGGCACGATCCCTATACTATATCGCCAGAAGTGGGGACGTTCACCATCTTTCCTTGGTTTCCGGTGAGCTACAGATTTCAACGACAGCAGACCCTCGGACAATGCGGGGGTGGGGCACCCCCCCCGTGCAGTCAAAAACCCACCAAGAACTCTGACTCCTCCAAAATGTATAACTACTGATAACCTGCTGTCCAGAAGCCTTACTGAAAACATGAAGAGGTGATGAACACGTACTTTTTTAAACTTTTAAAAAACGTTTTGTTTATTTCTGAGAGAGGCAGAGACACAGCATGAGCAGGGGAGGGGCAGAGAGAGAGGGAGACACAGAATCCGAAGCAGCTCCAGGCTCCGAGCTGTCAGCACAGAGCCCGACGCGGGGCTCGAACCCACGAACTGTGAGATCATGACCTGAGCTGAGTCAGACGCTTAACCGCCTGAGCCACCCAGGTACCCCGATGAACACATATTTTATATGTGATGTGTACTGTGCACCGTATTCTTACCATAAAGCAAGAAAAAAGAAACTGTTATTCAGGAAATCGTAAGGAAAATACATGTACGCTACGTACCGTATTTATCAAAAACAAATCCACGTATGAAGAGACATGAAAAGTTCGAGGGCCAACTGTATACTCCTTCTTCTGTCATCAAAAACTGAATGTACGCAACGCATAGTTTATTTAACAGCACTTCTATTCCTTTCAGGCAAAAGGACCCGTTAAGACCCACGCCTGGCACCCAACAGGGTCCCCCATTCTCCCGCCTTCACCCTCTCATTCTCTACTCTGCCAAATGCTCAAGTCCTCAGTTCTGCTCTGGCTACACTGAAAAGCATGGCTGCTCCACGGCAGCATTTACACCGCACCAACCGGCTGGGAAGAGACACGGGCTTCCTGATCCTGGGCAGGCGCCACGCTGTCCAGCAGGCTCTAAGGCCACTCCCTTGCTCACAACTGCTCAGGCCGGAACGCAGCCTCGGACAATATGTAAACAACAGAGCACGGCTATGTTCTAGGGAGTTTTCACTGATGGACGTTACGATCAGAATCTCATAATTTTAACGTGTTGCAGAATAACTGGTCTTCTCCTGATTTTTGTTCAACCGCTTAAAAATGTAAAAATCATTCTTAGCTTATGGGCCATATAAAAACTAGCAGCACACAAGGTGTGCTGAATAACATTTAACCAGCAATTTTTAGAAACCATATCTGCCTGTGGTTTCCTCTAAATCGTTTTTCCAATAATTTTATGTACTATTCAAACAAACGAAAAAATTTTTTTAAAAAGTTTCCAAGTCGATTAAACCACAAAATATCAAAGGGAACCTTTAAGAGCGCGTGGAAGCCCAAGAGCAGGTGGGAAAATGATCTCTGATGCTCTGTTCCAAGTCTAGTGTCTCACGATCAGCCAACACGCTTGTCAGGAGGAGGCGAAAACTGTCTTTGTAAGTCTGAATTCCTTGAACCACGATTTTATAGCTTAATAAGCAGACGGAACTTTCACACGTCCTACAGAGGCTGAAACTCACAAGGGTTTCCGTCAAAGACTAAAGTAAAAGACCACTAAACGGAAGAGTTTTCAAAACCTGAACTTTTTAAATTTTTTTAATGTTTTATTTATTTCTGAGAGAGAGAGAGAGACAGTGTGAGTAGGAGAAGGTCAGAGAGAGAGGGAGACACAGAATCCGAAACAGGCTCCAGGCTCTGAACTGGCTGTCAGCACAGAGCCCGACGCGGGGCTCGAACCCACGAACCGTGAGATCATGACCTGAGCCGAAGTCGGACACTTAACCGACGGAGCCACCCAGGCGCCCCTCAAAACCTGAACTTTTAACAAAAGAGGCTCAGGGCTTGAAATCCTTTCCTCATACAAGATTTTTTTCCCTACTTGTTCAAGTTTGCTGTCTCAAGAGTCAAAACAGGAATCCTGGTTAAAACGTCCCATCAATTTACCAAGCCTTTAAACAGCCATGTTGCAAGTTTATGTACGTATTAAACCTAAGCGCTCTCCGCTATGCTCCTGTCAGTGTGAGCCACACACAGACCGGGACCGCACATTGGCCGTTTCCACCTCCTGGTGCAGCACTGAGTGTCAGCCAAGCCTTCCCCTCCAGTCCATAGGCGCTCAGGCTGCAGGGGGCACAGCCACGCGCACCACTGACCCCCATAAGCTCAAGTGAAGCGCTGGCACAAACGTTAATCTGAACAGCCGTCTACACGAGGCCAAAGGGAGAGTATTACAGTATGCGGAAGAAATGATTTAAACACACTCTCAGCAACAGTACCCTGCGTGAGCACTGGGGTGGCACTGAAGCACCCATCACTGTTAGCCTCTTCTTGAAACAACACATACTTGAATTTAGCATCTTGACGTCGAGGCACTTGGGTGAATACAGACTATGTGTGACCTAAAACTCACTTCTATTTCTGAAGACAGAACCTCTGTGGACACACTGTGACGTCATTCTAAAAGCTCTCCGCTCACCCTCTGATGTCCAGCTGAAACATCTCCGGAAACGGGCAGAGATTTTAAAAACTAGACATCAATCAACTCGATGTGCAAACTGGGTCTAGTGTGCTGAACTTTCAACATGGATTTCAAAGGACCGGACTTTTAGGCTGGGGAGGCCAGTCAGCTCCCATGTCTTACGGCAGCCAGGCCAGCAGCGCCTGCACCTGTGGATTCCAGTTCCTGGTGACGCTCAGCGAGGCCGTGAAAAGGGATCTTTGAGCAAGCCACCATATCCTCCCGGCGGGGGTGCGGGGGGTGGGGGTGTCCTGGTACTCTTTCAAAATCGAATACATAAATGGGAGACATCAAATAATCTTCGCTGTGAATTATTCCTTCTGCTGAATAACTGGCAAAATAAAGCGCTACTTTTTTAAACTTTATTGAACTTAAAGTGCCTGGAGAATGTGCTTCCTGCGGGCAAGTTCTGAGGGAAGAGCAGCAGCACTTACTGTACTGAAGGATGCCTCCCCGAGCACTGGGCAACAAACCCCGCCCTGCGCCAGCTGGTCCTCCGCCAATTTTCCACTTACAGTGTCACACCACCGGAGCGTACGAGAAGCCGTTCTAGCAACAACAGTTTTCGCTTTAATTTGAAAAACCACGGATCGGGAAATCACTGAAATAGAATTTTTAGAATCTGAGCTGTCACATCACCTTCGGGATGTTTTCTTTTTGTTAATGCCATGTGACAATAAAAAATAACAATTTTTATATAAATAATATTTCTGTTAAAACTCTGATCTCAACTTAACTATTGTTAGTTACAAATAAAAGGTAGGTATCAAATTAGGGTAAGCAGAGCATGCAAATCTACAGAGTCTATGTCTGAGTTCCTAGATTAGCATGAAAACCAATCACCGCAACAAATACCTCAACATATGCCTCGTGTGGAGAGAGGAGGCCACACTGAGCGCTCACTGCCACAACCGTAAGGTTTTCGGAGAGGCACCTGTGGCAGTTTCAGTGGTTTCTACATGGAGTGCTCCCCCTTTCTAGGGTTACTTGAAAAATCAAGTCAATTCGAATTACGTAGCTGGAAAACATTGACACGCGTAGTTTTTACAGATTCAGAACCTTCTTTGTGATTTAAAACGGGCAATGGTTCATAACACAGGAAACTTAAAATATTCGCAGGCAACATTTGGATTAAAAATACAAATACATACATGAGGTGCGGAAGCACACGTACTGAGTGTAAGCCACTGGTGTGTGACCACCTTGACTGACCAAGGCCTGCCGCTCCCCGGCACTGCCTCCTGCGTTACCGCTAGCGAGAAATATGCAGCGTGGAGCCGACTTAAATACGCCAATAGTTCGACAAAAGTTTAACAGTATGGACTAAAAACCATTAACTCACGATTCTGGTTACTTTAAAATTTGGTATGCTGTATCTCAAATACATTAGTAACTATTCCTAGATGGAAATAAGCAAATACATGGAATCATTAAAAAAAATTAAAAAATAAAAAAAAAGCATCACTAAATGTCCATTTGTACAGATAACATTAGCAAACATCTAAAATTTCCTCAGTAAAAGAAAAACATGTGTATTTTTAACCCTTTGGTATCCAAACTCTTAAATTATGAAGACTTTCTCAAATACAGTCTTCAGGCAACAATAGGAAGAAACTTTTTTTTAAGTATTACCTGAATAAATTTGGTGCCAAGTTTTCATTTCAAGGACAACATCACTGAGGACAGTTTTATACTGCAATGGAATCCCAATTATGTTTCCATACATTAAGGTATGAGAGCATCATTCAAAGAGTCTGATAAAATAGTTAACATGCTCCCACTATA
Organism: Proteles cristata cristata; assembly: GCA_017311185.1. Lineage (NCBI taxonomy): Eukaryota > Metazoa > Chordata > Mammalia > Carnivora > Hyaenidae > Proteles > Proteles cristata. Next base: position 645,515 of record JAESUZ010005606.1, on the reverse strand, counting down.
ATTCAGCAAAGAAAAAGATCTTTGGCTACAGAAATCATTGGTTATTTGAAAGCACTATTTATAAAAGCAGCAATTACACAATCATCAGGATCTAGATGCTATTCAAGGCATTATGAAATTAATCAAAATTCTAAACTAAGTCTGTCGACGAGTCTACGAATACGGTCACTGCACCTCTGCTCCCGTCGGGCAGGCGCAGAGAACTTCAGAGCCATCTCGGGAAGGGTTTCCTCCACCGTGTCTACAGCGCCTCAACACAAAGGGAGAGCCGGCAGACCAAGATCAGACCCGTTTGCTGCAGGGACAACGAGGGAGGGAGGCGAGAATAGGCGGGAACAGGACCGGAACGCAGAGTACCCAAAGTCACAAGTTTTGTAATTCAGAGTTGCAATTCCGATAAACTTCATGGTTAGACTGTTATTCTTAAGAGCAAATAAGTGAACAAATGAAACCACAAATTTCAAACATGAATGAATGGCTAATAAGGTAATTCTGGCCAAGGGTGTCAACAAACTTGAAGCAGGAGCATCCGATCCGCTCATCACACGTGCGCGCCCCCAGGGGAAGTCTGCTCCCAGACGGGGCTCCACGGGAAGGACACGGGCTGGGCCACAGGTACGACCGCCACTTACAGGCCAAACTGAACCGACTGAATTTCAGTTAAGGGTACCTGGAAGCTCAGTAGTACCTATACAGTTTTTGCAGCATTAAAAAAAAAATCTATTAAGACCACATTGTAGACTTTTGTTACTACAGCCGACTGTGCCTGTTTTCTCCCTTAGGCAAGAAAGGTTTAGTTAGAGTGAGTGAGTCACTGAACTTGCTGACATAAGGCTGTGATGCTGCTTCAGTTATCTGATGACCACAGTCAAGTTCCTCTGGGGAGCAAAACAACTGAGTTAAAATATACGTAGCCCATTAGAAGGTCTGGTCACCATGGAATCGGCAGCTTCCCCGGAAACGCTTGCCCATCGGAAACCTGAGGCTCTGCCGTGACCAAAGCAGACACTAGTGCCCGTGAGCCGGGGCGTGAGAAGGGCCAGCACACATGCCAGAGACCCAAGCAGGTCTAGCTGCACGCAAGGTCCCGCGGAGCTCCTTCAGGTCTACCAGAGGCATAAAAAAAGCTATTTCGGCAGCTGGTTGACACAGAAATGCTTTCCACTTTACCTCTAAAGAAAACACTGGTGCCAAAATACTGAATGAAACTAAATATAATCCAAGGCTTGAAATGTCAATTTACAATGTCAGCAGTAAAAAGGTATCCTTAATGATCCGCAGTCAGTCGGCAAGTTTTCAAGTCTCCCTCCAAAATCACATGAAGACTTAATCTTACTCTGTTACTTATTTGAGCGTCAAATAGAAAATGGGGCAGTGACTGTCCACATGCCCTCTGTGTGGGCAGGATTCAGATTCGGCCTGCAAGGACAAAGTCAAGTGTCAGGTAAGCAAGGCTGGGGACAGGGACGGGCTAAGTGACATACGGACACACCTGACGTCTGCAGAGATGCTGGTAATTCAAAGTCTACACACACGTAGTGTGCTCACAGAATTGCCACTCACTCCTACGTATTTTTCTTTCTGGATGTAAACAGTGGCAAATAATAATGACCATCATATAAGACAGATAACAAAACCTCACAAGAAAAAGAAAACTTGGCACCAAAACTCAAGATGTAAAATAAGAGAAGGAAAAAAAAAACTCCATCAACATACTCACGTGTGGTGCTAGAAAATGTAACACACGGTGCACAGCAGCCGACGTGCGTTATCTTACAGAGGCGGCCTACATTGACAAGTGAGTTACAGAACAAACCGTCCTAGCCACAGGTGCGTGGTGCGCTTGCCCTCACCATTATCTACCCAGTGACCAAAAAAGCAGCAACTTAAGACTGGCCACTTTATGCAGCTGATACATAAAAAAAAAAAAAGTAGGAATTAATAACAAAATTAATAATTACCACCAAGTGTGACAAAATACTGACATGACACAGCTTTTAATCTATTCGCAGGAAAAGGAAAAGTTTGTATCATCTCTAAATATCTACCGTAGCATGTAATATGAAGAATTAAGAATCTGGCCCGTTCTGAACTCAAAAAACATAAGTAACTTTAGATAAGTAAATTAATACTGTCCCCCTTGATTGTTTTAAAAAAACAAACAAATGGCATTTTATTTGCCACAACTACTCTTTACCATATGAGGAGCATTATAGGAAACAAGTAAAACAGATCTAAGTACCATAATTTGGGGGACACAAACCATTATTTGTTGGTAGGCTAAAAGTGTTAAACTTTAATGTGCAGAACAGATATCAAAAAGCAATTTACAAATTAGCTTACTAGCGAAACTGGCAATTTATCCAGATGTTAAACTAAATAACCACATATACAGTAGCAATAATGATTACTTGTGTTCTCTGTCTCCAGGCCAAAGACTTAGAATTTAAAGAATCGCTTTTGGCTAGGTGGCTCAGGCTAAATATTTCTTCTAAAAACCATGTGAAGGTTCAGGCAAGGGAGATCACCATAACGCAGGGTCTCGAGGGAGAGGCTCTTATACTGAGAAGGAAAAAGAGACTGGCACTCGAGGCTGTGCTCAGTCACACTTGGTGGAAAAGAGACATTCGAGGGTCCTGTAACCAAGGACAGATTGTAAATAAAAGGTTCTCATTTTAAAAAGACACCTATTAAAAAAAAGGATATAGTGATAAATATTTATTGGCTGAAAGGATTAAGCTATTCACTGAAATGATGAAAACTAACATTTTAGTAATAAAGTGTTCAGGCTCCATTAGACTATAGTTTAGAAAAATGAGTCGTTAAAGAGGTCAACTTCTAATTATTCATTATTTCAATAAACGACAAGTAATTTAATAATTTATTTTATGACTCTGTATTTCATAATCAAAGCTTGTTATTAGAGATTTGAGTTTTTAATCTAAACACAGCTAAGAAAACTGTGAACGTAACTTCACTTTGAAGCAATCCACTGAGAATCATCTCAAACTGTAGAATATATATTCATATTATCAACTGTTTCTACATCACCTTAAGTCATAATTATATGTGAAGTCACGAGGTTCCCTGCAATGTAACAGTTGTTAACACAGGGCATATTTATCAAACTAAATTTCCACGTAAGTAAAAGATCCAAGCCCAAACTAATGACTCAGCTTAACAATATAATACTTAATGAAACAGAAGCTCCAACATTAGGAGCCTAAGGACAGGCCTGGGATTATAGGCCTCACATTAATCTACATAGTTTTGCTGTCCAGGATCTAGTTTCAATAAATGTATTATAACACAGAGTCAAAACAATCAGGTGGAAACCAAAGGGTTAAACTAAGTTAGTTTTGTGGGTTTATTTCTCCCAAAGTCTAAATTTTCACATTTCCAATTAGAATAAAGTGGTTTGTAATTAATTCTTACGAAATATTCTAGACACTCAGGGGTAAAACAAAAAAGCTGATATTATAGTTATTTTGGTTATTACGGCTCTATAGCTTACACTGAACATTTAAGGGTGAAAACCGCATCCATTGTGTTAATGCTGTGAACTGCAGAAGAAAAACGTTTATAATATAAATCTTTAAGAGAAAGTTAATACAAATGAATTTAATACCTAAAATAAATGCCCACTGCCATGACTAGCTAATGATTTTTCCATATAAGATCACATCTTCAAATTAATACATTCAAATATTAACACTCTTCTATCAAACCGTAAATAAACTAGCTGCTATAAACTGGGCTAAAACAGGATTGCAATCATGTCACCAGTGTGAGGAGCTCAGAGCGAGTCTCAAGTCTTTAATGTATATGGTTTCATTTTACAAGAAGTTAGGAATCACTGAAGGTCAAAATAGGCTTGAAAACATCTCACATCTGCTAAAAGATAAGAAAATCACAATTCAGAAAAGCAAACCATCTGTAAGAATTTGGGGAGCAGAGAGGCCAGGACAGATGCTCTAACGCATTTCCGAGGCCCCCGTGCTGAAGGGAACACTGGCAACGAGAAGTCTAAAGACTTGCCCACGGTGACACAACTAGTTGGTGGCCAAGCCAACAATGCCAGGTTCCAAATTCAATGAGCTAACTGCCGGCCCCACCCCGGCGCACTGTCATGGCAACAGTCCTGTGGCTGTGATCAGGCTCCCTCTGCTAGCAGCCAACCCGCACCGAAACCTCGCTCACTACGGCCAGCTGGTCTACAAAGCACAGCTCTGTTGCTAATACAAATATGAACTTGAGGCCTGCTGCTTGCCCTCAGCCGTGCCGTCTGCAGGCACGGCGCCCTGCCTAAGTCTTCGGGGGAGGAATGCGTGGAGGCACTTACTCGACGTGAGCCCCGTTAGCCACCAGGGCGCTGACGCAATCCAGGCTCCCAGAGCGGGCCGCCTTGTGAATGGGGGTCTCGCCCTCACAGTCCTGAAACAAGAAAGAGCACACGTGAAATATCAACAAGACTCTGGCGTTTGGAATAAAATACGCGCCCCATTCACCTCTGAAACCCAGAAACATGGCGAGTCACAGGAGGGGCAGAACACAAAGACATGGCTAGAGGTGCAGGAGGGCAATACAAGTCCACCAGCGAAGGGGCACGTTCGCTTTGATCCCCAACTCAGCAGGACGGCACGTACACACAGAGCGAAATTTAGAAATCATTTTATGCTACAGCTGGGCACAAATGTGTCATATGTAAAACCCCAAACAACTATCCTATGACTGGCTAAAGAGAAGAGTAAAGAACAAAGCCAAAGCCAAGAACACAGCACATAACGTCAAGCGTCTGGTCCGGTCCACCTACGTCCATCCACATCTACCAAAGAGCTGGCCTGGGCTGCGGCATCACCAGGGGCTCCCTTGCATCTTCTGCCTTGAACCTGAATTTGTACCATGACGGCAGAGGCTAAACGGTCAGGAATGAGGAGACAGAGAGAACATAGGGCCACACACAGCCAGCTTCAACATCCATGCTCAGGATGTGTGTGATGGGCAACTTGGTCCAAGGACTGTGAGAAAGGCTCTGTCAACAGCGAGATTCCTACTGGAGACGGCAGAGAGAGTGAGCAGATTCTGGAACAGGACTCTGAAGAGGAGGAGTTAGTTCACAGTTCACTCTATGAATGGGAAGAAATCTGAAACACAATTTCATTCATAGGCTCTTGGGTAGGAGGAGGTAGAGAAAGATACAGCAGTCAGAGGAGGAAGTTGTTTCTGTTGGAAAAACCCTGTAGGACTTCCTGCCGGGGAAATGCTGACTGAGCCCTCACACTTCACCATCCCTGTAAGCTGAACTTGGCAGCAGACAACCACACGTAACGGGGGGGGAAGGGGGGGCGCGCATCGTGCACCCGGTGCAGTGCTCGAAGAACAGCTCATTCACCAGTGAGACACAGCTCGGGGGGGGGGTGCTTTCTCCAGTATACACCGGCTTTCACACAGCTTTGCGGGCTCACGCACCGGCTTGTACACAGGCTCACAGGGGATGCTCCAGGGTGCAAGGTGGTGGCTTGTTTCTCGGAAAGATGTGCTATGAAAGACTGGCATGCAGTGGAGAGAAAAAGTGTGCACGTTACTTAAAAAAAGTTCAAAGGCGGTATAAAGTTCTAAACAAAACAAGCCCCCCCCTTTTTTTTATTTCTAGGGGGGAGAGAGAGAGAGAGAGAGACAGCATGAGCAGGGGAGGGTCAGAGAGAGAGGGAGTCACAGACTCTGAAACAGGCTCCAGGCTCTGAGCTGGCAGTCAGCACAGAGCCCGACGCGGGGCTCAAACCCACGAACCGTGAGATCATGACCTAAGCGAAAGCCGGACACTTAACCGACTAAGCCACCCAGGCGCCCCAAAACAAGCCCGTTTTTGAAAAAAGAAACACAGAATTCCATGTGGCTACACAAGGAACCATCTAGTGAATGGAGAGGTTTAGTAAAGCAACCCCCTGCCAATCCTCCCAGAAAGGTGGGAAGCGGAGATGGGAGACACGCGGTAAGGACAACTAGAAACGACAGAGGTACGGCCAGGAAGAGTGGAGCGGAGATGTCGGGGGTCATGCCATCTCGGACCCCCTCCCCCCAAAAACCGGAAAAGGGTTTCCCAGCTCTCTCTGGAGCAAGAGACAAAGCTAAGGTTTGCTCTATTACTTCAAGAAGATGGCAGCACAGTGACGGGACGGAGCAACCGTCTGTGTCCCTGTCCCTGCGAGGACAGACAGGGCGGCGGGGAGGGAGGAGCGGACACCACGGGAAAGGGCAGCTGGAGACGAGGACTGAGAGCCATTTTACGGTTACTCACGGCTCAGGCTCAGGCCAAGTCACATTCCAAAAATATCAAACATGGTGTCGTCTATTCTGGAACTACTGCGGGCAAACTGAGTAAGAGAGGGAAGGGGGAGAGGTGCCAAGAGTGTGAAGTCAGACGAGTCACCTTGCATTTTAAAGAAAAAAAGTCTAGTTCTATCCAGTTACAAGAAACTAAAAGGGGCATCACATTCCACCAAAGTTCTAGAAAGGAATTAAGAGAGACAGCCTGTAAATGGTACAAAATGTGACGCCTGTGGGGAGTCGGCACAGAGCAAGCAAGAATTAAATCCCCTGAAAACTAGCCGCACGCCGTCTCTGGGTAAACACACGACTCTGAGCCTCCAGACAGGACACCTGAGTTCGGTAGCCCCGTGTGCCAAGTTCACAGACAGCAAAGAAAGTCTCAGTGAAACTCAAGGAAAACGAACTTAGAACAGTTAGGAACTAATATGCCACAAGATTAAGTTGGAAGATGGGTCAAAACGGGGACACCTGGGTGGCTCAGTTGGCTGGGTGTTTCACTCCAGCTCAGGCCCTGATCTCCCTTTGTGGGTTCGAGCCCCACATCGGGCTCTGTGTCAGAGCCTGGAGCCTGCTTCATATTCTGTGTCTCCCTCTCTCTGCTCCTCCCCTGCTTACGCTGTCTCTCCCTCTCAAAAATAAACAAACATTAAAAAATTTAAAAAAAAAAAAAGATGGGTCAAAACTAATAAAACAGGAGTAGGAAGAAACGCAAGGAGAGGGTCAAAACCACTACACGCACAAACAAAACTTAGAGAACCCTGGATCTGGTTTTCTGACAGTCTGTGTGGGAGACAAGAAAGTGCCTACCTCAGGGTGAGTTGACACTTGCCGGGAGCGGCTAACCAAAGGGTGTGTGACTTCAGAGGTCACCAGGGGCCTGTCCCAGCAGGCCAGCCGCTAACCACAGAGCAAGACAGCATCAGAGACTCAGCCCGCAGCCGAACACATGCGCACCACGTGAGACCACAGCTGACCCCTTCCAGGAACACGGGCAGGGCACTGGTGGCCCCAGGGGACCACCTTGGAGGGCGTGGACTTTGGGGGGAGCGGCAGGGAGTGAGGTCTGGGGCCTCTTGTCCCGGGGGCAGGACCCAGAGGGTGTGCGCACAGGACTATCGAGAGCAGCCCTAACATCCAGGGAAAGGACGCGCTGCCCTAACACGTTACACGAGAGCGGCCTTCTAGATTTAAAAAGATCTGAAAGGCAGCGCCCGACAATTTGTTTAGATTTTCTTTAAATCTCTGTAAACTAGATGCTACATAACAACTGGATGAAAATTAACCCAATGTTTTATACTAAAATTCCCCATCAACGTTCATTATTCATCACTGCCATTCGTGCCTGGTCCTCGTTCTATCCACAAGGAGACTGAGCCACAGAAGAGGGAGCTGCCACAGGCCAGAGAGTGGGGGCGACAGCCACCCCCGTGGTTCTACGAGGACGTCAGGGAGGAGAGAAGGCAGCACCGGGAGGGGCAGGTGGAGACAGGCGACGCCTGGTGCCGTAAACGGTGTGGGGCTGACAGCCGCGCCCTGCAATACGTGGTGAGAGCACAACATGCAGGGTCACCCGCCCACCCATCCCTGCTCTATAGCACCGCTGCAAACGCCTTTCCTCAACCGCAGCCCTGTGGGTGTGCAGCCGAGTTCCTGGGAAGAGAGGGGCTCACAAGCTGTTACGCCTGCTTACCATCAAGAGATGGATGAATTGTGGAGAGAAAATAAAAATGGTTCTGCACACAGTAGGCTCTGGATGATGGTTAGTAGAAAATGCCTATAAACCCAGGATAAGGAATAAAGTACAAAGGCATAAAGGCGTCCGTACAGAGACTGAGGCATAAGCCCCTTAGATGAGCTGACCCTCAGGGCAGGGTCTCCCCCTGGGGACCACTCTGGTCAGACTAGCCTGAGTCATCTACACCTGCTCACACAAGAGTCCCCAGTAAGCGAAACTCTCTCCTTGAAGGTTTTATTTATTTATAACCTTTTATCTGTGTGAGAGAGAGAGAGACCGCGTGAGCAGGGGAGGATCAGAGTGACAGAGACACAGAATCTGAAGCACGCTCCAGGCTCTGAGCTATTAGCACAGAGTCCGACACGGGGCTTGAACCCATGAACCATGAGATCATGACCTGAGCCAAAGTCGGACGCTTAACTGACTGAGGCGACCCTCCTTGAGGTTTTTTCAAGGAAGTGAAAGGAGTAGTGAGAACACACCATGAATCACAGGCACACTCGTGCTTGCACACTTCAACACAGTCCCTGCGCCTGCTGTCCGGGTGGCCACACAGCACCTGCTACTTGGCTGCGATCACCACCCCCAACTCATCCCTGAAGCAGCACTGACTTACGCCAGTCGGCGTGCTCATGAGAACTTAACCATGCACAGGGTTTAACAGCCACTCTTTGGCCAGCACGGGCACATTTCACAAGGATCTGTGCACATGAAGCAAAGGTAGCTGTGAGCAGGGAGCTAGGCAACCTGGGCTCCAGGCCAGACTCGTTCAGTCACCAGGTGTAACCGGGGGCAACTCACCTCAGATCACTGTGGATCTCAGGCCCCGAGCAGATGAAAGCACTCTATAAACAGAAAGCCCTGCTCTGTGAAGGGCCTATTATCCACAAGTAACTTAATAAACGGAAATCCCAGGTAGCCCAAAGGCTAAGATATCAAACTCTAATTAAGGCCTCAATTTAAAACTCAACACCATGTAATTACAACTAGAAAAAGAAAATAAAAACCAAGTTAATCATCGGCACTCCCTTACCGGTTGGTTAATGCTGGCTCCGGCTTGGATCAACCAGATGAGGCAGTGAGGGTGTCCCCCGAAAGCGGCAATGTGGGCTGGGGTCTGTGCATAGCGCGTTGTGGACACATCCAGGGTGGCCCCAGCTCTCACCAACTGGATCAGGCACTCCAACTTTGAAAATGGCAGGAGGGGGGGTGACACATGTGTAAGTATATGACACATATACTATTAAACATCACACGCTCAATTTCAATTCTACGATGCAGATAAGAGGCATTTTTTTGTTACCAATTCTTTTTTTCTGTTTAAGGTAACAACACAAATTAATTCCTTTAAATTTAAAATTTAAAACAATTAAAAAAAAACATTTAACAGAGTTATTTTTCCTTGTCCTGGTAAAAAAAAAAGTCAGTACGTAGGAGTAAAAGCAAAAAATTGATGCCACACAAACTTAAAGACCAATCTCTGCAATCTGCACATCTTTACACGACACTTCTGGGGAAAGCTTGGGTGAGAGGCCCATCCTCCAGATGACAGTCTTGGGGACAAGATGTGCAGAGTGAGAGGCAGCATTCAGACCCCCCACTCCACCCCCACCTGGGGGAAAACAGGGCCTGCCGAGAGACTAGGAGACCACACTCCACGGCCAGGAGCCGACAGCATCCTAGCCCATCACACTCAACAAACATGCAACACACGCCTACTGCGAGGCGGTCGGCCCCAGGAAGCCTGTGGTCCAGACTCACACCGAGCCCCTGCCCACAGTGTGTCCTCAGGCCCCGGCCGGCCCCCTTTCCCCTCTCCAGGCACAGGACAGAGTTCATGGAAGAGCTCTCCTGCCAACGGCTGTATTTTGGGAGACAGACCTCAGAGAAGGCCACACCCGACCTCACCCCACGGCTCTTATCATCATCTTTCAGTGACTTAAGGTCAGGTCACTGCAATCCCCGCGTGTGGGAGATGAGTCCTCATGCTGGGGAGCACCAAGATTTAAAACACAATCTCTCCGTCTTCCAGGAACCTGGGAGTGACGGCCCACAGAGACACACCGCTGGTGTGCTTCTGCACGCCGGCTTTACTGACGGACCCAGGGAAGAGCGACAGTGCCAACAGTGGCTGCGAGATGATCAGGTGTCCAATCCAAAAACCAGTGGAAACAAGGATGAAAATCAGCTGGCGGGTCAAAAACTGTGACTCTTATAACATCAATAAGAGCTCCCTAGACATACATCTGTCAGCTACGGGTTCACTTTGGAAAGCTGGGTTTAGAGCTCTGGAAAGATACTGTTCCACACGACAGCTTGGGGATTTTAATTAACGTGTAGTTCTCGGGGGGAAGAAAAGGTCTCACCGAAGGTCAGGTGACGTGCACAGCTGGCACATTTCTAGGATCAGCAGCTTGGAGTCGGGGATGGCTCCTGACGCGCGGATCGCCAACCCGGGGGCGCCGGCCTGAGGGCTGCGGAGGCCCCGCGGCACAGACTGGGGCCCGGCCCCCTGACCCCGGCCCCATTCCTGCGCCAGCTGCTTTCTCACGCTGAAGTAAGTAACTGCCTCCAGCTAAGGTTGGGGCCTGACTCTGGACCTTCCACCGAGGTGCAGACTTTCAAAAAGTGAATCCAGCGGGTTTTCCTTCTCCCCGCTCACAAAACATCCAAACCACGAAGTTTACCATGTTAAGCACGTTCGGGCCCTTGTGATCCCTAGAGGAACCGGAGGCGCCCGGGTTGGTAAATACTCTGAATGAACGTCTCTAAGGCGGTTTTAAACACCGTATGGAATGTACCAGATTCTCATGCAATACTGTGTCAGGGGAACCTATTCAAAAACCGCTGTCCCTGCCTGTTACGGGGTCGCCTCCCCACAAAACGCTGAGGGACTAAAGCCTTGGAGGACCAGTCCTCGAGTCACCCATGTGGAAACGTAAAGCAGACGCAGGCGCACCGGGCCGAGGACAGTCTCCGACGCGGACCCCCAGGGCTGAGGGGGAAGGGCCCCCCGCGGGCGCGCCCTTCCGCCCGGGGCTGGGGTCCTAACCCCCCTCATTTCCCCCAAAACCACTCTGACGCTGGCGTTTAGTGAATCACAAGCGCTGCCCCGGGAGACGCACCTGGACTGCGAACGGAGCAGCAGGGACGGCAGCCTCGTCAGCTGGTGATAAAAACACGTCCCTGGAGGGAAGTAACTCACTTCACGTCACTGCACGCATCTCCCCGAAACCCCGTCTCCGCCCCGGCCCCGCCTCCTCGCTTCCCAGGGAGAGCGTTTCACTCGTCCCCCAGTTCTGGTACCTGACTCCCCACCACTAACGCGCTGAGGCGCAGCGCGGGCCTCGGTCGCCGACTCTCCCCGAACAAGTAGTTACGAAGCGACGCAGAAGGGGGCGCAGAGGATCCCCCCCCACGGAGGGCTCCCGGCAGCCCGGGTGCAGCCCCACGCCAGCCCCCGGTCCCGGCAGCTCGCGCCCCGCGGCCGAACGCCCCCACAGCGCCGGCAGCCGAGCGGCCCAGCCCGCCGCAGCCGCCCACCGCCTCGGCCAGGCGCGGCGCCCCCGCGAGCCGGTGCCGTTTGAAACTTGCGCCGGCGCACTTGCGCGCGGGGCCCCTCGGGGCGCCGGCGCCGCGGGGCCCGCTTCCGCCTCGCGCTCCCGGCACGCCCCGCGCCCTCTCGGGGCCCCGGCCGCCCGCGCCGGCGCACACGCGCCCGGGACCCCTTGGGCGCCGGCGCCGCCACCCCGCTTCCGCCCCGCGCCCCCCACGCCAGCGCCTCAGCCCCCACCCTCCCCGGCCCACCGCTGGAAAGCTGCGGAAAATGGCGCCTTAAAGCGCCCGCGCCCACCTTGCCGAAGTGCGCGGCCCAGTGCACGGGCGTCCAGCCGTAGAAGGAGTCTTCGGCGGCCAGGTGGGCGCGCGGCGTCTGCTGCAGCAGCGAGCAGAGCGCGGCCAGGTCCCCGTCGCGGCAGGCGCGGTGCAGCGGGAAGCGGAGCGACAGCAGCTCCTCGCTGGAGAAGCCCGCCTCCACGCCTGCGCCCGCTCCTGCCGTCGACATGGTCCGTCACCGGAGAGCGCGGGCTAGCTGGCCGAGAGGACGCGCGGGCGGGGACCCGAGAGCCCGTCGCCTGAGCACAAAGGAGCGAGAGTGCCGCCGCCGCCGCCGCCGCCGCCGCCGCGTCCCGCCGGCTGCCGAGCCGAGCGGAGCCGAGCGCGTACAGGGGGCGGGGCGGGGGCGGGGCCTGCCGCGGGCAGGTCTGAGGCCGGCGCCCGCCGACGCCGGGTCTGAAGGTGGGGCCTGCAGTGCCAGGGGGTGGGTCCTGGCAGGGCCTGGGCTGACTCGGTGGAACAACAGGCGGGCCGGGGAGCAGGGGGCGGGGCCTAGGCGAGGGCGTGGCCTGGGAGCCGGCGAAGAGGCCTGGAGCAGGGGGCGGGGCCTATCTGGGTCGGGGTGACTGCGGAAGCCTGTACCGAGACGCGGGCCGAGCGTGGGGCGGAGCCTGGGGAGTCGGCGACGAGGCCGGGAAGAGGGGGCGGGGCCTAGCGGGGCCCCGGATGCAGCAGACGCTTGGAGCGGGAACGGGGGGCGGGGCAGTAGGGGGCGGGGCCTGGGAGGCGGTGCCGAGCCAGGGGGCGGGGCCTACCGTGGCTGGAACGTGGCTGACGCTGGGAGCCGGAGGCTGGCGCGACCCGGGAGCAGGGGGCTGGGAGTCGGGACCCCGAACGGGGAACTGAGAGAGGGGACTCGGGATCCGGGAACGGGGAGCCCGGGAACCCGAAGCGGGGAGTCCGAGAGCCCGAGGCGGGGTGCCCGAGTGGCGGGAGCCGGCAGCAGGAAGCCCGGAGCCGGGGAGCGGGGAGCGCGGGAAACCTGGGGGGCCCGGAGCGGGGAGCTGGGTCCAGGCGGGTCCCCACCCCGACGGGAGGGGTCGGCTGTCGGCCGCGTGCCCCGCCCAGACCCCAGGTCCCGCAGTCACACCGGGCTCTGGCTCCGTCCTCTCCAGGCGCCTGCCTGTCGGGCGAGCTCCGAGAGCCGCCAGCAAAACCCTGGGAAATCCTCTGTCAGTGAGAATCACAGTTTTCTTAACAGATTTTTTTTTCTCTGATTATGAGTAATAGGTGGAAATCAATAATTTCACTGTCGAGGAATAACTACTCTCAACGTTTATGAGTAGTTCCTTACAGTACTTTAACCATATAGTTTCATTATATATTCTTTTCCCTTATATATATTGCTTTTCTTTTCCTTTTTTTAAGTGACAGAATTCTGAATCACAGTAATTCAACTTAAAGCAGGTAACCAGATGTCTGAGGAAATAATGGTGCATTAGATACACCTGGCAGCATTAGTTAATAAGAAATTAGGCACCTCATGCCTAACAAAGGGAAATTGTTAATGTATGGTATAAACGCACAACACATTCCTCTATTCCTAAAACAAACACGTTGATTACAATGTGAATGGAACACTTTGGGAGGTGCCCCAGATGCAGTAAGTGAGAAAAAGCAGCAGTATTTCAATTCAAGGAGCAATTAGTAATGCGTGGGAAACACGAATGAGACAGGTTCTGCTTCCTCTCCAGGAATTTATAATCTATTAGATGAGGCAAGGAAGAATATTTCAGTAGTCGCAGCAGTACCTCTGTTTGGACCAGAAAGGTAGAACCATCCTGCAAACTCAGTGCCAGCTTGAATTCTGGAGTGGACAGAATTCAACCTTTTTTTTTTTTTTTGCATACACCAGGCTGGTTTTAATCTCATTATCTCTGTAAGATGTACACTATACTGACTTCCATCCTTCCTGGGAAAGCAGCACCCCATTTTGCAAGATGCCTTGTCATCTGTAATAACAAGAGGGAGGGATTAACTTATGCCTCTTCACAGTGCCCGCTGCAGCGGACAGAACTGAGACGCAGATAAGCTGAGAACTCGCATAAGGACAAACGGTGTGCCTGGGGCAGAGCTGAGAATAATCGCCAGACCTAGTTTCCAATCCAGTTAGATTTTTTTAACCTTGGAACTTATTTTGCGTAAAGAGCCTTAAGGCCTAGGAAAATAAAGTAGGTTATAGTGGCACCATACTTAGAATGCCATCCTTCCTCAATTAAGATTACTTTCTGGTTTTCAGAGTGACTAGGACTATGTACATATTTATTTATGTCTTTTTATATACATATTTAAGTAACTGAAATAGATCATCAACCTAGATACAATGATAGGTCCTTAAGATAGCCTGCATGATATGATAATTGTGGGTGTAAGAGTTATCAAGGGTGCCTAATGAGTGCTCCCAAATGCCGTGTTCTGGTTGGTTGGTCCCAAGTTTTGCCCAACTCATAATTATTACCATTTATGGATTTTCTTTGGGATTCTTGTTTCTAATGTTTTTGTGTTTTTTTTTATTTTTTTTTATTTTTAGGAGAGAGAGACAGCGTGAGCAGGGGAGGGTCAGAGAGAGAGGGAGTCACAGGCTGAAACAGGCTCCAGGCTCTGAGCTGGCAGTCAGCACAGAGCCCGACGCGGGGCTCGAACCCACGAACCGCGAGATCATGACCTGAGCGAAAGTCGGACGCTTAACCGACTAAGCCACCCAGGCGCCCCGGGATTCTTGTTTCTAAAGAGCTCTGAGGGAAAGGGGGGGTGGGAAACCAGATTCATCACTCATGTCCTTTGATTTATTTGACACAACCTTTCTTCTTGACCAAACTACTCAGTCTCCCCCAAATCTTGACTAGGCTTAAAGGTTTGGATTTCCTTGTTTGTCTCTGCATTGTCCAGTTTTAGCAAGACTCCTGCTAAGTTGGTTGAGCTAGAGTTCCCAGCCCCCATATCAGATCGTCTTTGATGTCTAATCAGTTTCTTCAGCCTCCATCCACCCCCAGGTGATGTTGGCTCAACCCAGCCTGTGTCCATCAAGGATCCTGCTGGGTCAATTTAGTCAGAACCTGACGGTTAGCTGGCCCTGGTGTTTTGTCTGAGTAATTTTCCACCCTCCATCGTCCACCCAGGGTAAAGAAGTTGCCTGTGCTATTCTCAGAGCCGAGTGTGATCTCTCTGCCCACCGCAAGGAAAAGCAGGATCCCAGCTCCTGCTGCCAAGCCCGCCTCCTCTCCCGCGCAGTACAGTCCACCTTACTATGCTTTAATGCATCTCGCTGAACAATGTGTTTGAATAATAATCTTTTTAACATAAGCAAACTTGGATATTTGAAGAGATGATTCAGATACATGAAAGAAAAGAGGAAGACTCAAAGTCTCAAAATAAAATGAAACAGAAAAAGCTCTGCACTTAGGATTGCACTGTGTGAGGAATTGCTCAAATGGGGCAGGGCTCAGGGGAAGGCACGCCCCAGTCAGAGATGTGCAGAACTGCCCACACACCGTGGAAACATCAGTGGGGCTGTTTTCACACTGGGAACGGGACACGGTCAACGCCGTGTCATGAGAGGTGAGATTGCAGAGGAAGGTAGGACCCGGGCTACGTGCCACGTTAAGGCACCGTCTTTCATTACTGCAAGTGAAAGGCTTTGCTGTGATGCCTGGTGATGGGCGCGGGCTCAGAGGAAGCCCCACATCTGACGTGCGGCTGGCTGTGCCTGGGTAGCCTGCTGGGACGATGCCCTCAGCCTGGACCGCAAGTGGGAGCACAGCCTTACGGTTTTCTCTCCTCTGTGCCTCCTCCCCACCATCTACCTCCCTCCACGTGGCCAGATCCATCTTTTAAGAAGGTAAATCTGCTTAAAATCAGACGTGAGAGCAGTGTCTTGGTCTGTTCCAGCCTCCATAACAAAGTACCACAGACTGGGGGTGGGGGTGGGGGGGGTGGGGGTGGGGGGACTTAAACAACAAACTGAAAGACTGCAAGTCTGAGATCAGGATGCTAGCACAGATGGTTCTGGAGGGGCCGCCCTTCCTGGATCACAGGCGGCATCTTCTCTCTGTGAAGCTACTTGGTGTAGAGGAAGCCACGTCTCTGGTGTCTCTTCTCCACGGGGCACTCCTCCCATCATAGACCTCCTCCAGCCCTAATCACCTCCCAAAGGCCCCACCTCCAGATAGCATCACATTGGCATGAATTTCGGGAACACAGACATTCAGTCCGTAGCAAACGACTTCCCAGACTCCTGTCATTCAGATACCACTCCCACGTGGATCTTTACCACATCCACGTGAACTTCTGTATCTACATAGGATCTGTGCTATTCATAATTTTCTTAAAATAAGTTCACTTTCATAAATTGCTGACCTTATCTACATTCTCTTCATTAAGAAAACACCAATGAGTTTATGTTGCCAGTTACATTTTCCTCCTACTCATTTAAACAAATCCACGTGTTCACGTGCTTCCCAAATCAGTCCCCACGGTTGGTGGTGCTACACCACACTTTGGAAATTGCTCCCTGGGAGCAAAAGCCCAAATCCGTTCCTTGGCCTGTTGGCACCCCTACAGCCAGGGCCTGCCCGCCTCTCTGGGCTGTCTGCCCTGCCTCACGGGCTGTCCAGTGAGCCCTTGAAACAAAGGGTGCTTCTGGTGAAGGCTTCCACCCTGTTCCCAGCACTTCCTTCCCCTTTTGTGGCCGAGTCATGCCCCCCCCTCCTGTCCCCCAGTGCTTTAGAATGTGACCTGATTTGGAAATGGGATCACTGTAGATGTAACCAGTTAAGGTGAAGTCATAGTGGGGCAGGGCAGGCCCAAACCCGATGTGATTGGTGTCCTTATAAAAAAAGGGGTGCGCACATGGGGAGAACACCACGAGGCAGAGACGGCGGGTGCAGGAGAAGTAAACCCCAAGGACGGCCAGCAACACCAGAGGCAGGGGGATGCCTGGGACAGGTCCCCCTTCACGGCCTCCTTGGGAGGTCCAGCCCTGCCCACACCTGGCCTCCAGAACAAGAGGGCATAGATTCAGGCAGCCCAAGTCCAGTTTGCTGGGCTTGATCATGGCAGCCTCAGGACACTTGCCCAGGACATAGCCTCTGCAGGGGAGGCTCCCCCACTGCCCCCCTGCCCACAGTCCAAGTGCCTCTCCTTCCAGAAGCCTCTGCCAGGTGATAGCTGGAGCCTACTTCACCTCTACTCCAGGGTTCCTGGGTGTCTGGCATTTTAGTTTCCTCCAGCCCTTGGATGAAAACACTTAAAAACCCGGCAAGTAAATGTTACTCATTTTTATTTTATTTATTTATTTATTTTTTTAATGTTTTATTTATTTCTAGGAGAGAGAGAGACAGCGTGAGCAGGGGAGGGTCAGAGAGAGAGGGAGTCACAGACTGAAACAGGCTCCAGGCTCTGAGCTGGCAGTCAGCACAGAGCCCGACGCGGGGCTCGAACCCACGAACCGCGAGATCATGACCTAAGCGAAAGTCGGACGCTTAACCGACGAAGCCACCCAGGCGCCCCTGTGTTACTCATTTTTAATCATAAAACCTTGATTGTTAACAGGCCTGTTTTGAGATGGCCCCTCCACTTCCAACGGATCTCTTGACGACTAGAAACATGCCTTAAGCTTCCTTCTGGTGGCTCCAGGGGGAAGGCGGAGAGAGGTGGCCTTTCTCTGCTCTGAAAGGGAGCCTCCAGGCAGGGCCAAGAGCTTGCTCTGCAAACTGGTGTTGTGTTGAATAAAGTACTGGATGGATGCCTTTCTCTCCCTCCACCTCTGTCTCTATGACTGTCTGTCTCCCCATATTTCCATCAGTGTCTCTCTGTCTCTGTCTCTTACTCTCCATTATCACAGTATCTCTCCAGTAAGGACAGAGCCCCACCCATGCTGAGCCTACAATACAAATTTGCTGAGTGACAGGAGACTACAGGCTGAAACTCAGATCAGTTGGCAGTTCTTTGTTGGAAAGGGGAGACCTGTTGTGGACCAAGGATCTCAGTTATAAAGAGCATCAAGATTCTGCAGTCTTACTGATTGTCCTGTATCTTGCTCATATCTCGTGAAAAAAGTGACTAGTGCCGTAATGGGAAAAATTCAGATTTTTTATCTTCTGATGTAGAAAAAAACCCAGTTCTCCCCACTGTGTTTCTTCTCCATGTGTCTCCTTTGCCTTCACAGAGAACACTTTGCTTCTGATGCTTGTGATCATCAAATGTGTGGAGGTTTCTCCCCCACCCAATTCTCTGTAACACTAGCTTGGGTCCTACAATTCAACTCAAATCTGACACCATCGACCCAGAGATGGGACCAGAACCCACGGGCTAAGGGCTCAGCCCCACAAGACTTCCCTGAACTCCACTTCATACGCTACTGTCCCCTGTGCTTCTGACTGACCTGCTACAGACAGGAGGCTCCCACAAGCCCCTCCTAAGGTTAATTTGCTAAAGCAGATCACAGAACTCAAGGAAACACTTAGAAGTTTCTTAAAGGACATGAAAAAATAATGAATCAATATCTGATGAAGGGATGACAGGACAAGGTTAGGGAGGGGCTTAAATTCATGAACTGTGAGATCATGACCTGAGGCAAAACCAAGAGTCAGACGCTTAACCAACTGAGCCATCCAGGTGCCCCAATGACTTCAACTGAACAAAAAGGACCAGAAATAAAGTAAAAGATAACCTACAGATTAAAGGAAATAGTCTGCAAGTCATTTAACAAATAAAAGATTTATATTCAGCATATACGAAGAATTTCTGCAAATCAAGAAGACGTAAACAACAAAAGTGGGCAAAGATATGAATAGGCAATTCACTGGAAGGAAGCACAAATATCCAATAACTGAGATGCTCAGTGACCAGTGATTTCTTCTGTTTTACTGAGTGGATTAATTCTGCCCCCAGACAAGACTTTGCAGGGATGCCCCACGTTAGGACAATGGCTCTCTTTTCCATACGTACCCTTCCAGCAATTGTGCATATGCCTGTTTCCCTTCATGGTCGAACGTCAAAGAATTTATGTATAGTTGACCCTTGAGCAATGCAGAGATCGGGGGTGGGGGACTGACCACCACCATACAGCTCACAAGCCACATATGACATTGACTCCCCCCCCCAACTTAACTACTACGAGCCTACTGCTGATTGGAAGCTTAACCAGT
Source organism: Proteles cristata cristata (assembly GCA_017311185.1). Taxonomy (NCBI): domain Eukaryota; kingdom Metazoa; phylum Chordata; class Mammalia; order Carnivora; family Hyaenidae; genus Proteles; species Proteles cristata. The sequence goes on along the minus strand of JAESUZ010005606.1, from coordinate 626,408 downwards.
AACATATAGTCAATTAACACAGATTTTGTATATCCTATGTATTATATACTTTATTCTTACAATAAAGTAAGCCAGAGAAAAGAAAAATGTTCTTAAGAAAATCATAAGGAAGAGGAAATACGGTGCTGTGCGGCATAAGACCCACAGGTAAGTGCACCGGTGCAGTTCAAGCCAGTGGTGTTCGACGGTCAGCTGTACTTTTTGCCTTGCACTCCAGGTGGGCGTCAGTCCCCAGCAGTCCCGTGGAATAGCTACTGCCAAACTCGTCACAGCCTCCGGTTTGGCCAACCCACAGTCTCTGCTAATCTTGTATTTCAGGGTGTGGAGGGGCCAGGCAGCTGGCTCCTCTTGAGAACACTCCGTCCTGGCTTCTGTGGCCCTGCAGCTCTCCTGTGCAACCTCCAAATGCTCGAGGGCCCCAAGCCTTGGTCCTAGACCCCTTACTCTCTGTACTTTCTTCCTAGGCAATCACATCAAATCCCATGCCTTCAAATGCTTTTTACATACTGATGATTCCTAAATTCAGGTCTCTGGCCTGACCCCTCCTACAGCCTAGACTCATAAACTCAGCAGCTTAGTCCTTGTCTCCATCAGGATCTCTCCTAGACAACTCCACTGATGCCCCAAATAAAATTCCCGAGTCACCCCTACACCTGTTACTCGCATTCACCACCCTGCCTCTGCTCTCGGTCTCTGTGAAGGACCCAGACGTGTGTACCCAGGAACTCAAGTCTGGCACCCAGGGGCCAATGCTGTGCTCGCTGTAGATCCCAGTGGATCTACCTCAAATATGTCTCCAGTACGTGCACTTCTTTCCGTCCCCACCACCCCCAGCCACGCTCTCCTGCTTACACCAGGGTGACTGCAGAGAGGAAGTCCTCTCGGTTTTTCCTGTCCAGGATGCAAATTCAACAAAAGCTCTGGCTTAAAACCTGCGAGCATTTTCCCACTGACAGTAAAAGAACACCCACGTGGCACAGACGTGAATGTGGTTAGTAAGATTGTGGAACTGAATTTGACACTTCGTTTGTTTATATTTTTAAAATGTTTTAATGTTTATTTATTTATTTTGAGAGAGCAAATGGGGGAGGGGAAGAGAGAGAGGGGGAGAGAGAGGACCCCAAGGAGACTCCATGCTATGAGTGCAGAGCTCGATGTGGGTTTCAGTCTCATGGACCATGAGATGATGACCTGAGCTGAAATCAAACGTCAGATACATAACTGACTAAGTCACCAGGTGCCCCAATCGGACACTTTATTTAACTTTAAGTGTTACCTTTGTTTAGATTTGACTTTAAAAAACCGACTCAATTATCGGCAGAAAGTGAAGTGTCTAAACAACTTAAAATCAACTTGGATATGAGTACCTGCTCTTTGTACTGTAACCATTGTGAAATGTAAATGCAGACCAAATATCCCAATGAAAAGTTAGCGCTCCCATCGAGGTGTGCCGCACCTGTAAAATGGACCCCGGATTGCCAAGACTTGATAAGGCTAAAAGAACATAAAATACTTCATGAATGATTCTTAATATGAAATGCATACTCAATTTGTAACATTTTGGCTACGTTGGGCTAAATAAATTATATTATTCAAATTATTTTCACCTGTTTATTTTTACTTTTTTCTTAGTGTGGCTAGTGGAAAAATCTTCCTTACATATGTAATTCTCGCATTTTATTTCTATTTGTCAGCATGGCATGTTGGCCGCTAGTGTATTATCCATAAATCAACTTAAGTTGTTTGTTTCCCTTCTCTGGGAATACCAGCAGTTTCTTTGTTTGAGTTCTGGGCTTGACCTAAGGCCCATTTTGAAGAAAGGAATGGGTTTCTTTGAAGATTAGATTCACAGGCAGATAGTAAAATGTTCCAGACGCCCTCGGGAGGAATGAGCACCTGAGCCCAGGCCAGTGGTGGCCCTGCCCTGTGGGCATGCGCTCCCCTCCACCAGGTGTCCTGGACTGTTCACTCGGTGTTTCTCTCTCCTCCCTCCCTCTTTGCTAAGTATGTGCGGGTGAAATTATATAAACTAAATGCAAGTAAGTTAAATATGTACGGGATATGAGGCAACTTTCAGTTTAAAATAACTATAATGTAGTCTTGCATCGGTTTATACTTCTCTTCCCCTATAAATAGATGTGAGCAATGGTTTTTCACCTGTGAGTTTCTGAGGGGTGAGATGTTGGGGACCTATATATTTTTAAAATATCTATAGTGCTTGACTTTTTCATGTTTATTTATTTTTGAGAGTGAGAGAGACAGAGTGTGAGCGGGAGAAGGGGCAGAGAGACGGAGACACAGAATCCGAAGCAGCTCCAGGCTCTGAGCTGTCAGCACAGAGCCCAACTTGGGGCTCGAACCCACGAACCATGAGATCATGACCTGAGCCCAAGTCGGACGCTTAACAGACTGCGCCACACCCAGGTGCCACAAGTACTTGATTCCTTAAATGAGCATTTTTCTGTGGGGTTGAGGGTGGGGTAAAAATAATGATTCTTATAACAAAGTCCAGACATTCCAGAAATACATAAAGTAGACAGCGAGATCAAAGTCCCTCATAATTCCATCCCAGAGATGGTCACACGTGTTGTATATGTTTATATATGTGCGTGCACACACACACACACACACACACACACACACACACAAATACAAGCACTGTTACACATTGATCTACCCTCAATGTTTCCAGTAAAATGGACTCCTCTTACCCACAGCGTCTGCACCAGAGCCATTGGTAAATTTTAGGCAGCTTTCCATGCTGGCAGTAGGCGTCTGTACCGCTCTTTCTAACGGCTAACAGCGTGGTTTGCCAGTGTGTGTCTGAGCATGATTTATCTCCCTATCCTTTATAGGTGAATGCATCTTTTTTTTTTCTTTTTTTGCAATTATAAGTGATGTTGCAGTGAATACATTTATATATGGTTCTTGGCATACTTGCCCAGTTTTCTGAGATGGAATCCCTGGGTCGATTTTCTGCACGGTTTAATGGCTGTACATACGTTTCCAAGTTACCATTCAGAAAATGTGGGCTAATTTACACTCCCACCAACAATGTTGGAGTCTGTGTTTCCTCGCGCCTTGGCCAGTACCAGGTATTAATCATATTTTTAACTTTAGGAAATCTGATACGCAGAAAGAATTCATTCAGCAAATATGTATCTTGTTAGCTTGCAATTCTGAAAATGTTAATGAGACTGCTATGGGGGGGTCTGTGTGTTTTAGGTTCCTCTGTGTTATGTCTTCCTGCCGAGTTGCTTGTAAATGTTCTGTTAATTTATAAGAGCCTTTCGTACTTACGAACACCGACTCCATCACGTTACAGGGCTGTTGTCTGCCCCGTTTTAATGCCTCCCTTTCCGCGGCCAGACTCATCTGCTTTACGCAGTAAAGTCTGACCTCATATTTTTCTTCGTAATCGCTGTCTTTGGAGTCGTGCTAAGAAAGGAATGCGAGATTATGACACTATCTTTGTGCTAGTGATCCACTTGCCGTGCTTCTGCTCTGGCGTCCCCTCGGCCACACTGGGCAGGACGTTCTGACGGTCCTCGGTCCCGGGAGGCGCAGCACCGAGCTTCGGGAGCCAGGGCTGCTGGAGGGCACGTGCGGGGGACGCCTGCTCGCCGACCCGGTCTGAGAGGGCCCTGTTTGTGCCTTCTACTTCGCTTTGCGGGTTCTGTGGCGGTAGCGTTCTGGGCACGCGCAGGGGCCAGGCGGCCTCGCAGCCCGACACCCCCCCCCCGCCGGGGACCATCTTTCCTGCCTGCACCTGGGGGCCGACTGGTTGGGCACCTCCCTGGCCAAGCCTGGGCCCTGGTCTCAGGGACACGCCCCTCTGAGACTGAGGGCACCTCCCGTCAGCCCTGGGGTACCTTCCACTGCTCCTTGTCCATCGTCACCCTTACTCCCTGATCACATGGCCTCCTTCTGTTTTGGTGCTGGTGTCCCTGATCTTTACATCCTTAACCCCTCCTGTGCGGCGTGCGTTAGAGCTCTGACCCCATGCTTTCCCAGGGGGCTCGTGCACTGTCCCCAAACCTCCCGTGTGGCTCTGCAGTGACTGTCTGTCATGCGCACTACCCACCACGGCTCTCAGAATTTCTGGGCACCCCACCCCGTTCCGCTGAGGGTCTGTCTATCCCTGAGCCATACTGTCTTAGAGCCCATAGCGTTTAAACACACGGCCAGCCAGACCCCCTTTCATGTCTGTGTTCCGAGAGGAAATCTCACCAACCACCACCCATTCCCTTTCCCCCCAACATAAATCATCTCTGTCCACAGCAACGTTTAAAGATAGCAGTACAAAGACTGACGTCCTGGAAAGCTAAAACTTCTAACTTCCCAGAAGCAGAGAGGAGTGAGTGAGGGTGCAGGGTAATAATCTGGGGATTATCCCCGAAAGCCTGCTGTATAAACCCAACGTGTTGTGCACCTTCCCAAACCACGACTCTCATACCCAGAACACACATGGTGACTATTTATTTTAATTTGTGGAACTAAAGTACCAAATGCAGGTTCAAGCCATGAAATGATGCACGGAGACTGGTTTGGAACGACAGAGCGCCCCCCCACCCCCACCCCCGCAGAGAACAGGACAGGCTGAGCAGCAGGTGCCCCATCCCTGGAATCATACACGGCGCCCTCACCCTCCTTCTCCTCCGGAGTCCTGTATCTTCCTTGTCTCCTCCTTCACCGATTACTCGGAAGATGGGGTGTCTTCCCCTCCTGGCCAGGGCTAACCAGCCCTCCCTGCGCCCCTGACCTGTTTGCGGGGAAACCCACCTGTTTGCGGCTGGGGGGTGGACCCTGGGCAGGGCGGCCGGCAGGGGGAGGGGTTCTTCCTCAAGTCGGCCACACGCAGATTTCAGCCCAAGGAGGGAAAGGGGTGAGAAGAGAAAGCACCAGGCGTGGGAGTGAAGCATCCCAGGGCCTCTGTGCAGACCGACTAGATCTGGGTCAGAGACGCAGCGTAAGCACCCAGTCACCACGGGAGAGCGTTCGGTAAGGCACGGCTACGAGACCGAAGACTTTTTCCAAATACAGTTTGCAGATATTTTGCTCCCGGTCTAGAGGTTTTCTTTCCAGCACCGCAGCCCCAGGTCCCCGGTTTCCTACAGGTCTCCATGCGGTTCCCTTCCACTTTTCCTCGCTTTGATGCCGCCTTTAAGAGCCCTCGCCGACCTCTAGGTCTTGGAATTTTTCTTCTGGAAGATTTACAGTTTTCCATTTCACAACCAAGTCCATCACTCACCGTGAAGCGACGTTTCACTCCGCAGGGATGCCGGTCACGGTCGGTGGCCGTTGCCGGCGGATGCCCCGTCGTTCCAGTGCCACGTGTTGAAAGGCTGTCTTCGCTTCACCGGCTCTGCGGGGCGTCAAGTGGTATTTCTGCGAGTCTGTGTCTGGGTTCTGTCTTCTGTCCCGCGGCTCCACGTGTCTACCCTGCGCGAACCCCATGCGCTCTGGGTGACTGACGCACATCAGATCCGGGGCCACCACATCCAGTCTTGCCCCATTTACTGTGATGCTGGCTATGGTGTTGTTTGTAAAAAAAAAAAAACGCACGTTGTTGGGATAATCCGCACACCTCATGCTTCACCTACTTAAAGTGTACAACTCGGCGGCTTCCCGTGTGTTCCCACAGTTGGGCAGCCATCGCCGCGAACAATTTTAGGGCATTTCAATTACCCCAGAAAGAAGTGCCGCCCAGCTCAGCTCTCACCCGCGACGCCCCAACACCCCTCCCCCCGCGACCTTTTTTACACGTTTTAAATCAGTGGAAACCGTGATGTGTCTTTTGTGTCCGGCTTCTTTCACCTGCTGTGGCTACAAGGTCGGTCCGAGTGGAGGCACGTCCGCGTGCCCTTCCTTTTCCCGGCCGAGTAACATTCCGTCGCGCGGACAGACCACACTGGTTTATCTGCTCAAGTTCTCTGGGGTTGTTTCTACTTCTCAGGTATTGACAATGACGCCCCTAAGAACGAGGTGTGGATGTGTGCCCCCGTTTGTCGTGGTTGGGAACGTAGCCGCGGGACCACCCACTCACGGTCGCTGGCCTGTTTGAGGGACGGTCACGCCGTGTTCCGCAAGTGGCGCCCCGTCACGTTCCGCCTGCGGTGTCTGAGGCTGTCGGTTTCTCCACAGCCTCACCAACACCTGCTCTTCCTTACTTTCTGTCTCTTAACGACAGGCGTCCCAGCGGGCGTGCAGGCCTGGGTCTGACTCGCGGTTCCCTGGCTGTGCGGCCCGTTCACCATCTTGTCGGGTGCTTGTTGGCTGTCTGTCCGTCTTCCGTGGAGAACCACTACTTGGATGGTCCTTCCATTGTTGAATTGTAATAGATCTTTTTATATTCTAGATACAAGTCTCTTATCAGGTACATGATCACAAGGAGAACAAGGTTCTCTTCTCTGTTATATATTTAAATTTACTTATTTATTTTGGTGGAGGGGAGGGGCAGAGAGAGACAGAGACAGGGAATCCCAGGCAGGTTCTATGCTGTCAGTGCAGAGCCTGATGCGGGGCTCAAACTCACAAACTGTAAGGAAGGGGTCCCTTTCAGTCAGGGGAAGGTCAGCTTTTGGTTCTTGATCTGAGCTGAGATCAAGAGTCTGATGCCCAACCAACTGAGCCACCCAGGTGCCCCTGAAGACATATTTTCAAAGGTATTCTTTAATCTGTTCTGTGGTTTAAAAAAAAAAATGTAACACTGAATTTCTCATCTTAACCATTTTTTAACGTGTAGTTCAGTCGTGTTAAGTATATTTATAATATTGTACAACACCTCTCTAGAGAGCAGACATTAGCGATCTGCCAGGGACCCAATGCGTCAACTCAGCTGTTTAGGATGCTATCACTTAGGCTGAAAACATCTTTGTGTGGTCACAATATTGGTCAGACATTAGATGTGCCTAGAGACTTGGTCACACATTATTCTGGGTGTTTCTATGAGGTTGTTTTTGGATGAGATTAACATTAAAACTTTTTAATGTTTATTTTTTGAGAGACAGAGAGACAGAGCACATGTGGGGGAGGGGCAGAGAAAGAGGGAGACACAGAATCCAAGGCAGGCTCCAAGCCCTGAGCTGTCAGCACAGAGTCTGATGTGGGGCTCGAACCCTTGAACTATGAGATCATGACCGGAGCCAAGGTTGGATGCTTAACAGACTGAACCACCCAGGCGCCCCTGGATGAGATTAACATTTAAATGAGTAGACTGAGTAAAGCAGATTGCTCTCCCCGATGTGGGTGGGCCACATCCAATCAGTCAAAGGCCTGAGTAGGACCAAAAGATGACCTTCCCCTGGCTGAGAGGGATTCCCTCTGCCAGCTGACCTTCCATCCGGGACCTTAGTCGTTTCCTGCCTTTGTACTCAAATGGGAAACACTGGCTTTTCCTAGGTCTCCAGCCTATGAAGCTTCAGACTAAGACTAGAACTCCATCATCAGCTCTCAGGTCTCCAGCTTGCCGACTGCATTTCTTAAGGCTTTTCTCAGCCTCCACATTGCATGAGACAATTTCTTACATTTCTTTCTGTATTTCATATGCATCCTGCGGGGGCTGCTTCTCTGGGGAATCCTGATGGGCCCGTAGGCTGTGAGGTTATGTTTCTTCAAAGTTCATCCTGTCAGACAGCAGTAAGCTCTGGACACTCTTATTTTTCAGGCTCAATTAGATTTCCATTCTTCGGTTGCTGTTCAAGGGAAAAAAACCACATCGTCTCTAAGTTAATATTTAAATATGTTCATTTTATTTGTCATTCCTTGAATAAAGTGATTCTTTCTTATGCAAAATAGTGATTCTGTTTTATTTTTCTTCCTGGCGGTGGGAGAGGCCGTGCCCTCGGCGGCCTTGGCAGATCAGTCCAGGCTCTGTTTCCCCTTGAGGTGTTTAGCGCTTTTGAGCAAATGTCTGTGCCTCTGTATTCTTTGCTTGAGAGTTCTGCCTGTTGGGAAAGAGGGGATTTTCTTGAGAAACCCTCGGTGTGCTGGGAAGCCGGGCTCCCACCCTCCTGTGGTCCGCTCACACGGGTGTGTCCTGGGCCCAGCTCCGGACTGCGGGTGCCTGACCTGCCGCGGGCGGCTTCCTGGGGGCCGTCTCAGGTGCGGCCCTGCCCAGGTCTGGGCAGGTGGGTCTGTGTGTGGGCACCTCGTTCTGCCCCCGGCACCCCCGTGGGGCACATGCTCTGAGCACCCCGCGGAGAGAACAAGGAAGCTGAGGCTTAGGATGTGCTGTCTCCTGCCCAGGGTCATCCCAAGTCGACACAGCATTTTGGGAGTCAGGGGGGGAACTGAACCCAGGTCAGGCTGACTTGAAATCCTGGGTTCTGAGCTGCCACCCAGCTCTGTGGCAGGGAGACTGGCCCTCTGGGTCTGTCTGCACATAGATGAGCCGCTCAGTGGGCATGTCCTCAGTTTCCCAAATGAGCCACAAGAAGAGAGTCCCGAGTGGGGGGATCGGGCTCGCAGGGGTGGGCCTCACCCGCAGGTGTGCAGAGGAGGGCAGGGGGCAACCCAGAGCCCCGAGAGGCCAGGGCGGATGTGGAGGCATCGTTTGCAGGAGGGATGGGGGGAAGCTGTGGGCTCGGGGGAGGCTGGCGGTGAGCTGGGGGACGGATAGAGCCGTGGCAGGTTTGTGGGGAGCCCAGCCGTGGTGCAGAGAGAGGAGGGGCCACGGGGAGGCTGTCACAGAGGGAGGACAGGCTGGGGGCCAGGCCGCACCCTTTAATACCTCACTGCCACTGCCTTCTGCCTCTGGACCCAGTGGGGGCTCCTCTGAGCTCCGCTGGGCTGGGCTGGGGGTGTCCCCTTCTCTCAGGGGCAGCTCCCTGTGGACTCAGGCCTATGACATCAGGCTCCGGGAGGTCAAGGACAGCCCCTCCCACGCATGTACTGCTGGGGCCCGGAGCCCTCGCGCTGGGGGAGCACCCGCTGCCCACCCCCCAGTCAGGCGGGCACGGGGCCCACGTGCAGGAGCTGCCCCAGGTGAAAGGCCCTGCCTCAGACACTGGGGTCACAGGAGACGTCACTGTTCTCGCAACAGAACTCTCAGGCCCCCGGGACCTGGGAATCTGGCAACGTCTCCCTGACATCTGTCTAAAGCAGCAGAAAGCGGCTGGATGTGGGTTCTGGTGGGAAGTTTGCAGCAGACAGGACCACCTCTCACCCCCCCTCCACCCCCGCCTGCACTGGGCTGTCCCGCTGGGGGAGGTGCAGACCGCGGGGCCTGTGATCTCGGGCCCCAGGGCTGGCTCTGGCCCCGCACAGAGTGGCCCCTGGCTGTGCTTGGTGACGAGTCCCACAGTGCGAGGTCTCGAGTGGCCCGTGGCTCCACCCTGGTTGGCATGGAAACAGAGGACAAGATGGCCGGCTGGCCGCACGAGGATGATGGGGGGCTTGGAGGGGCCGCCGCCGGGAAGACGTGGGACCCGAGTGTCCCAGCAGGCTGGAGCTGAGGGCCGCCTAACCTGCCCCTGGCACGTGGGTGCCTCAAGGGCAGGGGTCTGTGTCCACGGTGCTCAGTCCCCAGAACTGGGAACAGCGTGGCCCGCGGCAGGTGCCCCGCAAGACCTCCGGTGTAAGCGTTCGGTCCTGCGCTCGGCTCTCCACGGACCTAACTAACGGGGCCGAGCCGCAGCCCGCTGACGAGGCCCTGGACGTCTTCGTTAACACTAGCTGAAATGTGGGTGTGACACGTCCCCAAACTGCGTGGTGTCAGGGTGCGCGGACAGCTGTGTGGTAGGGAAAGTGGAGGAGGTGTGGATCCGAACCATCTCCGTGACTCCGGAGTCTACCTGGGAGAGGCTGGGAGGTCAGGAGGACTGCCCTGGAGAAGAGGCTCAGAAGGGTTCTGGAAAGTTCCAGGAAGAAGCATGGGGCCGGGGCAGAAGGCACTGGGGGAAAATGCGTGGCCCAATTTGAGCAATTAGGAAGTTGTCTGACAGGGCAGAGGTGGGAGGAGGGGAAGGGCGGAGGCTGGGTGCCCACTGGTGTGGGGACTCCCGGGGGGAGGCTGCTCACAGGGAGGCTTGGGGACCTTCTGGGCCTGGCCCCGTGGTGTGGTGGTGGTGACGGCGGCCTCGCAGGTCCCAGGGGCGGCTGAGAAGGGAGGGGACACCCACACGTGGCCCAGGACTTGTGGAGTTTGGACTCGCTGGGCCAGGAATCCCACACTGCCAACACAGGGAGCCCGCGTGGGGTCCCTGCCGGTCTGCCCGGGGACTGAGTCACCTGGCCCTCCAGAGAGCTGTCCCCTGGAGCAGACGGTGCACTTCTCTCCACGGCGGGGGGCAGGAGCAGCCGTCCTCCACACTTATCTGTCACCAAGACAGCCCCAAGTTCTGTTTACCTAAAGCTCTTCGAAGGCTGTCAATGATTTTTTCCAGAGCTGCTAGGCTTTTAATCTGATAAAGTGTCTCTTTCTCCTCTTCTGTGGGAAAAATTAAGCACAATGATCAAGATTTGACACACAACTGTGGTCTAATTCCAAACTTGTGTTTTTCCAGCAGGGCCGTCTGGAGCTCGGCTCCGGCTCTGGGCCTGTCCCCTGCACTGTCTCCCCAGGGCCAGTGGCCCCGTGGTCTGGGGCCCCTCCCGTCAGTCCAGAAAGGGGCCTGAATCGTCAACACACACTTCGTCTGTTCATCAACAAGTACACGACGGGGCCGCGTGTGCCACTTTGCCTTTATCCTGCGCCCCTTGCCGTGCTGTGTCCGTTAGAACGTGGCAGGGGTCCTCGCAAAGCCAGACAGAAGACTGTGCTAAGGAAGGTCGGCCATTGGGAAGGGGGGAAATTCCACTGTCCGTCCCACCACGCCGCTTGGTGGGACAGAAGGGCTCCCACTCAGGAAGTAGAGCCCGGCAGGTTCCAAGAGGTGCCCTGCTGTGGCGGCCAGAATTTCACATTAGAGATTCATTCCTTGGGGCCCACTCTAACCCCCCCTTGCCTCACTTTCCCCACGTGTGGCTCAGGAGGGCGATGTTGTGGTGTCTATACTTTGATGTCTCTGGGGTGGCCGGTGGTGGTGCGCAGCGTAGCCCTGAGCAATGAGGCCTAAACCTGTGAGGTTGCCTGGGGGCCAAAGGCACACATGGCCGCCCGCTGGGAGCCAGGCCCCGTGTCCTCGGGAAAATGCCCCACCCGTGGCAATAGGCCTGCGATCCACACCTGATCCCCGCGGAGCCTACGTGCTGTGTGAGGGCTGAGCTTGGCGAGAAGGGACGCCAGGGGTGCCCAGCGCCCTGAGCCGCAGGGGCCCCGGAAGTTCCCAGGAGTGGCCGTCGGACCATCTCTGATCTGCACAGTCACAGCTAGTGGCCTGGCCGAGGGCCCTCGTCCTCAGGGCGGGGCTCTGGTAGGACGCTGTAAGGTGCACTCCTGGAGGGGCCACCCCAGCAGGGCAGGGCGTGGCCCTGAGGCTCATGGAAGCCACCTGCCCTGTGTCCCACGGTGGGAGTTACAAGGCCCATCCCCCCCTTTCTTCGTGGGGCCCTCAGCCCGCTCCCCGCCGAGACAGCAGGAGGAAGGAGACCCCAGCCACAGGCCAGCTGGGGCGGTGGGGGGAGGCAGAACCTGGGCTGCCCCGGGGCCCCTTCCCCACCCCTGGGCACACTTCCAGCTCCTTGTGTCCCAGTGACGCCCCTGAGCAGAGGGGACCGGGGCACAGCCACCTTCCGTACGAGCTATCCAGGTGCTGCTTTCAGTCACCCCTCTTGCTGGCTTCCCACGAGGGGTGGCGGGGCTCCCCTCCCACCCGCCGTCACCCCACCGCCAGCCTTCCCTGCTGGGGGCCCTGGTGCCCCCAGGCTTCCCTCTCCTTCGTTCCCTCTGTCCCACTGGCTGCCAAAGTCTTAAGAAACTTTCCTACAGGGTGGAGGAGAAAGTTGGCTGCATTCTGTTTGCAGCTCACGGGTCCTCTAAGCGGGGACCAGAGCAGGAGCCCTGCTTGCGCCCGAGGGCGCTGTGGCTCCCGCGTGGGCGGTGGTCTTCGTCCTGCCCCTCGGCCGTGGGGTGCACTCTAGGCATGCAGCTGAGGGGCCCCCGGGGCGGCCCGTTTCCTGGGAGGCGTGGTGGCTGCAAATGGCAAACCACCTGCCAAGTGTGGCTGGCGGAGCCGAGAGAGGGCCCCACCCGGCTCCGGCCCATCTGCCCCCATGGCCGGAACTCTGCCATTAGAGAGCCATTCCTTTGAAAGGTTCCCCTTGACAAACTTTGCCTGCTCAAGCACTAATAAGCAGCAGGGGAGCAGCCCCCTGACATTTCGGGGCTCGATGGCAGCAGTCTCCGGCCACCGCGGGACACACCTCTGACCTCAGAACAACTCTGTGTGTTCCTTATTCCCCGGGAGGAGACGACAGAGTCCCTAACTGTCCCAGTGAGGCCGTCGGTTGGAAGGGCAAAGGGAAGAGGAGGGACCCGAGGAAAGGAGGGCGCACGCACGAAGGAGAACTGCAAGGCAGTTGTCGACGTGATCCCGGAGCCGAGGACAGATTTCAGGAGGTGGGCCTGGCCCAGGGCAGGCAGCCAGAGTCCCAACAGGCCCTCCACCCGGCCCACCTCCGCCGTCGCATGCTGGGACAGGGGCCGCCTACCCGCCCCATCGGCTTTCCTGGATCAAGCAGATGGCTCAGGCCTGAGGACTGAGGAGCGCGAGGTGAAGCAGTGAAGGGCCAGGTGGGAGGTCACTGGGGAGAAAGGGTCACCGGATTCTGGCTTGGGCTGCATTTCCGTTAGCATCTTCTTGTGGGTAGAAGGTCTGCATTTCATGGAACTTTAAAGAACCAAAACCTACGTGGGAATTCGGGTGCCCGCTTGCTAGCATCAGGCCACTCTCCCCCCACCCCCCACCCCCAACCGAAACCTCTGCACGGAAGTCACAATGGAACCACCTGTGGCTCCTGGAAAGAGAGAGAACACATGCGGACGGCTGTCGAGCTTTCGCCCCCGAGGGGAAGGATTTCACGTGTGCGTGTTTGTTTCCTTCCCGGCCCTGGCCCGGCGTCAGCCCAGCGCTGTGACGCTCGCTGTGGCGGGGGCAACGGAGCGCTGACAGGAGGTCCGCTTTCAGGCCCCAGGAAAGGGAAGCCCTGGGAGCCAGAGCATGCACGAGGGGGCCTGGGACAGGAGAACACCGGGAAGACGGATTTCCTGATTCTGTGTGTGAAACCTCACCCGTCCCAGCCTCGCCCTTGAGCTGGTGGACACACGGGACCCTCAAACCAGCAGAGAAGACACAGATTCAAACCGCCACTCACAAGTGGCAAGATCAAGTACACCGTGTAAGCCCAGCCAGGAGGAACGGCTAAAGTAAGAGCATTAACGTTCTCCAGAAGGTTCAATCAAAGCAATATAGTACTTACGACGTCCAGGATTCAATAGACAACTATTTAAACGTATAGCGAACCAGGAAAACATCACCAAACTTCAAGGGAAAATGTAATTGACAGTACCAACTCCTAGATGACTCAGATGTGGAATTATCAGGCAAAGACTTTAAATCAGTATTATAAATATGCTCCATGAGGTTTAGAAAAGCACTAAGAGTGAGTGAAAAGATATTCTCTGAAATAACTATGTTAAAGAACTGAGGGGGATTACAGAGCTGAGATATAAAGCATCTGAAATGAATATTTTATTGATGGGCTCAATAGGAGACAGAGATTTAATGGAGGACCGAAAAATAGGAGTCATACAACAAATGGAAAATATGTAAAAAATGAACACAGCCTCAGAGACCCACGGGACAACATCACGAGGAATAGTGCATGTGTAATTTGAGTCCTGGAAGAGTAAGAGAAAAAGATTGGAGCAGAAAAAAAAAAATTACAGAAAAAATCCAAATAGTCATATAGATATTTAAATTTTTTAACTTATCAGAAACTTTTCCAAAAAATGAAAAGTAATGGTTTTACCAGTGAATTCTTTTTATTTTTTTTTTTATTTTTATTTATTTCTAGGAGAGAGAGACAGCGTGAGCAGGGGAGGGTCAGAGAGAGAGGGAGACACAGACTCTGAAACAGGCTCCAGGCTCTGAGCTGGCAGTCAGCACAGAGCCCGACGGGGCTTGAACCCACGAACCGCGAGATCATGACCTAAGCGAAAGTCGGATGCTCAACCGACTAAGCCACCCAGGCGCCCCGTTTTACCAGTGAATTCTATCAAACATTCAAGGAAGAAATAACTCCAATCTTCTCAAACTTTTACAGGAAATAAGAGGCATCACTGGCAGACTCTTTAAAGGGGGCTACCTTAACTTTAACCAAAATTTGACAGTGATTTTACAAAAAAAAAGGAAATGAAAAAATTACAGACCAGCATTTCTTACGAACACAGATGCAAAACCCTTAACGCTATTTGAATATAGGTGAAAAATACTGAGCAAATATTTACAAGTTAAGCAGAACAAAACTGAAAAGGATAATACATATGACCAAGTAGGTCTTATCCCAGGAATGCAAGGTTGGTTTGGCACCTAAAAATCAATGTAATTCCCGATTCTAACGTGATAAAGAAAAATAACTGTCCAATCATTTCAATATATACAGAAAAAGCACTGGACAAAATCCATCATAAAACCCGTCAGCAAAATAAGAAGTGAGAAACTTTCTCAGACAGGTGAAGCGCATTTACGAGAAACCTACGGCAACATCCTACTTCATGAGAAAGGACTGAACTGCTTCCTACTGAGGTCTGGAAGAGGTGGGGGTGCTCACTTTTTCCACTTCTACTTAGACCTTACTCCTATAGTATTAGCGTGGAGTCCGGGGCCCAAGACAGTTTCTAGTTCACTCCTGCATGGCTCCCAGCAGTAGCTGGTCATCTTGTACACTCCTCCACCCGCTCCCGGAGCAAGGGCTTGCTTTGGCCTCCTGCCCTGCCTCCCGTCCTGGGCGAGCCCTGTGGAAAACAGCTGGAGAACGAGTGTGAGATCCTGAGTCTGGGGCCCAGCTATGCAAAACTGACCTGCAGCCCACACTTGGCCTTGAAGAATTAGCAAAACGCTGGCTGATTTCTTCTTACCCACTTGCATGGTGGCCACCTGTCTTTCCCGTGCTCTGTCCAAGCTGACACGGACCTGTGTCCCGTCCCTCCATGGAGATGCTCGTCCCTTGTGGGAAAGCAGCCCATGTGGTCGCCTTTTGACTTCAGCTCTCCGCTGGGCTCAAGAGAAGTTGTGGTTTTGTTGATTATTTGTCTTTTGGTCATTGTTAGGGTGGAAACAATGTTCTTGGCAGCTTTCTTCCTAAATAGAAGCAAAAGTCCTAAAGTGCGTTTATGCTGTGTTTTGAGGTTGTTTCGTTACGTGCTATTTTTACCCTGGCTCACAGCGCATGTCTCCTCACACGTTCCGTGGGTGAGCTGTAGGCTCGCCTCTGGCAGGGCAGTGGGCTGAGAGCACCACGTAGGGGTGGTAGAGGGCGTGTTCCACCGTGTCCGTGCTTCTACCAAGTGTCTCAGTGATGTCAATGCCAGACCCTAAAACTATGTTTCTCAGCCTGACGTGCAGAAAGGAGTAATTCAAACCGTAACTCCCCATGAGCCTGTGTTTATACATTTTCAGGCAATATCAATAGACAGTTGAATAACCGGGATAAGATACTAGCAACACATATTGCAGACAAAAGACTAATATCTTTAAAATAGAAAGAATTCTTAAAAACTAAGGTCTAGAGGCGCCTGGGTGGCTCAGTCGGTTAAGGTCCAACTCTGACTCAGGTCGTGATCTCATGGTTTGTGAGTTTGAGCCCCTTGTAGGGCTCTGCACTGGCTGTGAGGAGTCTGCTTGGGATTCTCTCTCTCTGCCCCTCCTTTCCTCTTTCTCTGTCAAAAATAAATACACATTAAAAAAAATTAAGGTGTAGAAAAATAAGAAAAAGATATTAACATAGTTCACAAAAATACATTAAAATGACCCATGAAGAGGGGTGCCTGGGTGGCTCAGTTGGTTACGCACGTGACTTTGGCTCAGGTCATGATCTCATGGTCTGGGGTTTGAGCCCCACATTGGGCTCTGTGCTAACAACTCAAAGCCTGGAACCTGCTTGGGATTCTGTGTCTCCCTCTTTATCTGTTCCTCTCCCACTCACGCTCTGTCTCTCTCTTTCTCTCAAAAAAAAAAAAATGTTTTTTTTAAACGACCCATGAACATTTGAGAAACTGTTCCAACTCATTTACCCCGTCGTCAGAGCTGTAAAAGTAGAAGACTTACTGTGTCGCCAAGCCTGTGGCGGAACAGGCCCTCGCGCGCGCACACCACCGGTGGGAGCGCAAGACAACACCGCCTCCTGTGCTTCCTGGTGGTTCAAATGTGACCACACGTGCACTCGTCTTTTCACTCAGCAAACCACGTGTGGACGTCCACCCTGAATATGCGCATCCAACGGCATGAAAAGACACGCGCAGAGGGTACCCACCGCAGCGCTGCCGGCAAAGTGCTGGAAACAATGTGAGAGCCCGCAGGCAGGAGAGCGGCTGCATCAGCTGCACTCAGGATGCAGAACTAGACAACTATAGAAAACAGCAACGAGGAAGACTTCCGTAAACGGGCATGGAACGATTTACAGCAGATTGCAATTGCCAGATAGCCATCGTGTCTGCCTTTCACGCACGGAGAGAGAGGTTGTAAAATACACACGATCGAACCTCAGTGAAAAGGCTAAAAAACATTTAAGAAGAAGACATACGATATAAAACAGTGAACAGAGTAATCTTGTACCAAAAAAGGACCACATACGTGTACCTGCTCGTTAGTGCCCAAGGAAGTACGGGAGGCATAAGGCAGGAAACGACGAAGCTGGTCCCTGTGGGAGGTGAGGCAGTGGGGGGACAGAGGGCGTGGACTGTGTTAGAGGGACAGCGGAAGTGGAACTCTGCGATGCATGACTTTTTGTATCAGAATCATGACTATATAATTCAAAATAAAGAAGTGACATCAACCACAACGAAAAGGGACCCAAAGCAGAATGGCGCAAGTAAGCAACGGGAAGAAAAGAGCCTGACGAGGAAGTCTGGAGGAAGCATCCAGAGACGTGAAAGGCGGGACACGAGCTGGCCTGCTAGTTAGGAAATCTGTGTTTCACAGGGCGGGCCGCCATCGGCAGTTCTTTGGCGACTTCTGTTTCCTGGGACGGAGCAAGTGCATGGACTCTCGTGGGGCGGGAGAACCAGGTTTCCCGCAGACAGAAGTGTGAGCCTCACGGGGCGGCTGTGGGACCAGCGGAATCAGTCTGAATTCGTGGTGCCCAGCATGTGAGCAGATGGGGTGGACACACAGATCTGTGCCCACACACCTGTCCTGGCTCTGTCCACCGGGGGGCCTGGAAACACCACCCCACCGGGGCGGCAAACACACGCAGCCCTGACTCCGGCTTCCAGCTCCACCCCCCTGTGCAGACCCGGCTGCTCCCAGGGGGAGGCAGGCAAAGTGTGTGAGGGGCCTGGAGCGTCTGGCGGTGTAGAAAGTAAGACTCGCTTGAGAGCAATGGCAACGTGTTGAGCTCCAGATAACAAAATGTATAACAGTAGTGGTTTGTTACCCACTGAAGAAAGTAAAGACCAGCACGTTACACGGATCTAAACATAATGGAATCAACAAATAAAGACCTTCTAAGAAGGTACAGCTCTTCCTTGCAGATGTAGAAGAAATGGCAGAAATGGAAACTTTGCTTTTTCGCAAATACTATCGTGATAATTCTTGCGTTTAAGAGGCAATGGATGCTGAGGCGCCTGGGTGGCTCAGTGGCTGAAATGGCCAACTCTTGATTTCGGCTTGTGTCATGATCTCATGCGTCATGGGACTGAGCCCCAGGTTGGGCTCTGTGCTGAGTGTGGAGCCTGCTTGGGGTTCTCTCTCTCTCTCTCTCTCTCTCTCTCCCCCTCCCCAGTCCTCGCATGTACACATGAGTGTGTGTGTTCCCTCTTTCAAAATAAATGAACATTCTTTAAAAAGGAGCAATGGATGCTATACTACTGGTGACAATACAGTGAAAACCAGGATATTTTTACAGTCTGAAAGCATCTCCCCAGAAAATACTATGTACACACGAAAAAAATCAAGCTGGATATGGAGACACCTGGTATACAGTGCCTTGAAGAAGCGATCAAAGTAAACACCCCCCGGGAATGGGATAGGATAGTCTACACCATGCACGTCCTCACGGGACGCACAGAGGAAGACAGAGCGTCAGTTCTTTCACATGCTTGCCCCGAATGCATAACCTGAATCTAGTCATGCGGGGAATGCAGACAAACCCAAACTGAGAGACGGTACTGAGTAGCTGGCAGTACTCTCCACGATCAGGAAAGACAAAGACGGGCCAGGTAACCCCCAGGCGGAGGAACGACAGACGCGACGTGACTGCTAACTGTCATGTGGAACACGGAAAGGCCTTGGGAAGAGAACTGGCAAATTTGGATCAGGAGCCCCGGCTGGAGTTACGTAAGACGCCGGGGGAAGCCGGGTGGAGGGAACACGGCGACCTCTTTGTGCTATTCTCCTAGCTTGTCAGTCTCCAGTGATTTCACAGTGGGGCCGTTTGCGGTGTGGCAGGTCCACGTCTTACCCGCCCCGTCGCTTTCCCGGGGCCGGACACATGAGCTGCGCTCCCGCACACGCACCTCCCTGTGCCGGCCGCCAGACAGTCTGCCCGTCTGCTCGAGTCTGCAAACAGATCTTTATTGAGGTGGACCGTCATAGGTTTGCCAAGAACATGGCACTCCGTGTGCCCAGCAGTTTGCATCTTGTCCCCTGGGTGGGTATCGAGGGCGCCTTAGGGCCGGGGGGGGGGTGGGCTGAGGGAGACCGCTGTGGTGCTGCACCCCCGGGGGGGCCGGCTCAGAGACTCATCTGCACCCAGCGGGCACCGTCCCGCCCAGGCTGCCCGGCGCGCCGGGCACCACGCCTTCTTGCCCCCCACCGTCAGTGCTGCCTGGGTGCCAGCTCCCAGTCTACCTCCAGCCTGCCACCTGAAACGGGCAGTCCCAGAACTGAGGTGTGCCTCAGTTTCTCCACTGGAACGGTGCTCTCGAGCTAGGCAGGGCACAGACCACTTCTGCCACACGAAGCTGTTGCTAACACAGGGAGGCGGCCTTTATAGGCTTTATGGTCTATCTTCCCCCCGGGACCAGGGTCTAGCGTGCGTCCCAGCAGGGGAGGGGCCGTGTGGGGAAGGGGCGCTCTGGTGAGCCCTCAGGGGAGTCTCAGGATGCAGCAGAGGACGGGGACAGGCACAGGGGTGGCCTGCAGCGCCGTCTGCCGCTGTCCACGCATGCACCATGGGTCTGAGAATCGCACGGTCCCTCTGAGGGTGGCCCCGGGGCACCAGGACCCTGGCGGGCTGGTGGCTTCTCCAACATCCGGACACCAGACTCCACCCCCTCCCCCTGGCTCTCATTCTCTGCCCGAGGCTCCGGTTTTCCTGTCCATTCTTAGTTCTTCCTGCTTCTCCAGGGAGCACGATGGCTGTGATGCAGGGAAACGGTGACCCTGAGGCCGTGCAGCTCACGGCGGCCCTGCAGTACGGACCCTCAGTGCGGGCCTGCCCTTAACCTCCCCTGTTGTAGCCCCTCTGCTTCAAAGGCGTCTGGCTGTACTCACGACCAGCAGGCACTGTGAGGCAGCCAGTGGGCGGACGCCTCCGGAGGAGCTAGAAATGTTCTTCATCGAAAATCCTCTCGCTCTATCCTTGCAAACACTAGAGACTGGCTCCCTGGGGAATGGACTGAAATGCCGGTTCGAGGGCCCGCCCCGCAGAGATGCTCCACTCCCCTCCCTGTGCCTGCTACACAGGACCTGGTCCCGCCTCGGGGCCCGCCACAGGTCATCACGGGCCAGGCCACATGAGTCACATGGGCTTCTGCGTCTCTCGGGTGAGCTGAAGATGTGCCAGCCCGCGGGGGCGGGGGGGGGCTCCTCAGCCTCGGAGCCTCGGCACACTGGCTCCTTCCAGCAACCGTGGCTGTTGGACGGACGCTTTCCCCCACTCTGGGGGTTCTCCCTGGGTGGGGGGGCCACTGGCTCTCCCCACCCTACCCCCGATCCCCGGGGAGGGGCAGGGACTCAGCTGGCGTTTGGAAGGGACGGGCAGCATAGTGGTCCTTCCTCCCGCTGGCGGCCACTGCCTGAGGGGACCTTCCTGCCAGGCTCTGCTATTCCAGGGTCAGACCCACGGGCAGGGTGGTGGGTGGTGGGCGGGCGGCTCCTCGACCGAGACGGGAAATCTGCCCAAGTGGGGTGAAGCAGCCTCAACCTCTCCAGCCACGCATTTGTACTCCATGACAGGGGCGTCCCCGTCCACCTCTGTACCCCCACCACCTTCCCCACGAGGCAGGGCATGACCGGGTTGCATTTACCATTAAAGAAAAGCCTTTCTTTGTTCCCAGAAGAGAATTTCTTTTTATGATGCTTCTTATTAATATCCATCTTATAATCCATTTCAGTATAGGCATCTTCGATGAAGACCATGGAAAAAAAAGGAAACGAGGTTTTGATTACACACGTGCGCACACGTGGGTCCACACTGTATTTTACGGAATGCTAACAGAGTTGTCAAGCTCTGCTGAAAACCTGCCTCGGAAAGTTAACATGTAACAGAGTCAGGCGTCATCGGACCGCCGCGAACCCGGCACTTTGGGCCCCAGCAGATGTTGGCTGACGCAAGTCCCAGGAACCGGGATCTGCATCCGGACGCACAATTTCAAGAAGGTGCTGAACTCCCTCCCTGGCTGCGGATGCAGTTCAGGCAGCGCGTGTAGACTCCTGCCCCGGGCTCTCCCCTTAGCGAGGGGCCCAAACGCTGCGTCCTGATCTACACGGACGCGGCGCTCTGGAAAAGCGCGTTCTTCGTCCTTGTTCACTACTAGCCATGTGGCCTCGGGCAGGTCCCCAGGCCTCAGTCCCGGCCGCGTGGAAAGGGGTCAGTGTCCCCGGCTGCGCCCTCAGAACGCTCAGGTGCGCGTCAGGGTGCCGGGTGGTGGCAGGGTCCTGTTTCCATGGCCCCCCCCGTTCCTGCAGCGGCTAAACCCCCCAGGCCCGGTGCACCGAGCCTGCCTGCACGCGCACCCCGACACCTCCCCAAACAAGAGGAACCGTCTGCCGGCCTCGGCTTGGCCCCCGCATCCTCCACGTGGCTACACAGACGGTTTGGGACAATGGACTCTTGCACACCGCCCTTCGCTTCTGCCCCAGAAGTGGCTGCGCTTGAGGAACGTAAAATGACGGGATTGTGTCCTCACAACCACAGACCTAGGAATACGTGCGATCAGAGACTTAAAAACATATACTTGCTTGCTTTCTTCGCAGTCGTTGTTGATGTCAATAGCGGTCTTTGTGTCAAAAGCAATGACAAATTACTTGATTCCAGTATCTCTTGGACTAGAATTTCATCTTGGGAAAAGCACAGAAGGACACGTTAGAGCCAGTGCAGCGGCGCCTTTTGCTCCACAGGGACGGAAGGCAGCCTGTGAAGCGAGGGCGCCGCGGACACCGGGTCGGGCTTTCTAAGGAGCCTCGTCTGGGGTGGGAGACCGCGGCCACCGCAGCGACTCCTGAAAACCCGAGGGCGTGCACACGACCCGGACAAACACACTGTTCCCCAAAGACACGACGCTAGAAAGCCCGGCCCGGGTGCTGTCCCGTTTCTACCCTCTGCCCCGTCCTGTCCCCTCTGAGACACCCTGAGCCGTCCCCCGGCAAGCACCCCGTCTTTCACCAAGTCTGCAGAGCATACTCGTATGCAACTCTCTCGTATGAGAGCTGTTACGTGGAAAGCTCTCAGCAATCAGGGACCACGATGGAGGCCTCCCCGGGGCCCCCCCTAAGCTGTCTGTCCCCCGCCAGCACCCCCTCAGATGCTCCTCAGTCATCCTGGGCCAGCACCTCCCCCAGACAGCCCCCAGCTGTGCCAGGGTCAGTGCCTGCCCCGGGGCTCCCCCCACCAGTGCCTCTTTTCCCCCCTGAGCTCACCCCCACCCCGAGTCTCTGCCAGACGCACGTGGTGGTGGCCTGGCGGAGGCCCGGCGACACTGAGCCCTGAATCAGCAGCGCCTGCCGTTGTCACGTGGTGGCCTCGCTTATTTCCAGAGACACAGATCTTACTCTGCCCCCCCTGCCCCCAGGAGAAGTGGGGGGGCGAGAGCCTCAGCCCCCCTCTGGGCTTAGGCCATCAGAAATCCCGGGACTCATCCTTCCTGACTTTCTCCACGGCGGTCGGCCCACGTGGTGGAGGGGGTGCCGGCGTCAGGACCGTCGTCCCGTGGGTCCCGGGGCGGTCAGACCCCCCAGGAAACTCAGGGGCGTTTGCGGCCCCGCTGGCGCCCTGTCCCTGCTGGGCCCTTCACCCGACTAGGCCTCGCCCTCCAGGCCTGGTGCCCTCAGGCTTACGTAGCAGTGTTAAGGGTGTGCAGCTCACACCTTGAAGCTCACATCTGCGCAGGGACACAGGAATGATTCTAGGTTCAAACCGAATCACACGCCTCTACCTTGTGCAACGAGCCACCCTCCAATACACAGCAGACACCTGACATGAGGGGTTTCTCACCAAATACTGCAGCAATGTTGTCCTCAAGGGTTTTTAAACTTGGTGGCAGTACAGTACTTAGACCTAGAAGGGAAATAGAAACCTTAACAGTCTAACAGTTCACTGCCCTGGCACCGACCTCTCTCCGAGGCGCCCACCAGCCCGCTGCCGGGGAAGGAGGCCTGCATGGGGCTCCAGGGCCGGGTTCCCGGCTGCGAAGCGCGGGCGAGGCGGCCCTGCGCTCGGACTCCTGCCCTGGGGGGTCGCTGCTCGCTGGCCCCGTCCCTCAGAAGGGAACACGCGTCCCCGCTCCCGGGAGGACTGCCTTGCACGTGCTCCGGGGACGACCGACCAAGAGGCGCGCACGTGCTTTCTGACCGGCTCCGCAGCCAGTGCCTCTGGGAGCCTCGGGCCGTGGTTTGGGGGGTGGGGGAGTCTCTGGTTGGGGGCGGGATCCCAGAGAGACTGGCCGCCCGCTCTCTCCCCTTCATAAGCAGAGCGATTCCAGGAGACTGGCTTACTCGTAAGGCGCGGGGTCCGAGGAGTGAGCCGGCCGCGGTAGACTTCCGTGGGGTCCCGAGGCCCGACCCCCAGGCTTCCCGGCCGCGCAAGGGACGTGGCCGTGCGTGGTGCCTGTGTGAGGGTTTCCACATGGCGGCACCAGCGGGGGGCTCCGCCTCCTCCTCTTGCTCAGAGCGGGGGTGTCCTGGTCCGTCTCCTTGACTCAGGGTCAAGGTCGGCCTCCCCTCCAGCCCCGGGGAGCGGCAGGCTGCCCGAGAGGAGAGGGCACGCCCAGGGCCCGCCGGGCAGCGCCACCTTGCCCGGCTGCACGGAGCCCGCACTCGGCGTCTGCAGACTCTCCGTTCCTTCCAACAGTAAACCAATGACGACGCTGATTTTCAAATGGCTTTAATGACGGACAATCTGCATACCAATGGGCTCATCTGCACACGGAGGGCTTAGAACAATGCGGGAAATCTCTGTAAGGAGGTCTGCGCGGAGATGACAATCGTTCCCAGTGTGCTGACCTCCCGGCAACGCAGCAAACAAAAGTACAGTTCTCTGTGGATGAGGCATTAATGAGTCATTAAGAATGGGCACAGCTGCGTCGTGCGAGCACTTTGTTAAAAACATTCCTTTCATTTCGTGTCTGTCCCGTGATTATAATGGAAGTATTGTGCAAGTCAGCCGGCAAGCGTGCGCAGAAAAATATTTATGTCGTAGAATCCCCGCACGGGGTGTAAAGCGCATTGTCAATGGCGGCGGCTGTGGCGAAGTTCGCCTGTTGGCACCTCTGACCCACAGTCTCTCGGCCTCAAACCGCCCGCCGCCGGAGTCCCCAGGATCCCTGACCGCTCCTCCGTATTTGCACAGTGCGCATCCCGGACACCGGGAAGGGCTCGCTGCTGACCTCTGCGGTTGGGCTCTGGTTAATCTGGGGAAAACAAGGCAAACCAGGCCAGTGG
This sequence comes from Proteles cristata cristata, assembly GCA_017311185.1. Taxonomy (NCBI): domain Eukaryota; kingdom Metazoa; phylum Chordata; class Mammalia; order Carnivora; family Hyaenidae; genus Proteles; species Proteles cristata. The sequence goes on along the minus strand of JAESUZ010005606.1, from coordinate 602,427 downwards.
CTGCCGCTCCCATCTCTCCTCGTGGCCAGGCTGACCCGCGTGGCCAGCGGCACCAGTGCCGTCGGAGGCAGTCAGCCCCCAGAGACGCGAAGGGGGACGTCAACCACCCCCGTTTTCACCCCAGACTTTCTAGTAGATGAAGTCCTCGTTTCCAGCTTCTCTCTTAACTCCGGCAAGACTCGGAGGGCAAACCTCTGATGGGAACGGAAGCTGCCCCTCAAGCACAAGGCCCGCCGGAGCGGCCCGGACGCGCCCGGGACGGACCCCACGCCAGCAATGGCCCTGCGGGCGCCCCCACCTGCCGTGCCCACCGGCCTCTGCCGCATTTCCTGATAAACCTGGAAGTGACTTCGCACGTGGAAACGGTCTTGGAGACGCTAGTCCGCGAGGTCTTCTGGAGTCCGTGTCACCGAAATAAATCCCTTCCTTGGGCACCACCGCCTCTCCACCTTTGGATTTTGTCGGCGGACGGAGCCGGTCTGTTCGGGACCCCAGAGCAGGGGCTCCCGTGCCCCTGGGCCCCGGCCACACGCCCAGAAGGACGCCCACATGTGCTGTCAGAAAACGATTTAGACGGCCCTGAACTGTCTGTCAGGCGGGGAAGACCCGACGGTCACCTAAGTGTCTGTGTCTGGGCAGGAGACCGGGTGGGGGGGCTGGCTTAGGGCTGGAGGGGTGCTCGTCACTGGGCGCTGGGAGCATCTCCCGAGGGCACCGGCAGGCCACAGTCGTGAGCAGGGAGGAGCAGCCTGGAGGGACGCGCCCTCGCCAGGGTGACACCCGGCCCCCGCCTGTCACAGCCCCCTCCGCACCCACAGCGCCTGCCAGGACACTGTCGGCGGGAAGCGCCTCCGAGCTCAGTTCGCCGAGGAGAAGGAAGTTGGGGATGTTCGCTCCACTCAGGACCACGGGGCTTCGCGTCCGACCGCGGCCAGCTGGCCCGGCTCCCGGGGACGCGTGGGTGCCGCAAGGGCGGGACACGGCCGGGCGCGGGCAGCAGCCGTGGCCCTGCTCTCACAGGAGCCCCCCAGACCCTGTGGGTGACGCTTCAGGGCCCGCTCGGGCACCCCCGGCAGCTGGGGGACCGTCTCAGCCCCCTTCCTTCCGTCTCTGGTGGCCCCTGTGGCAGGCGTACGGGGGGCGGGCGGCCTGAGCACGGAGCCTCCCGGCACGAGGCGGGGAGGGGGCCACGGAGCACCCCCCCCCGCCGTCCGTTCCGGAGAGTCAGAGCCCCCGCCACCCCGGCCGGGCTGTCCGCACCCGGAGCCTCCGCGCGGCCGCGGCTCGCAGGGGCCGGCGCGGGGGTGGCGGGGGCCCCGCGGCCGGACGCGCTGCTGCGCAGGCTGCTGTCCGCCCGTCGGCGCCGCCGCGGCACCGCGTGAGGGAAACCGGCCGCGCGCTCGCGGGGGGTCCGGGGAGGCGGCCGGACGCGGCGGCCGGGACCGCGCGGCCCCAGGAAGCGCGGCGCGCGCAGAAGGAGCCGGACGACGGCCCGTCGGCCACCGGGACCGGGCGGCAGGGCCTCTGTGCGGCCCGACTTCGGGGGCTGGACGTTTCCTTCTTTCCTTCCCTAGTGGGGGGGGAGGGAGAAGCCCAAGCAGGCTCCGCACCAGCACGAGCCACGGCGGCGCTGGACCCCCGACCCGGGATCGTGACCCGAGCGCACGGCCGGGGTCGGACGCTCAACCCACGGAACCACCGGGCGCCCCGGGAATTTTCTACGAGAAGGCGTGAAAATACGTCTCACGGGCTCCTCCCCGGGGAGTTCCGGAATTTAGGAAGGACGGCAACGACAGGGAAGCTATTCGGCTCGCTCCACCCTCCCCCAGCAACGGACCAAACGGGGGAGGCCGGGAGGGGCCTGACGCGGCCCCCACACCCGCGCCCCGCGGCGGTACCTGAGGTCACGTTGACGGGCTGGGGCTCCGCCGGGCGCCAGCAGGACAGCAGCAGGACGAGCAGGGCCGCTCCTCCGCCTCCCGCCATGTTCCCTCCGCCTGAGGAGGAAGGCCTTCCCCTGAAGACCCCGGTCTCCAAGACACCCTGGGGGGCCAGGGGCCTGTGACGTCACGGCAGGAAGGGGGCGGGGCCCCGCCGCGTAGGCGGGGGGGGGGCATTGTATCCAGGGCACCTGTGACGTCACGGCAGGAAGTGGGCGGGTTCTGCCCCTGGTGCAGGGAGGGTGGTGTCCCTGGACCTGTGATGTGACGGCGGGAAGTGAACAGGATCCTGCCCCGTGTGGGGGGAGGGGATCGTCACGCTCGGGGTCTGTGCCTGGGAAGGAGGGGAGCCTGGCTGGGCCTCAGGGAGCCCGTTTTGGGCTCCGCTTCCGTCTTCGGTCCTGCAGATGCTTCCTCTATGTCCGCAGCACCCGGGGACGCCTGCAGGAGCGAGTCCCTGGGCCCAGCTCGGATCTCTTGAGTTAGA